>WNWU01000016.1:11014993-11076576 GCA_012654045.1 Ptyas mucosa
TTTTCCTAGTAAATTGCCTCATTATTCATGTGGCTAGATGTGGCTAAAGCCCAAAACAAAAGGGATTCTATTGATGAGCAACCAACTTCAATAAATTTTCATAATCTCAGTGACATATTCCCCAGAATTCTGGGAATTTTGCCTGGAAACTTTTAGTAATGTTGTTAAGATTAAAATGGAAGCCAAATGGTCATTTGTGTATTCAGCATGTTAAAGTATAGTTTTTGTTGACAAAATAACCAATTTGTTTGTGGATTACTTGCAAATGTGTTCTGAATGTGGTATTTTCTATTCATTAATTTGCATGGACAATACATTTTTTTCCATTGGTCCGGAGACCAATTTCATCTCTTGAGTTCAACTGGCCAATAAATTATTAGCTATAGATTTTATTAAAAAATAATTACAGCAGTCAAATACATGAATACATGAATATAATGTCAGAATGATCACTGATTAGAGCCATTATGAACTAACTTTTAAAAATAGTATTAATAATTACTTTAATAAAAGAGTTTTGATTCTTGGTTGTAGGGATCCTGTATTGTACTCATCTCCCTTCACCTCTATTCCCTTGAATTCTGGAGCAGTGCAATACATTGTATTTTTAATTATTTGAGACTGCTTTGTAAACTTTGTAAGTAGAAAATTAGAAATTTGGTAAGGATTGAAACAGGCTTCCTAATATGCTAGATTTCTATATGCATTAAATTGAATGTTTTATGTAAGGACGCATATAAAAATATGTTAATATCTTACAATCCGAAGTAATTATAATGCATTCTGCTATATCAAAGTTCCACTACTCTGTTTTGTATTTTCCTATTCTTGCCCCTTTGTG
Organism: Ptyas mucosa; assembly: GCA_012654045.1. Classification (NCBI taxonomy): domain Eukaryota; kingdom Metazoa; phylum Chordata; class Lepidosauria; order Squamata; family Colubridae; genus Ptyas; species Ptyas mucosa. Next base: position 11,015,835 of record WNWU01000016.1, read on the forward strand.
CACCATTCATACAAGACTTCGGCACAGGTACCTTTATGGAAAAGTGACCCATTGTTTACTCTCTGATATAGCCATTTTATCTATTCCTACAGCATTGGCTTGATTTTGCATTGAAGATTGACTTTTCAGTTCCAGTCTTTGCCTTGGGCTCCTTTACTGTGACTGATCATGGTTAGAAAATAAAACAAAATAGAGAATGATGGATTTAATCTCCATGTCACTCATCTCAAGATAAAAGTAAATGTATTTTATTAGCATGCTCAGTGTATATAGTGGGTAGATAGATGTGTTTGTAGATCTGTATGTGTATATATGTGTGTGTGTGTGTTTGTGTGTACACACACCCATGGACACACTCTGTTGAAATGGCTTAGCCTCACCCTTTTTCTGGAAATAACTAGCTTTTCTGCTTTAGAACTTATGAACTGACAACAAAAGGCAAAGGAAAATAGCTAAGTTATGAGTACAGTAAAAGTGGACATTTTTTTACAAATCAGTGTTATAATTTCTTGCTATTTTTCCAAAGGTTATATCTCTTACAAGTGAAAGTAGGAATCCTTCTCAAGACTGCTCAGTCTGGTAGACTGAGAAAGGTTCATGTCCTTTGTTACAGAAACTCTTTTTGTTATGTATCAACCTTTTTCAGATTTTTGAATGTGTCTGGGTGAGGAGAGGTTCTCTTTATGGAACAGGGAGAAATTTGAAAAGCTCTTTTCTCCTTTGAAAGGGGAATTATACAAGAGTTAAAGAAAAAAATAGTCTTATAAAGAAAAGTCCAGGAAACGCCGAGTTGTTTTTAAGAGCAAAAAAGTTCCACTTTCTATGAGACTTCTTACACCTTTGTCCAGGTATACAATTATTGGAATAATTAACACAGTGTTCCTTTACCACAACTAATGTTTCTTTAAGACGTTATTCTGCCCATCTATCTTTGCAATTTACTAGCTTACTTTTTGTTTAGCTGCTTAGGGAAATGATTCTTGAAGAGACATTTTTGTATTCAGGAGAAATCTGACAGTACTGCTAAAAGAATTATACACTTGCTAAACAAGTTTGTTGGTACAGACCAGGCTGCACTTGCATATATTTCATTTAAACAATGACCACTACTGTACTTTAACACATACTGAAATACAATATGGGCAATGGCAGCATGGAGTTAATAAAAGACGTTTTTTAAAAAAAGCTTTTCTAAAGGAATTGTTTTGCATTCTTAAGGAAGCACGTATTTCATGCTCTAAAACTCTGAGGTTTGTAGTTGAAAAAGATTAAGTAAATAATTCAGGATGTGATGTGTTTACCTGTTAATAATTAAGTACATTTCTCTGTGTACTTTTTATAGATTTTTTAGATTTATTTTATTTCTGGTTCATGTGTTCTGATTCTTAAGTTAATGAAGCTCCTTCTATGAAAAAAAGAGATTTAGTGCAATGGCTTATATAAAGAACGGAATACAGCTGTCTCCAGTTTAGAAGTCATTTTATTATGGAAATGTGATTACCCACCATTCCCCAGTTAAATAAATGTTAGAATCCATTTTTGCTTTTGAATTTGATCACAAAGGACTTTTTAAAAAAATTATCCACCTTCCTTTTTTAATAATATGCTTTATCAAATGCAAGTGTCGACTGCCCAGAAAAAGAAAAGGTTTGGTATATGAAAGCTGCTTCTTTAATCTGTAATAATCAATTATGTTTAAAACGGAATGGGAACATCTCAAATGAAATTTTATCAGTGGCAATGATCTGTAATTTTTTTTAAGTAAAAAAACCACTGACCTAAATAATATGCTATATATGTTGAGTTTTGAAGCTAAAAAGTTCAGGTTCCATGAGTAAGGAACTGCAAGAAATTGCATGAGGACTGCAGGAGGAAAAATAACAAATGACTAAGGTACTTTCTCACTTGAAGCAGGAACAATTGCTCTTATTATAGATTGAAAAGTGCATCTTCTCAATTTTGTTCTGTATATTCTAGGACTAAGGTGTTCAGAAAGTACAGGAAGAGGAGAATATTTCTGAAGGTGCTTTGATAGCATAAGTGAGTGAAACTTCAACAAAAAATTAGCATGTGCTTCTTCTTGTGACCATTTGACATAGGATTGTTTTGCATACTTAGTTCTCATGCTATGCTTATTCTCTTTGGGATCATCGTATATAAACCATTCATTAATTTGATGTGTGAAATTTGATAGCTTTCAGTTAATATTGTCTAGAAATTGCAGCCTGATGGGGGTAATTGAACTCCTTTTACAAACTTTCTAACTGTAAAGAAGTCCCACTTTTCTTTTTCTTGTACTGCCCACCTACTGCTGTACAATGAATAATAATTAAATTTATGTAGTTTACCAAATTTATAAATGTGCTTGACTCCTTTATAGAGAAATAATATAACAATTAAATAAACAGTATGAAAGCATTTTAAAGGGTGCATGGTGATGAGGGGTGGGGAAGTAACCAGAGTTTATTTTTTTTTTAAAATTAAACAGTGGGAGTCACTAATGATGCATTTTTGAAAGCACCTCAATCATACGAAAAGCTTTCAGGCATTTTTTAAAGATGACACAAGAAGAACAAAGAGAGTTACCTGGAAGGAACAAATGCCACATTTAAAGGGCTTTTATTGGCATCTGTTTGTTCATTTAATAAGGCTGATTTGAGCATCGATCAGAACAAGTCATGAACTGATAGGTCATCAATTTGATGCACACAAATGAGCTCTTGGTAAAAAGAATTCTTGCATGGATCACTTTCATTTGTGAGAATAAAATTCTAATTTTTAATATTTGCTTAAGAAATTATGACCAGTTTGGTAACACTTTGGCTAAGATTTCGGTCATATATATACTTACATGAAATAAATCCATTTTTGCTAATCCCAAATCCTCAGAAACAGGCTGATAGAAAGTCAACAGAAACTCCAGTGATTTCAAAACATTGGGCACAAGAAACAATGTCAAACAATTATTCCTATAGGTCTTGAGTAAAAGCCCCTCATTCCCTTTCCATAGGAGAGCGAAGTGAAATAAATAGTGCTTTCTTCTTAGGGCCTTTATTTTATATTTTGCATGTTAACCTGATTACTGTATATACTCGAGTATAAGCTGAGTTTTTCAGCACATTTTTATGCTGAAAAAAGCCCCCCTCGGCTTATAATCGAGTGAGGAAAAAAATGCCTTTTTTCCTGCAACCGTTTTGGCTCCCAGGGGTTGCAGGGACGCTTGCTAAAGGCAAAATGGGGCATGGAGAGGGTGCAGCACCCCTCCCCCATGCCCCTTTTTGGCTCCCATGGGCTGCAGGGAGGCTTGCTAGGGGCATGAGGGGGGTGCCTAGTAAGACTCCCTGCAGCCCCCTGGAAGCAAAAATCGGCTGCTGGGGGGGGGAGGAGGGCTTCAAGGGAAAAAGAAACAAAGAAATCCTCACTGTTTAGGGAGATCCCATGCGCACTGAGCTTGAGTTGAGAACTTATTGGAAATTTGGAAAAACCACTGAATGGATTGAACTTCTAAGCCACTTTTTTTATATAAAAGATTGCAAGGGCTGCTGAAGTCCAGGAGTTGGGAGGCAGAGTAATTTGTTCTCTCTAGTAGGAAAATGGACTGTTACTACTGACTGGAATCACATATTTTCAAAGTATTGCAAAAGAAAATACTGGATACACCTTGGCTTTAATTGTGTTGTAGCTAAGTCACAATTACATGAATTCAGTTCCTTTAATTAGAACGAGTAGTACCAATGCTAGAAGAAGAAAGATGCTATTGGTGCATAATCTTTTAGGAAGTGCCCTTAATCCCATAGTATTATTAGACAAGCATAGATTACATTATGGCTCAGCAGTTAGATACTACAGCAGTTGTCATCTGGAAAGCTGAGAGCCCAGCGTTCAAGACCTGATGGCCCCATAATGGGGTGAGCTTCCATTCCTTGCCCCATCTCTTGTCTATCTTAGCAGTTCAAAAGCATGCAAATGTGAATAGATTAATAGGTACCACTTCGGTGGAAAAGGTATCAGCATTCCATGATCCTTTGAGGTATAGCCATGCTGTCCATGTGACTACAGAAAATTATTTGGACAACGTTGGTTTCCTTGGCCAAGAAACAGATGAGCACCACACCCTAGAGTTGGACAGAACTGGACAGAGAAAACCTTCAAACCTATTTTTTTAGAATGGCTTCTATTACCCTAATAATCTGAAGCTTGGTTTTTTGCAGTGTCCACTTCTTTTTCTTTTTCTGAGCCATTAGATCGAATCTAATTTATTGTGCTATATACATTCTGAGAGGAGTTCGGAAGAAAACTATGTACGTAGGTATTCCAAAAGCATCACTGTACAACCAATGAAATTAGACTAAATAACACTTGATGAAAGTGGTAGAAAATAACTGAACAATCTATACAATTTTTTTAGAGTTGTAATTACAATACATTTCAATTAATTTTTTGTCTTATTTTTTTTACTAGAGCAAGAATCTAGGAAGCGCAAGGAAAAGGATGTAGGGATGAAGGCGCGTTCACAGTAACTTTGTTCTATCTGATTTGTCTCACTTCTGTTAGAGAAGATTTGTAGATTTGGGTTATCTTAAAGTAGACGATAGCCATTTTTATTGTATGGCAAAATGCTTCTTATTAATTAGTTTAAAACATATTTTAAACTCTGATGAACATATTTTCATGAGGCCCTCAGTACAGATGACAACATAATAAAGAAGGGATAAGTATAATATCAAATTAAAGTTCATAATTAACTGTATTGTATAGACTAAATCTGAAAATGAGACCTCAGTTAACAATATATCTAGAAGTATAAGTTCTTGCTTATATTTGGAGAATATGCTGGAACAAGTTCCCATCTACAGTGCCTTCGGAAAGTATTCAGACCCTCTTCACTTTTGTCAATTTTGTTATGCTGCAGCCTGATTTTACAATTGTTGAAATTCATTTCCCCCTCATTAATCTATACTGAGTACCCCATAATGACAAAATAAAAACCATATTTTAGAAGCAGCACAACAAAAGTGGCAAAAGGGGGTTTTGAATACTTTCTAAATGCACTGTATATATTGTTCAGTATATAATGAAATGAGGCAATAAACGCATAATATGTGACCCATGCCAAATTAAACAATATGTTTAATTTAAATACAAAACCCATATATGTCAATATATTGGGGAATACCCCTTTTCAGCTGAAGCCAGGTACTAGGGCAGCTTTTGAGGCATTATTTCTTATTATTGTTTTGTCTTTCAGCCAGTCTTGGAATAGCAAAGCTTTCAAATGGGTGGTACTGAAAGACAACTGTCATCTCTAAAGATGAATCTGACTATGCTATTTCACATTCAAATTTATATTTTCTGTGTCATTTCCTAGAAGTGGGTGTAATTTTGACTGTGTATTCATACGGATAAAATTACTAATTTACCATCTGGATGTGAAACAGTTTTCTTTTAGATGTCAGGAAAAGTATGATTTGTCCATTTTCTTGGAAGTCTAAATATGATGTACTGTCAGACATGGAAGCATTCTGTGATTTTCAGTTTATTGTGGTGATTCCGCTTAGAAGAATATATTGGACTGAGTCACATCCCTTGTGCTTTTTAATATTTACATATCACTGATAGACATCTTCAGAAACTTTGAATTCAGCGACCCAAGACTCTTAAACAAGAATTTCTTTTGATGAAATGAGTGAATAGAAGATAGTTCTGCACTGAAGTTCTGCGTTTGTAAGTTTATACTTGAGTTACACAAAGTTGCCCCAAATATTGTCGTTCATATTTAGCTAAAAATTCTTCATGGCAAAATGCAACGTAATAACTTTTCATGACTATACTCATATTAACAGCCATATACTTTTCATTTTTGGATTTAGCTACTGCTTTGAATGAGATCATACTCTGTTTTAAGGATCGATTGAACTTTTTTTTATGTTTATCATGGGAAGGTTATTGTAAAGTAAGCAAGAATTAATTCCTCAGGAAGGAATAGATATGTGTATATTGCCGCATATCTCATAAGAAGTTGTGGGTGGCATACATCAAAAAAGTATACAACAGTAAATATATCCAATACAATCATATTTAAAAAGTTTTTAAAACTCTTTAAACCAATTCCATAAAAATTGGATAACTGTGTGTGTGAAGTCTGGATTTGTATTTTTCATACAGCCTTTTTCTATGTTGTTGTGATAAGTTTATGGAAGCGAAAGGTTTCTTTTTAGTTAATAATGCTGAATGATCTACTGCGCAAAAGAGAAATACCAAAAAATTACTAGGCCTGTATAAGACCCTGGTTTCACCTAAATTAGATACTTGGTTTCTGGCTTTTGAGTAATTCTGAGGATTTTGAAGTTTCTGGCTGCAAAATGGCTTGGAACTATAATAGAACATATTATTAGGAATGCATACATTTTCTCTAAGGAGTAAATTACAAAATAAGGAACTTTCAAAAATAATTTTACCTTTTTCTATTTTGTGCTGGTATTTTTTGAGGGCTTTTAAAATAATCATCTTTAACTAAAGAAAAAAATCTTTCTAATAACATCTTATCTAACATCTGAGATGTTCATGAAGTATCACTGCTCAATACAAAACCATTTGTAGGCAGGTTTTAAAAGCACTAAATGCTATTATTCAGATTTTTAAAATATGTGATTTTAGCTTTTAAACTGTTTGAAGTATTTACTTGTAACATTTCTGATAAATGCATCTTTAGAGACAGAAGTATAATCTTCATTATCACAAGGAATTACTTTCATAGCTAATAGAAAAATAAGCCTCCCTGTAATTATAAATAAGTTACAGTTTTAATATGGTCTATTACCGCCTCCATAACATGACTCTATTTCTGTACTCTGCCTTTTTCCCCCAACTCAGTTATATAACTGGCAGAGTTATTGCTAGTTTTTCATGCATACGTATTTATCACCTGCACAATAAATATGACTGAATGTAGTTTTGTTTTGTCTTACTCAAACAGATGGCTATATGTTGATATATATACACACAGTAAGGCAGCTAAATGCCGAGTCTTTCCAATGTTATGAAAACGAAATATGTTGTTTAAGTAGATGCCTAAATACAAATATTTCTTTTCTTTACAGTAGTGCAGAAATAAAGTGTTAGGAATCTCTTTTAACTCTTTTGGAAACCAAAGGGGTAGTATTAATATGACCACTGAGAATATTTTAGGAAGATGTTGTAAGCAAGCACTTATCCCTTGAGTGAAGAATCATCTTAGTAAATTCCTTTAAAATAGGTCAGGGAGTTGATCCAGCCTTCTTGAAGATATAATATAGAAATCTGAGATCTTTTTCTTAATCTTGTAAAGTGGCCTATTGTGTTATGAAATGATGTAGCAGAAAACGTTTTGAATACTGAAATGGAAGAAAACCTGAAAAATATCTCTATCATCCATCCATATCTCTCTCTCCCTCCCTTCCTCTCTCTCTCATTATTATGTCATATACTTTCTCAAGTATATATTCTTCCTAGCCTTTTCTCATAACACAGTTGAAAATAAAACATTCTGGCTTTGTAGTGTGGTAAATTTTCATCAACATTAGAAGGCCTTGAACATATACGAACATCGTTGTACTGTATACATTAGATATTTCAAAATTTATTACAATTCTGAATTTGAATGTGATTAGAGTTGTGAACTTTAAAAACATTGTGAAATATATTCCATACTATTTAGGACTGTTGAATATAAACACTAAAAGTGTCTGCCTGCCTGCCTCTCCCCCTCTCTCTGATAACTATATACAATTGAAAAGGAGCACAAAGGCTCATGTGTTAGAATGGTGGGTGACAATCAACAAGCCTGCATTTGAGATCTAATGCTGCTGTGTGTTGGGATGAGCTCCTGTCATTCGCTCCAGATTATGCCCACTGAGTAGTTTGAAAGCATGCAAAGAGGAGTAGATAAATAGGTATCATTAATGGGGACATGAAAGGTGCCCCCACTGGGCGTCCCCTGAGCAATGGTGATATCTCTGGCTAATCCTTTCGAATCAGAACCACCAGAGGCGATAAACCGAAGCACCATGGGAGGGGGATACACAATTGGAATCTTAATATAGGACATTATGGGCAAACAGGAAATCAGTGAAAACTTGTTTGGTTTCTTTAGTTGATTTTGATTTGCTGTTGTTTTAATACTGTGTAAAATAATATCTTCTTAACAATTTGTCTATTTTTTGACTTAGAAATATAATTAAAATGTCTTAATATAAGCATGTATGTTTATTATTCATAGGTAATATTCTTTTTTTTTTAATTTTAAAAACAAAACTTTATTCATTCATAAAACCATTTAAAACATACAAATTTCTCTTAATCAAGAGACAAACTTACATATACAATACACACTTTTTAACTAATTTCCATTATATATATACATATATACATAAATGCCAACACACTGTGGCATATTTCATTTTCTATTTCTCTGACGGTGCTGTTTTTAATTATGTTGATTTCTTCTAAATTCCATCTCTACCCATTCCCCTTTCTCTGATTTATCCATTGATACCATCTATTCCATATTGTATAATATTTTGAGTCCTCCTTATCCTGTAACTCTATTTTTTGACTTAGAAATATAATTAAAATATCTTAATATAAGCATGTATGTTTATTATTCATAGGTAATATTCAATATAGGTAATATTGAATGAATTCATTTCTCTCATAAAGTGCTCAATGTGAGAAGAAATAAAGAAATGCTCAATAGAAATAAAAAGTACATACTTTTGAAAGCCAAAACACCCTGGGATCCAAGTACTTGAAAGAATGGTTGCGGCCATTTCCCTTTGTCTATATATTGAGGCAGCTGATGACTACAGAGATTTCAGGAAATTTTCTGTTCCTGTAATTCTTTCCCCAGAAGGATCCACTTGGAAATAAGTTTTTTGCATTAAGGATCCGGCAAAGTTATTTATATGCACTTATTTATTTATTTTAATGCTAGATTTTATTTTATTTTATTTTGATTCCTGCATTTGTTTGTTTAGTGAAAAGTCCATTGTTAAAGAGAAACATAGAACTATAACAAAGAAAGAGAGATAGAAGGACTGAGTGAAAATGCTATTTTTATTCTTTTACATTTCTTTGTATTGAAGGATAGAATTCTAAAACTGATACTAATCCTTTACCAAAATTTCTACATCAACATGTGTTGAAAATCTGAAGATTCAGAAGTTTGGCACCAAGTGAACAGCTGCTTAACCTGTTTTCATATTTTTCACTTTTGTGTTATGTCTTTGTAATTATTGGAATGTAACTGTGAGGTTTGTGAGGCTCTGTGTTTATAAAAGAAACAAGATGGATGTGGGGAAACTATTAATTCATGGATAAAACTGAGCTGCATTAATTGCTGTATATAGCTGCTGTTGTGAGCACTTAGAAAAAGTTTCTAGTTTTCCAGAGTTTTCTGACTCCTTTTTGATTTTCAAGCAGTGAGTATCTGCAGAGTTGCAAAATGTGAATCCCAAATTCATATATTTTTTTCATTTTCATTTTTTTTCATTTTCATTTTTTCACATTTACTTTGTGTTTAATCAAATGAAAATTAAATGAAAAGCCAAATGGCTTTCCTTTAGATTTTTAGAATGTGTACATTTTGTAATCTTGTCAAAATATTTAGAAGAATAGCTTGCCAATTTTCTATTGTAATGCAGAGACCAACTATAAAATATCCAGGCAAATAGAGTCCAGCAAAACCAATGAGTTTTATTGAACTGTCTAATCTTGATTATCTATAAATTTACCTATAAAAAGAATATGCTGAAAACAATAATATTCTTATTACTTTCATTCATCAAAGCCCCCTGCTTTTCTTAGCACAGTCTTGCAGTTTCAACTGAAGTTTGGAGAGAAGATCCATGGATATTCCTTGGAACTGTCCTCAAAGTCACAATCTTTGTTAAAGTGGTGCTGGATCCTATCATATTTGTGTTAATATTGCTATCGAACTGATTTTACTACCTGTATTTAACTGAAACATGTAACAGTAATTTGACTCATAAAAATCCATTACAAAACTAGTTTGTATGTCCAAGTTGCACAGGGATTCCCTTTAGAAAATTATCATTGCTTGTCTTTTTTTTAAAACGGAAGAACCTATTATTTTAGGATATTTTCATTTGACTTAAAGTGAATAACAAGAATTACAAGAAATAGAAGATTACCTTGGATCATTTGCTATACTCTAAAACATTATTAATTCATCTGTTTCTACAGTATGACCTCAAGATGAAGTTTAATAAGAGTACAGCAAAGGAATATTTAGAGAATTGGTTAGAAAATCTGAAATGCTAATAGATGATAAAGAAGACAGATAAATTTATTTTATATAGCAAGATTTTTTTTCAGTTTGAACAATATAAATTATATGAACAATATAAAAGTTGATCAATAAAGCCAAACTATTTTGTAATTTTGTGACATGCCAAGAGACTGGAATTGAGCAATAATAACTCTGAATAGGAAAAAAACCATATTCTTCAATCTTACCTTCTTTGTTGATAGAATTACAAACTACAGAGGTTGTGGGATGTGGTAGAAATATCAGTCTTGAATTCAAGAAAGCATTTCATGTTATTTGAAACATGATAAATTTCTGGTTTTTTATGACTTCACAGCCATTTAAGCATTGTACTGTAGTGTTCATTAGCAAGTATTTGTCAGCCTGAAGAAAAAAATTTTAAGTTGAATATTGGAGGATACTATCCTGGCCCTGTGTTGCTCAATTTATATAAATAGGTTAAATAGAAGAAAAAATATGTATATCAAATCTGAGGATGACATGGAACTAACAGGAAAATAATTGTGAGATTTAATGCAAGGTTTGGTAATAAATCTCAACACTGCAGGTACTTTAGCAGCAGACGCTCAGGGAGAAGATATAACTAGATATGTTGATTTATTGCAGACAAGATAACAATCATGAGTATATAGAAGCTATAGCTCTTGCAAAATATAGGGAGTGTGCAGTGATGGGATTCAACCAGTTCGCACAACTTCGGGAGAACTGGTTGATAACTTTCGGAGCAGTTTGACAGACAGGTTTTTTGGAAGAAATCATTAGGGCAGAGAACCAGTTGTTACATTACTTGAATCCCACCACTGGTATGGGTGGGAGATACTGTTGTGCATATGCACACCTGCACATGTAGAGAAAGCTTTAGAATTTTTCAAGGAAATAGAAATTTGGCTGTTCTCTGCACATCTTAAAATTGGGAGGTTTTTTACATTACATTTCTATATAGTCTGAAAACTGTTGATTGTCACCTCATTGGCTTAATTCCTTATATCACATCTATCTGTCTATTTTCTCCTTTTTCTCATCTTCTGAGTTTGGAGGTGTCAGATACATCTTCAGCTCCCTAATTCTGGTTGATGATCATTGGTAACTATAATATTGCATTTTCCATTTCTTTTCTAGCTGAATCTGATATATTCCTATTGGACACCTCACTGCCTTCCTCTTCTTTCCCAAGACTAAGAGGAAGGAATTATTTTATTTTGTTAAATTAGTATAATTTCCATCCTTTTGGACCATTGTTTCATTTCTTAACATCAGACAGCAGTAATGCAATATATATCAATGTCTTTCTTTAACAGGGACTTGTACTATTCAGATCTCCTGGGAAAGATCTATACCCTCTTTTAGTTGTAGAAATGTCTCCCTCTCCACAGCAAGTCTGATGACAGTTAATTTGTTGGTTGTAGGCTTCACAGAATAATAAGTGTCACAATACAAACCATAGATCTTGACATGAACTCTTTATGTTTACCTAAATTGTGCAATATGGATTATTTTAGACAAATTCTCTTGGATGGCCTATAAATGTACTGGTCTTCTCACAAGTTGCTTATCCTTTCAGAGTGAGTGATTTCATTGGCATTCATTTGTTTGATGTTACTCACAAAAGTGTTATATTTGTCCAATCCCCTCCTGCATCAGGAGTAGAGTTTCCCATTTTCTAGTTTTCTCTGTTATTATGCCAATTATAACTATAACTCAGATTGCTCCATAGGAGAATCAGGTTCCTTGGCGGGAAGGAGAATCAGGTTCCTTACCAGTCTGATATGGTCCAGCAAAATGGACATGCTACAGGTTCTGTTGGGCAAGGTCCTGTTGTCTGTTTATCAGGGTCCGTAGGCATGCTTTTTCTGTTGTGGCACCCACCCCATGGAATAATCTCCCTCTGGAGATTAGGGTGGCCCTGTCTTTCATAAAGAACTGTTCTGTACCAGAATCTGTGTTTTAATTTTTGTATTTGTGATTGGGATGGTCATTAATTTGTTTTCCCATTGCTTGTGGCCCATAGTCACTTGTTGAGATATGCAGCTATGCAATTGAATGGATGGATGGATGGACGTCCTTAGGTATCAGAGTAAAGTATAATTCACATAAGAGTAAGGCTATTAATTAAATATCACAGAACAATAGCTGCTGAAAGAACAGATGAGGTATAGGAGCTGCCAGTTAACTTGCTAGGTTAGCTAATGTCAGAGCTCCTTAGCAGCAATCTGGACTGGAAATAATCAAACAAAGAAAAATTTCCCTGAGCTCTGATTGCCGAAGATTTATTAGGAAAAAATATTAAGTTGACAATATACCACCAAAACCGGAAGGAACTGTGATTCTGCCTCTTTGAGTGCAAAGAGTCTGTAGATACTTCAGATAGATAGGACATCCAGTTAAATTCAGTTTATGTTAGTTCTGCAAATAAAATGATTGAAGAAAATAAAGGATGAACATTGACAACTGTTTCCTTGGTCTTTCAGTATCATAATGAGTGAGATACTCTAATTTGCCTCTGCTGTTTCTGTAAAAAGTATATTCCACCTTGCATTATTCTATTATCTACATTCATAACTAAAATAGTTAAAAGGCGGAGAAAAATGAGAATATAGAGCATGGGTGTGTGTGTCACCAGAGAGCTGTGGAGAACTAGGAATTATCTTCATTTTACCTGAATGTTGCAAGTAGAAGGCTACTAGGATTAATCAAATGTACAGGTACAGATTAGGTGAAACCTGGCTCAATAGCAATAACTGTGGAAGGGATTGTGGAGTGCTAGTGGACAATCGCTTAAATATGAGCCAGCAGTGTGTGGCAGCAGCCAAAAAAGTCAACACAATCTTAGGTTGTATTAAAGAGGGATAGAATCAAGTTCACGTGAAGTATTAGTACCACTTTATAAAGCCGTAATAAGATCAAAGTTAGAATACTGAATCCATGTGTGGTCACCATATTATAAAAAAGATTTAGATACTCTGGAAAGAGTGCAGAAAAGAGCAACGAAGTTGATTTGTTTGTTTGTTTGTTTATGTTTATTTGATTTATATACCGCCCTTCTCCCCGAGGGGACTCAGGGCGGTGAACAGGCAGAGATAAAAAAAAACATGAATACAAAATTTAAAACCGAATTAAAACCAAATTAAACAATTGCCCAACAATTCAAACCCATTTTTTAAAAAAATATATAAATCCCAGATCTAAAAATTTGGATTATACAATTTAAAATTTTCTTATAAAAAGGGGAGATACTATGCCAGGCCCGCTTGATGGAATAAAAAAGTTTTTAACTCACGGCGGAAAGCACGAAGGTCCGGGATCCGCCGAATCTCTGGGGGGAGATCGTTCCAGATAGTGGGTGCTCCCACAGAGAAGGCTCTCCCCCTGGGGGCCGCCAATCGACATTGTTTGGCCGACGGCACCCGGAGGAGTCCTTCTCTATGGGAGCGTACCGGTCGGTGGGAGGCTATTGGAGGTAGTAGGCGGTCCCGTAAGTACCCGGGTCCTAAGCCATGGAGCGCTTTAAAGGTGGTAACCAACACCTTGAAGCGCACCCGGAAGACCACCGGGAGCCAGTGCAGCTCGCGCAAGAGCGGTGTCACATGAGAGCGCCACGTCGCTCCCATCACCACCTGCGCGGCCGCACTCTGCGCCAGCTGGAGCCTCCGGGTGCTCCTTAAGGGGAGCCCCATGTAGAGAGCATTACAGTAGTCCAGGCGGGAGGTGACAAGGGCATGAGTGACCGTGAGTAAGGAGTCCCAATCCAGAAAGGGGCGCAACTGGCAGATCAGGCGAACCTGATGAAAAATCCTCCCGGACACAGCCATCAGATGGTCTTCTAAGGACAGCCGTGAGTCCAGGAGGACGCCTAAATTGCGCGCCCTCTCTGTGGGGGCCAATGATTCGCCCCCAATAGTCAGTGATGGTACCAGCTGACTATATCGGGACGTCGGTAACCACAGCCACTCAGTCTTGGATGGATTGAGTCTGAGCCTGTTCTTCCCCATCCAGATCCGCACGGCCTCCAAGCACTGGGACATCACTTCAAGGGCATCGTTGGGGTGGTCTGGGGTGGAGATGTACAGCTGGGTGTCGTCAGCGTACTGATGATATCTCACCCCAAAACCACGAATGATCTCACCTAGCGGCTTCACATAAATGTTGAACAGGAGGGGCGAGAGAACCGATCCCTGTGGCACCCCGCATATAAGGGGCCTAGGAGTCGATCTCTGCCCCCCTGCCAACACCGACTGCGACTGGTTGGAGAGAAAGGAGGAGAACCACTGTAACACAGTGCCTCCCACCCCCAACTCTTCCAACCGGTGCAGCATGATACCATGGTCGATGGTATCAAAAGCCGCTGAGAGATCTAATAGGACCAGGACAGAGGAACACCCCCTGTCCTGAGCCCTCCAGAGATCATCAACCAACGCGACCAATGCCGTTTCCGTGCTGTACCCGGGTCTGAAGCCCGACTGGAACGGATCCAGATACGTTGTTTCCTCCAGGTGCTGGGAGAACTGTCACGCAACCACACTCTCAACAACCTTCGCCAAAAAGCGAAGGTTGGAGACCGGACGATAATTTACCAACATTGCCGGGTCCAGGGAAGGCTTCTTAAGGAGAGGCCTCACCACCGCCTCTTTCAAGGTGGCGGGAAAATCACCCTCTCCCAACGAAGCATTTATAATCTCCTGGAGCCAGCCTCGCAACACCTCCCAGGAAGCCAGTACTAGCCAAGAGGGACACAGGTCCAATAAACAAGTGGTCGCGTTCAGTCTACCCAAAATCCTGTCCACGTCCTCAAGGGTCACAGGATCAAACTCAATCCAGGTAATGGTCTCAAGACTTGCCTCGTCCCCTCCCTCTGGAACCACCCAGTCGGAGTCCAGATCTTCCCGAATCTGAGTGATTTTATCATACAGATATTGAACAAAGTCCTCAGCTCTCCCCTCCAAGGGGTCCTCCCGCGCTTCCTGTTGGAGCAGGGAGCGGGTCACCCTAAAGAGGGCGGCTGGGCGGTTAAAGGAATGGAGACTAAAACATATGAATGTTGCAGGAATTAGGTTTGTATAGTTTAGTGAAAAGAAGGGCTAGAGGGTGACATGATAGCATTTTCCCAACATTTTGAGGGGCTGCCAGAAAGAAAAGGGGATAAGCCTATTTTTTCCAAGCACCGGAAGGTAAGACAAGAAACAATGGATGGAAACTAATCAAGGAGAGAAGGAACCTAGGAGTAAAGAGAAATTTCCTAACAGAACAATTAACCAGTGGAACAGCTTATTTTCAGAAGTTGTGGGTGCTTCATCACTGGAGGCTTTTAAGAAGAGACTGGACAGCCACTTGTCTTGAATGGTATAGGGTAATGATGGCGAACCATTCAGGGAAACGAGCCAGGAAAGGAACTGCCTGGTGTGCATGCTGGTGCGTGCATGCGCACCAGGAAGCTCCTTTTCCGGTTTCTGGTGCGCATGATCAGCTGGCTGGTGCACATGTGCATGCGGAAACTGGAAGACCAGCTCTTCCAGTTTCCGGCACTGCTGCACGCGCAAAGACCAGCTGATCATCACGCACACATGTGCCCCAAAAACCCAGAAGAGCAACGGGCAAGGCCATGCGTGCCAGGCAACATGGCTCTGCATGCTGCTTTAGGCATGCGTGCCATAGGTTCGCCATCACAGATATAGGGTCTTCTACTTGAGCTGGGGCCTGGACTAGAAGACTCCAAGACTGGACTCGGAAGACTGGACTCCAAGGTCTTCCGACTCTGTTATTACTGCATTGGAGAAAGAGCCATTGCATTTAGATCGAGTTTAGACAGATATCTAGAGAATGGAAGCTTATTTGAAAGCTAACAATAATAAAGAGTCCTTCTTGACATTGCCAATCAGTTATTTATTTCTTTATTTTGGAAAGTGCTTTAAATTGTTATAGGAACTTTGAAGGCCCAGGAATGCAAGCCTGGTAAGATGCATGAATATTGGCCATAAAAAGACTAAAATGCAAACAGTAGAATGAATTGTTATAGGTAAATTCAGGCAATGGGTATTATTACAAGGTAGCATTTTCTCTCTCTCTCTCATCTTCAAATTGTAGGTGATATGCTGAGAATCTCAAGAATGTGTAACAGAGCCTTTCTCTACTAAGCCATAAATTGACTTGCCTGTTCTGAATGGGTATGCCTCTTTGCCAGAGAGCACGGTTTGTTGAACAATCTCTGGTGCTACTGAGAAAGAAGTGGGATCACCTTTTAAAAAAATATTTCAACATCATACAACCCTCAGCTCATTAATACATGGTCAATCAGTATTAAGATCTTTTGCAAAGGGGAAAATGTACAATAGACTGGTTGGTTAAGTAGTCAGTGGGTTTATTACAGTACTAAGTGTTTGAAGAAGATGGTAACTTGGGAGACACGTGAGCAGCAAAATATAAGTAACCAGTCTTACACTTAAATAGCCAGCTGTCATGGTAAAATTTCAAAACTATGGGGAAGTATGTATATAATAGCTTGTATAATGAGACAGGTGGCATATAATATTAAAAAGTAAGTAAGCTGTTTGCGATGATGTAATTCTCCCTATTTCCAAGAAAAGGGAAGGACAAATTAGGAGTAGATTTTAAATCTCTCTGATTCACCTACTTTCCTTGTTTTCTCCAGCACCTGTAATTGTCAGGAATGGTTCTGAGGCAAAAGTACAAGAAGGTTTTCCACTTCATAAAAGAGTAATTAACTGTTTTAAATGGCTTAATTCTAGTATGCAATATGTATTGCCATCTAGCCATGCCCTGTCAAGTGTCTTCTGGAGTTTCTGCAGAATTTGAGCCAGTGAAAGGAATGATTTTGGTAAACTGAACTAAATGGTATAAATGGTCTCTATCTACAATATTATGATTCTACAAGTCTATAGAATCATAACTACTCTGAGTGGAAACAACAGATTCATGTACAGAATTTACTGGTTCTGATACAGATGCAGCACTGTTCGGAAGCTATACATAGCTGGCACCGATAGTCTTTGATTTATGATCACAATTATGCTAAATCCTGTTGAAAGCATGATTTGTTAAGTGAATCACTGAAGTTGTTAAGTTGGTAACACGATTGTTAAGTGAATCTGGCTTTTCCATTGACTTGCTTGTTAAAACATTGCAAAAGGGGATCACATATCCTCAGGGCACTGCAACTATCATAAATATGAACCAGTTGCCAAGTACCCAAATTTTGATCATGTGACCTTGGTGATGCTACAATGGTTATAAGTAAAAAAACAGTCCTAAGTCCTTTTTTCAGTGCCATTATAACTTTGAACGGTCACTAAATGAACTGTTGTAAGTCAAGGACTACTTGTACTATTGCTATGTGAAATAGATACAGAATAAGACACGTGTGTTAAACATCGTGTAAACAAACAAAATGTACTCATTTAAAAAGAACATTCATTACTGCAAAAATATTTCTGTTGTGACAAACTATGGCATAGGGAAAGTTATCTGTCTTTTACTTTTGGTGGCAAAAGAATAAGAAACCAGAAATATGTTTTTTTCTTTTTATATTTGCTTTTTTTATTTTGAGCACTGAACGAGTAATAGCAAGGACTGATTGACGGAAAGAGGCCACCTGTGTTGTGCTGTGGTTGCTGTTCTTCTACTGCCATGAATGCCCAGGCATTGAGGGAAAAGGAAAAATTTGCAAAGCTGACTATTGCCTAGAGAATGTGGGCAACTACATTTTTTCTCACTGAATTCAACAAAATTATGTGCGTTTGTTGGACGTTTCTCATATACCTATAAACAACATTTTAAGCATATGCTTCTCTCCTAATAGAGAGAAACCAATAGTTGGCTGTGTTGATTTTCCAAAAGGCCTACACTCACCTTCTTATACTCAATGTTGAACTGCTTCATCTATTTATAAAATAGCCATGATTGTATTATTTACTTCTTAAAAATGTTAGCATCCATTATGAAAGTAAATACTTCGTTTGTTTTAGCTATGTTATGTAACTGCTGTGACCCATCACTTCCCCTGGTTCTTCATAAACTGGCTTTCAGAAAAAACAAACTGAGAACAGTTGGTTAAACTATAAATTTAAGTTATATGATAGTTAAAAACCATGATTTTGGTCCCATCATTCATTAACATGTTTTACATATAGGTGAACAAAACAAAAAGATTTTGGTGAAAGAACAAAACAAATCTTTCTTGGCACTTATTAAACTGAAGGCAGATCTCTCTCTTTCTATGTTTTTATTACTTAGGTTGTTTTTCACTTTCATCTCTATATGACATTTCCTTTTAGGTATCAGATTAAAATCCATTACACTCTCTGGTTTAATACAAAAACCTATCGTGTTTCCCTGAAAATAAGACTCTTATATTTTTTTGAACCTCGAAATAAGCGCTTGGCCTTATTTTTGGGTAGGTCTTATTATTTTGTGGCATGTGGAGGAAACCAGAGGAAATGGCGGGGACCAGATGCGCATGCATTTAAATATTTTTGGGGTAGGCTTATTTTCGGGAGGGTGGTGGGCTTATTTTAGCGCATGCGCTCAAAAGCCCGATTGGAGTTATTATCAGGGGATGTCTTATTTTCGGGGAAACAGGGTAGTTATGATCAATAATTTTGCTTTAAAATCTGTTTTAAGTTATCTGAATTATTGTTGTTACAGTTGCAACAAGTGAGTAGTTTTAGTCAGAATATTTAATTTTTGGTTTTCAATTCTTTTAAAACATTTAAAATTAACCATTGTCCTAAGTAAGTCTGAAAAGCATGGAAGAACAAAGCAAAGAAGAAATTTGATGCATTTTTCTTCTTGGATTGGTTGTTGCTTTCATTTTTCTTAATTTGTCTGTTTAAATATGTAAATAGTGTGAGAATGAATAGGGTATAAATAAGCTAATTATTTAATTAACTAATTAACAGTAGAAATAAGTGAGAAGTTTTATTGTACAGTGGTGTAATATTTAGTTAACTGTGGGGTTACCTTCCTACAAAGAATGTATACATACTAGAAGGACATTTGTTTTCTTGATAATATTATGTACAAAAATATGCTAGATAAAAAAGCTTTCTTGTCTAGGCAAGGATGCCGCTATTTGATACTATGTTGATTTTACCAAAGGTTTTATCAATTAAAATGGAACTTATAAGATATTATTAAGGTAGCAAAATGAAATTGAGAGGTAATTACATTTCTACCTACTATTAGTACAGTGAATCAGTAAGTCTCATTATACCTAATTAAACCTAATACTGACTGTAAGTTGTTACTTATTTTAATTTTTTTGTATATGATTTGGGGAATTGCTTAAACTGAAGACAGACACAGTAACTACAGCCTCTTTTACATTAAAGATATAATCAGAAAGGTCTGTATTCATAAATAAAACATAGTATGGGATAAGAGAATGAGAAATATGTAAATGTAATGCATGAAAAAGAGACCAAAGGTTAAAAAACAAAAAGGAAAGGAAACAGAGAGTGATGTTAAAGAAAGCAAAATGCACTCTGACTAATTACCATGAAAAGCATGATAAATCATGGACATATATCCTTGACTTTTGACTGATAGAACCTGCTGAGTGCAGTTTTTCATGCATGGCTGCCTCTTCATCTAATTTAAACTAGCATCACTATCAGTACAAAAAAATGGAGCACAAGAGGAAAAAAGAAGGAATGCAAAAATATTCCCATTGCTGTTGCGTCAAGCTTCTTAAATTATACATTTGGCTCCCCAAAATAAAATGCAATAAGCGAGAGTTAAGTGTTTAACTTCCTTTCATAAGGTAGGAAATTCTGGCTGGTTGGGCTGTCAGCTGACACACTACCCTGCTTCATGGTTACCTTTCTGCTAAAGTAAATTTTATTAGTGGCGAGCTGAAACGATTTTCCTTAAACTTTATTCTAGCTTTACCTTCTGTCCTATTTTAAAATTCATATATTTCATGATTACTTTTCAGTTGTGATGGAGCTTGGATTCTTCCTACTATCGCTAGCCGTTGTCCCTGGATCAAGTCTTCTTATTATAGGCCAGGGGTCTCCAATCTTGGCAACTTTAAGACTTGTGGACTTCAACTCCCAGGATTCTAGGAAGTCCACAAGTCTTAAAGTTGCCAAGATTGGAGACCCCTGTTATAGGCCATGCAATACTTCTATTTAGCTTACGCCAATTGCTGTTAGTCTTGGGCCTCAGGTAATTTGCTGCCAAGCCTGCTACTTCTATATGTGCCTCTATCACTTTAGCATTTCATTGCTTTGGTCTGGAGTCTTTTCTTGCTGAATTGTTATTCGCTGGCACTCACCCATACTCTACTGAATCCCTTCTGCTCTCCTTGAAGCTCTTCCTCATATGTTCCTCTTCACAGGTATAAAGTATAAGCTTGGCTACTGGGGTTCATTTTTGATAAAAAAGTATCACTGAAAATGTCTCTAGGAAGCACATTGGACGTATTTTTTTTCTGCCTACTACTTTCATCTAGTTTATTTGAAAGTCAGAATTAATCAAGCGTTCCTTCCAAATAAATTGTATTAAGCTAAATTAAGCATTTTTCTTTAATTCAGAGGTGAGTGGAAGGATATAACTAATTTGGAGTGTTTCTATTTAGTAATTTTAATGGTTATAAAATGATACCTCATTCATTCACACAACATTCATCTATGAATCAAAGGGCTTTTATTCTCACTTGAAATGATTGGTAATGATGATTTTGTCCAACATTTTTGGTAGAATAATTCTTAATTAAATTTGTCACCTTGGTCAGGAATTGTTTATTAATATATTACTCTAAAAAACTTTGGCATTATATGTTATCTATTGGGAATTGTACATATTTGTTGTGGCTGTTTATTAAATTACTTGGGTTAAATACAATAAATACAATTGTACATCATGGAATTACAAATAGGCCGTTATTTATTGTGTTATAAGAAGAATTTGTGTTGATCAAAATTGAAAGTATGGTATTGTAACAGAAACTTTTAAAGAGCAGAAGAGTTGCATGTGAATTATACATATTCTGTCTAGTAATGTTTTTCATATCCATTTAAGATTATATTAATAATGTCTTCTTGTCTGACGTTTAGGTTGTCAGAGAAGCATTTTAATGTATACCGTTGTTTTATACTCTACAATGTAACTTGTTATCTGCCCATTCATTAAAATGCACGCTAAACTTTAATGATTCTTTAGTATAGGTTTTTTTGGTCATTCATTATATTTGGATAGAAAATAAAGAGGTACTGTTGCTTTTTTCAGTGAGAAGAGTAAACACTTTATTTCAAAAGGTACCTCTTCTGCCTGCCTACCTGCTGTCAGTCGTGCCAAGATTGCTGGATTTTATTTTATTATTTTAAGACAGTATTCAAGATTGAATGACAAATACAAGTCCCCAATCAAATAGTCAGTGACATATTGGGAATTATTTTTGTCTTAAGCCTGCCATTGATGTAACCTTCACAATAGTATTTTTTGTTAACTGAGACAGGTTTTTACAAAATTAGTGTTGACATGTACTGTGTATTATTTTCTGGATTTGTATGAAACTATTGAAAATACACATTGAATGAAAAAAAACTTTAACAAAAAAGAGTTTTGTGATGCTGTGGGAAACTTCTTTGGTGCCTTATATTATTTCCTCTATGACAAAGAAATTGGTTAACTACTTATGTAGACTTCATGTTTCGGACTTTTCAAATTTTAGTTTCCTGAATACAGTCATCTATATGAAACAAGGAGACACAGTTTAAATTCTTGTAAGTACTACTCAACCATGAAGACCAGTTAGTGATAGCCATGGTGATTATGTGTTAAGGAAATTGACATCAAATGGAACTGAGGAGATTCAGCTAAGAAACTTTCATAGCACTGTAGTCTTGTAAAAGAAAAAAAGCAAATCTAACCACTTACTTATTATAATTATTTAATTGTTTATACACTTCTATTTATATATCACTGTTTCCTATAAAGGAATGCAAGGTTATAAAGCAATAAATCACAGAAACAAATAAAACAATGAAGGTAGATCTAGTTCTATAATACTGACAAGTATGGAAACTAAAAATATATATGCAGTCAGATGACTATAATTTACTTGAAAAAGTTAGTCCTATAGGTGCCAGGATATCATTATGTTTTAAGCTGCAATGCTTAATGAGACAGTTTGGGAACTTATCATGCTAATACATGGAGATTAGGATACCATTAGTCATCAATCCTATACTGAACCATATGGGGGTCACAAAGGCAGGTTAATAACAAGCAAGTCTTACCAGGGCAATTGTAATACACAGGTTGGACAAAGTTATGATGTTGATGCCGCCAGAACTATCTGAAACTGTAATCCTGGTTCTGCCAGAAAACCAGCAATGTAAATGCATGCTGTGTCTACCCACAGACAATATCTATTTTATCACATCAGTCTGTTGTGTGAACAGATTGATCCATATCAAGTCTCAATCTGATTTGGCATGTCTAAACCTTATGGCAAGTCTTTTAATATGAACACAGAATTGCTTCATTTGCTGAATGTGGTTCCATTCCTTTTCTTTTCTTAACAAATACAAGCAATTATCATTTTTAAGGGGTAGTATGTGCCACGTGTGAATAATATTTAAGATGAAAAGGCTTTCTATACCTTACAATTTTGTGCTCACGAACATATATCACCTCAGTATCTGCCTTCTGGTTGGAGATTGCAATATATGTTCCAAACCAAGCATTAAGCTAGGTAACATACCTTGAAATTTCCTGACAAATTACCTAAGAAATACATAACATTATATTCATTATTTTATTATAATAAACCATGAAAACTATTGTAAACTGTAACTTTGTAATTTTTTTTCATTTTTTCTCTTTGATTATTAAAATCTTTTTTTGTTACACTAACCTTCTCATTTTTCTCTTTTAACAAAATATTTATATTTTGATATTGATGAATGCTTATAGGAAATGAAATTAAAATTAAAATGTTATAATTAACATGCTTTATGAAGTACTTGGAAATTTGATTTTTAAAGAATTTTTCTAATTATGCCATATTAAATACTTTTATACATCTTTATTTCAATAGATAAGATTCCCTTTTCTTACAGAAGTTGGGACTGCAAAAATTTTTAAATGGACACTATGTCATTTCTCATCTTTTCAAATACTCCCACAATTATAAGAAAATGCTAATCCTTATATTGTTAGTTTTTATTTTTGCTTCAATACATTTTCAGAAGAATGACCAAACCTGGAAATAAAATTGTTATATTTTTGTCCTTCAAATCGGTCTTGATGTCTGATGATTGCCTGGGCAAATCCTTGTAATTTTCACGGCAAGATTTTTCAGAACTGATTTTCCATTGCTTTCCTCTTATGACTGGAAGCTCAGTCACCCAGCTTGCTTCATGCTTAAGACCATACTGGAACTCATACTTTCCTAGTATCTAATCTAGCCTGTAGTTTAAATTAATTCTCATATAGTTTTTATGTATAATTGGAATACAATCAATATATGACTTCTTTGATTATTACAAGCTTGTCTTAATTGTGCAGTCTGTCCTGAAAGGATTGAAATTAGGAGTATTTTTATTTTTCAAAGTATTAAAGAATTTATATAGCATGAATGATAGACTTATAGTTTTTGATCCTTTTTATCAAGAATTAAAATATATATTTTTCAACTTGCTGCTTTCTGCACTAAAGATAACTTTACTTTTGAAATAATGGAAGGACAATGTAAAATAAGCTAATTAAATTAAGATAACTCTGTTTCAAGAAGATGGTAAATAAAATTGTGTTTGCCTCTTTCCTTCTTATATTTCACAAGAATTGCTTGTTTTCTCAGTATCCTAACTGAATGTTTATGATATCTCAAGCCTGATGGAAAATCAGAATGGAAGAATGGATTGTAAAGAAAACATAATTAGCATAAATGACAAAATCTGAGCTATTTGATCAAAAAAATAAAACAAAAAGTACTTTAATAAAAGACTGGAAACTTTTTATGGGCTTTTTGCTGAAAATGGAAAAAAACGAAACACCGATTTGTGGATTTGCTGATTGAAAAAGGGGTTGACTATGGAACAGATGGGATCTCGGTAATGTACTTTGAAAAAGGGAGCAGGAATAATAATAAATTGTAGCTGCTGCAAAGAACACTGGAAATTGCTTCTTTAATTATCTTTTTCTTTTTTTTTCTTTAACTGTATTGCTTTTTTACTTTGATCTTTTTTCTTCTCTAACGTTTCTTTATATATTTAACTATATAACCAGTTTAATGTAGTAGTAAAGACATCTGGTTATAAACTGTGAGTCTATGAGTTTTAGTCCCACCATAAGACAAAACCAGCTGTGTGGCCTTGGAGTAATCACTTTGTCTTCACTGCTGTTGTAATGCAGATATGTAAAAAATGTAATGCACAGTCACTAGAATCCAACAGTTGTCAAAGACAAATGATAATCATGTGACCAGAAAAGGGAGTTGTGCCACTAAATCAATAATTATTTATTTTTATTTGTATCCTGCCTTTATTGTTTTTCGAATAACTCAAGGTAGAGAACACGTTCAACACACCCTTCCTCCTTCTCCTTTCCCCACAACAACCCTGTGGATGAGTTGGACTGAGATAGAGTGACTGGCTTAAAGTTATCCAGCTGACTTTCATGTTAAGACTGGACTAGAATTCACTGTCTCCCATTTCCTAGCCTGGTGCCTTAACCACTAGATCAAACTGAAACAACTAAATAATAATATAAGAAACAGATTAAATATAACAAGAAGAGCAGGTTACTTAGTCATTTAATTTGTATTATAAATAATTAGTTAATTATATGAATTCAATTACTAACATTCATTATCATATCACAGTATTTATCACAGTATTTATAAGGCCACAACTAGCATTTTTTAAAGTAACAGAGTAAATTTAGGAAATATAAGAAATAATTTTGACAGGAAATTTAGTTTGATCAGACTTTACTTACGTCTGTAGTCATTAATTTGCATTTGTTTTTAGTATGAAACTCCACTGTGTGCTACAAATTACAATTTATCATACAATAAGTACGATAAAACAAATATTTCTAAACAAAAATATGTTTCATAAAAATAAGGTGGAGTGAATTACAGAGGCTCAATTCTATATTCCGTGAAAGGAAAGTAGAGAGGCTCATTTCTCCATGCCATGAACTGAAATGGAACAAGACTGTAATATTTACCAAACTCTGAAGTTTCTTAATAGCATACAGTATCCTCACAGTGTATCTAGCAATATAATAGCAGAAGAATTACTTTGAAGACAGTGTATAGAATGATTTCATAGATTTCATTCAGCACAACACAATTGTATTAAAAGTACAATAGCACTGTTGTAGTCCTATTTGTAAGTATGTGTAGCTTCATAGATATCATATATATCTTTTAGATATAGATATCTTTTCAGCCATATTAGTTTTATTCAAATGTTAATACTCCCAGATCTATGTTATCTGTTTTCTATAATCATATCACCAAACTTGTATCCGTCATATATAATTTATTTTCTTTACTTCCTTGCTGCTACTCTTCCAAGAAATAAAAACAATACATTTTAGTGGGGTTTTTGCTTCTTGCCATATGGGAACTTATTAACTAAGTCAAGGTCCAAATAAATGTGCTTTGTATTGAAGGAAGAAAAAATGTTGAATTGTGAGGTGGCTTTCTGAAGCTTGTGCAATTTGATTTCACAACCTTATTCCAAGTTGGATGAGCTCTACACAACCTGTCAACCATGTGCTTCATCTCGGTGCTTCAAGCAGTCAGTAAGATATCTTGGACTCAGACCACTGAATGCCTTGAAGACACACAGAGAGAAACAGAGTGTTCTTGAATTGGTGTCAATATCTGTAGTGTAATAACTGAAGGACTAGCCTGATGTACTCACAGTAGTTTGTGTAGATGAGCAGATGGGCTCTTTGAGTATGAATGTAAGAATCTGGGATAAAGTAATATCAAAAAGATAATTGAATAAAATAACTTTTATTAATTGCAGAATAGTTTCTTGGGATTTAAAAATTGATTCCTGTAAGCATCTGTGATATTTTGCTCTTAATTTTTTAAAAAAAACATTTCAATAACAGTTCTGTTTAAAAACAGCTTTAAGTTTAAATTTAAAATCTAAATAAAAATTTAAAAGAGCATAGCAGTGGGTAAGGCCTTTGCATTCTAGAGGCTCTGTAGACCTATGTTCTCCATAATAAATCTCCAATGATATCACTCTAGTCTTCTTATTGATACCAGTTCTTCATATCCAGGAATTATAGCTGATCTATATTCCATTTTAATCTTCACACATCCTTCTTTTTTTAACCAAGTCATCCAAATCTAACTGGCTACAGCAGATGCTGAGCTAAAATATTTGACATTATATAATAATACCAACTTACATTCAAGTGTGAAGAAATTGCGTGGAGTTGTACTCCTAGCTTTCATGGGACAAATTTGAAATTAAGATAAATACTGGAAGAAGTTGAAAAATAGAAAGTACTAAAAGTACTTTTAGGCATTGAATTGCAGCACCCACACTATACAGTTGCAGAAAACTAAAAACTTTAGGGAAGGTGGTCATTACTGAAGAAGTAGACAATTTGGATTGTACGGTGTGTAAATAGTAAATGAAGTTCTGTATAAGCTAGTACAAAATAATGCATTTTGGGGGGGAAATGGCATATGCAAATTATAGAAAGTAGAATTGCAGTTGTCTGTGACTTATTAAGAAAGGAGTTTTGGAATGATATTAAAATGTCAACCCATATGTTCTATGTTCTATGTTAGGATAATGGTTCCCTACCAGAGAAGGTGAAAGTGTTTCTAAGTTTTCAGCATAAATTTAAAGTGAAAAACATGAACTCTGTTCAGGTCGGTATTGAATTGTGTGCAGAAGCTTGGTACGGAAAGGACCCATATAGGTGGTCATATTTCAGACTCTCACTGACTTTACACCATTTCACTGGAGGTCTTAAGGCAAAGTGTACTAATTTGGCAAACACTTGTTCCCTCTTCAGAGAGCTTCACTTTCATTCAATCAAACAGATTACCGTATTTTTCGGAGTATAAAATGCACTGGACTATAAAATGCACCTACCTTTTTTGGTGAGGAAAACAAGAAAAAAAATCTGCTTCTGCCTCCCAGCAATTTTGCCTCATTGCAGCAAACAGCAAACAACCTGCTTTGATTTCATTTTCGTTTTCAGCATAGCTTGATTAACACAAGAAAAAAAATCTGCTCCAACAATTTACCTCCTTGCAGCAAGCAGCAGAGGCCTGTGCAAAACAGCTGAGAGTTGGGAGGCCGATCCAATCAACTTGTGCTAATTAGGCTGTGCTGAAGCTGAAAGGAGCTGTTTCTTCTTGCTGCTTGATACAAAGAGGTAACTGCTGGGAAGCAGAGGCCAAAGGGTGGGGGCCAGTGGGTGGTCGGGGCTGCATTCAGTGTATAAGACACACCTAAATTTTCACCCCCTTTTAGGGGGGAAAAAGGTGCATCTTATACTCCAAAAAATACAGTAACTTCCAAACTTCCCAGGTCTGGAATCCAATTCTGTTGGATTAAGGGTATCAGGATTGTAACACTCTGAATATGTAGTTCACAGCATCTATTTTGGAAGAACTTTATTATAGCAGTAACACTTAGACTTATATACCGCTTTACAGCCATCTCTAAGCGGTTAGCCTATTACCTCCAACAATTTGGGTCCTCATTTTACCCATCTCAGAAGGATGAAAGCCTGAGTCAACCTTGAGCCTTGTGAGATTTGAACTGTCAAATTGCAGGCATCTGGCAGGCAGCAGAAGTAGCCTGCAATACTGCACTCTAAGTAATTTTATCAAAGACTGGAAAACTTCTTATAGACTTTTTGCTGAAAATTAAAAAACATGAATTGATGGTTTATAGATTTTCTGATTAAATATGACAATGTGGGAAGAAGAGAACCATGTTATTGGTGGGAGAGAAAATCAATTTGTTTGTAACAGCTGTAAAAAAAGATCAGAGGCCTCCTCTCCTCTCCTCTCCTCTCCTCTCCTCAATTTGTATATAGTTCCATGCTTATATTAACATTTTAAAGAATTTTTAATGAAAGGAAACATTTTATTGTAAACGTTTTGATACAAAAGAAATACTCAGAGCATGTTCCTTTTCTTCTGTCATATAGGCACATGAACAACTAGAAATAAGTTGTTCATGTCTCTCTCAGAATATTGTTTCTCTTTCCAAATAAATTAATCAACTGATTAAAATTAGTATGCTTGTTGAGTTTATTTTTGTTTCTATTGTTTGATAGTATGCTTTATGATTCTCAGAGTAGTTTACAATATAATTAGATTCATAAACAGAACTCATAATAGTAACAGCACAATGTTCAATAACATACGTATACGTGTATATGTGTGTTTATGAGAGAAAGAAAGAGAGAAATAAAGTTAGAATTTATGATCTATCATGATAATAATTATTGAAGAAAAATTCCAAAGCCAAAATACTCTTTTATCTACTCATGTTACCTATGGAAGACGCCCTTTTGAAAAAAAAGTAATACAGCTTTGAAATCTACATAAATATTATTGCTCTGAGTTCAAGCTACTGAAATAGAAATTTTCTCCATTCCTAAGAATAGTTAGCTTGTTTTTTTACTTTCTCTCCTGATATCTTGTACTGACTGAATGTCAACTTTTAATCAAGTAAATGTCCAAATATATTACCTCATATTTCTAGTATAAAAACAAAATAAAATTCATACATACTTATCATCATGGAATTGGGAAACTTAAGGTATACTTTTTGTTATTCATATATGTTGTTTTAGGGAGTTATAATTGTTTTTCCTATTCAATGTGAAAACTTTTAGTTCAAGCTGTATTCTGCTAAGCCTGCCACATTTACAGCTAACGTCTTGGCAATCATCCGAAACTATATTTGGGTTAAGATATTACACATTATTTTTGTTGAGCTTTTGTATTTGATCTTGCTCACACCAATCTTTGTTTCCGTTTGTTCTCACAATTTACATTGAATAAATTCTGAATTGACGTTTGTTTTTGTTAGTTAGGAGACCTTCAGACTTCAGTCTTCCATTGAAATGAAAAACAGAATTAGGAAAAGTAAAATATTAAATGAATAGCATTATTTTTAGAAAGGATTGTCAATATTTATAATTAGTAATAGGATATATTGCGAACAAATTAACTGGGAGATTGTGACTTTTAAATCCTGCTTTAGCCATTAAGCCAACTGAGCAACCTTGGGCCAATCAGTTTCTCATGGCCTTGGGAAGAAGGCAATGGCAAACCACGTCTAAAAATCTTGCCAAGGAAATTGCATGGTTTGTCCATGCAGTTGTCAGGAGTCTGATTTGAAGAAACTATAAATATATAGACCCACAGAGTCACCCACAATATAAACTTATCTCATATTTCTCATGAAGTCTAAATATCAATAAATCTAGACGAGAAAACATATTCTTCTATTGGGATACATTGACAATTTTGTGTTCTGATATACAAATTGACAGTACAACCAGAATAAGCTTAAAGAGTCTGTGCCATGGACTAGTTCCTGAAATTACAACTACCTTACTTACAATGGTTAATTCCTAATTTTAAGCTATAATAAGATGTGCTTGGTGTGTTGCATGAATTCAGCATAGGTTAACAGTTAAAATGCAACAGATAAGGCCTGCCAATAATTCAAGACTCCTTGTTCAAGAAAATTTTGTAAACTGTCCAGGGTTATATATGTCAGATGGGTAGCTATATATATATATATTCTGCAGGAATATTGCAGATTGAAGTGGATATGCCTTTTATGGTGGAATATATATATATATATATATCTCCACCCATATCACATATGATAAAGTATTTAAGATTTATGGAAATTTTAAATTTGATGCATACCATAACCATATTTCCTGTTTTTTATATGCTATATTTAGTTTAAACCCTAGAACAGGGTTACTTAAATGGGGTTTCATAGTCACTAGGAGTTACCTGGGAGATCATGATTTATGTAAAAAAAAACTAAGTTACCAAAAGAATTCCTTCAACCTCCAATATCTTGGGCAAGGGCGGGGATTGTGCATGCATGTGCAAGTAAGGAGGTGAGGAAAACATGAGCAAAGTAGTGAGAAGTGTTAGGCGCAGCAGGTGGTGAAGGAACATACATCAGAGAGCTGCTGCCACATCAGAGAGCTTCATACTAGAACTCTCCTTGGTGCACTCCTGCCTTTCTGCAGGTCCCACGGCCTGGAGGACTCCATCACAGGACGATCATAGGAGAACTGGTCTGGGCACCAACAGCAGTAGGCACCACCCACAAAGGTGAGGCAGAAGGAAGTGGAGGAAAAGAAAAAGTTTCATTCTTATTTTTGATTTAAGAATAGTGTTAATGTAGATATGCAGGCCTACATATGAAAGAAAGATGATAATTATGTAACTTATAGCCTGTATTTGAGAATGTGCTGGGGTTCCTGGAGGCCTGAAGAAATATTTCAAGGTTCATTCAGTCTCAAAAATGTGATAAAAGCTATATTAGAAAGTTTAATAGCAAAACTCCCCACCCCCACCTCGACAGCTGGGTGTTCTTCAATGCAATATATATTTTACACATCAGTGAAAAATAGTTTTACAGTTAGGGGCCTGTGGTTTGATGGCATATGTTCAGTGCAACAACTTCAGTAAAGCACATTGTTAAATGAATTGTATGTCTTTAACTTTGGTTATAAATCATGAGTAGTGTCTTTAAAGAGCACAGCATCCAAACACTGTTTTCAAACATTTAAGATGTTAATGGGTTTTGAGGATTGGAACTGATCTTGTATAGCAACAGCTTTTAATGCCAGGATGAAATGGACTATGTGTAAAAACTTCTGCTGTGTTTTCTCTTGCATAGATATGATCAGAAGGACTTTACATCTTAAGGAGTTAGAAAAGGAATCTATAGTTTTAGAAGCAACAGAGCAATAGAAACTGAGAGTCCATTTCAAAGTCAGGCTGGATGAATAGATGGTGGTAAATAGCTTTTTTGAAGATGTAAACCTGTCACGATAAAACTGTTTCCCCCTTATAAGAAAGTGAGCATGGCAAGGAATATTAGTTTTTAAAGTGAGGGAAACCATTACTTGAGACTGACTACTTTTTATAGGTTATTTTTAATTTCTCGACCCCTTTCTCATCTCTGCTTTGCTTATTGTCCCAGGTTACTGAGCATGACAAAATGCTGAACTGGAACAGATACAAAAAAACTAGTTCCATAGAGAAGTAGTGTAATGTAAGATTATATTCTCCTATTCTTTTGCTAAATTTTGAGAGAGGTGTATCAATCAACTGAAAGAATATTACTTTTGATTACTGTGTTTCCCCGAAAATAAGACTCTCTCTGATATTTTTTTGAACCCAGAAATAAGCGCTTGGCCTTATTGCCATGCGCTCGGAAGCCTGATTGGGCTTATTATCAGGGGATACCTTATTTGGGGGGAAAACAGGACAGGGGTGGGTTCTACTTACCTTTACTACTGGTTCGCAAAACTTCTGCGCATGCACAGATCACCCATGATGACATTGTGGCAGGTGGGTGGGGCCTCTCACCGGTTTTACTACCAGTTCTATAGAACCAGACAGTACCGGGAGCAACCCACCACTGAAACAAGGTACTTATCTGTGGCAGTGCACAGAATCATGTAGGCTCTGCTATGTTATGTGTTTTCCCAAATTTACTGTATGAAGTTGATATCTCAAAGGATTTGGACATGAGTTTATTTATAGATCAGCCATTGTAATAGTTCTGAACATTTCAGTTTTCCATGTTTAAGATGTTTCTTAAGTTTTTTATTTAAATGAGACTTAATTCTTTGTCAGTGATTGTCGAAAGATTCAAACAAGAACCTTATTTGGAGATCCCAGTACCTGGGAGTTACATGTAAATCATATAGTCAAATTGAAATGCAAACTTTTATGGTTATTTAATAGCTCAGTGCATAAATCAGTTATATGTGATAGTAAACATCAGGCAATTAAAAAACTGTAGAGCAGCAAAGGCTACCTCAAACTGCTTTAGTTTATTTTTTTCTCTGTTGATTTAAAATGTGAATAAAGCATAATAGTAGAAAGAAATGGGCATCTGGAGCAGCTGATCCAGAATAAAGTTGTAATCACTCAGTCTAATTTTAATTAGAACACCATATAAGCAAAAATGTTACATATTCTTTCCATGTACCTATGCCATATTTTTATGGCCTTCAACAATTTCATTGCATCATACTAGAAAACTGCACTCATGAGATACAGTTCCATGCTGTGCTAACTTAATACATACAATGCCTAATTGTATAGAAATAGTACAGGATGCAGTCAACATATTACACTTAGCTAGCTGATCAAATTATAATAACTTGCTTCATATATTTATAGTGGTCTGCTTCATACAAAATAGTATGTTATGAACTCCAACTGACAAACCACTATGGTTGGATTCACACATTGTTCTAGCAAATAAAATATCAAATTTTCTTTAGCATAGGATGAGAACAAGGGCTACAAGCAAGACTATGACCTATTAGTATTGTATTTAAATTTGGTTTAAGTAAACCTATGTTATACTGGCTATTATGCAGCTTCATGCTCTGGGTCATTTCCCAGCACCTATTTATGTGTCTTTTCTTTTATTTACCACTAGTAGCAGTAATTGTGAACAGTCCGGTGTGTTCAAATTCAGGTTGAACAAAGTAGATAGTTTAAATTCTAGATTTTCCATGTTATAAATTAAAATATTTCTTCCTTCTGTAAGGCAGTTCTTGGAGTTCTAAGGCAGAACTGATAGTGACCCACTTTAGTTAACAGTTTTTTTAAAACCAACCTCTATGTTATAATGTATTTTTTCCATCTTCCATCTAATCTGGTTTAAAATTTTTATATACATCCTTTTAAAAATTGATTAGTTGTAGAGCTGCTTATTTTTTCTTTGCTGAATAGTAAGAATGTTTATGAAGTCCTTAGTGCTTTCTGCACTTGGTTGTTTGCTTCCAGATATTTCATTACCCAATCAGGTAACATCTTGAAGATGTTACTTAGTCAAGTAATGAAACATCTGGAAGCAAACAATCTTAGAGAGTATCAAGGATTTCACTATTCAGCCCTGAACTACATACATTCTCTTCTACTGGAAGAATGTTTATACAAAAAAAAAAACACAAAAAGTCTTGCACACCAGATTTTGTATAGAGTAATTTAAAATGACCCAGATTTGGATTTGGGAACACCAGGATTTAGCCAGACTTGCCATGAGCTGATTTCAGACTGCAGATGGGAACTAATAAAGATGCACTGCACTCCAGAATTCCCCAGCTGCTTGGCTCTTTTTATTCAAACAGGGTTTGAAGTAAAATCCAGACCCAGAGAGAATGGTCACCGAATGTGCTGAACCTAGGATTTTGGAAAGTCGGCAACCTTGGCAATCCATTGCAGAGTCTTTTAAAGACCTTATTTCCCAAAGGCTTTCTGAACACAATGAAATGTTAATGCAATCACATTATAAGCAAGCTTGCTCCTTTCCCTCCAACGCTGGAAAATATTACCCGCTTCAAGTTTTACTTTGATTTCATATTTTCCTTTCTGTTGTCATAGAACAGAATTAGATTTTATTGAACAGGACACAGTAACGTCAGAATGTAGGATTTTTGTTTGTTTGTTAACTTATATGGTTTCAACTGATTCAGCAGCCTGGACTATTCAGCCAGATGTCATTGAATTGGGCTAAAGCAGCTATAGTTGACATGGGGTTTCTCAGACTGCTAGCACCAATTTTGTTTGTTTGTTTGTTTAAACTCAACCGTTACAATGGTTGTGACAAATATAGGATAAAGCATTTTGCAACTTATATCCCGTTTCTTGTTAAATCCAGCTGTGCACTTAAT
The DNA here is from genome assembly GCA_012654045.1 of Ptyas mucosa. Taxonomy (NCBI): domain Eukaryota; kingdom Metazoa; phylum Chordata; class Lepidosauria; order Squamata; family Colubridae; genus Ptyas; species Ptyas mucosa. Next base: position 11,050,081 of record WNWU01000016.1, read on the forward strand.
ACCTGCAGGAATTATTTGGAAGTGAGTGTGGATTGGCTTGTGCTATTCCCTATCCTTCTCCTTATCCAAGAATCACTTAACAAATATTTTGCCAGTACATGCTCTCTTCTCCATAAGCACTGACAGTTTTATGACAAAGTGCCTTGGATTTCATTGCCCTCTTTAGAAAATTGTGCAATCCATTTTTTTTTTCTATTTCTAATTCAAATTCAAGGCATACTGTAGATTTTATTTGCTGCTTGAACAGTCTTATTGGCACAGTTAGGGGTTCGTAATCTCCAGCAAATAAATGCTTACACCTGCCCTGACCTAAGGAATGCAACAACCCAGATTTTTGTAAAGAAGACAATAACTTTGATTCTGATGTCTATTTTTTCCCAATAAATCTTATGCTTTGTAATGAGAAAACTGTATCAAGGATAGGCTTTTTGGTACCTGCTTGACTGCTCAGCCCACACTACTTTTTGAGTGAGTTGTATTAGTTGGATTTTCCAAAAATTCAAGTGGTTCTTGTCTCTTGTGCTGGCCAGCTACAGGGGCTTGATGTTAACCCTGAAAGCTTTAATGTTAACCTTGGAAGCCTACCAAAATAATTCTCTGCCTATTTAAGCATAACTAAGGTGGAGTTGTTCTAAGTCTCTTTCTCAAACTTATTCCTTTCCTTACATTAAAATATCTCTTTTTCTTCCTCCAGTTTTCCAAAGTCTGTTAGATATTTTATCAGACCATTCTCTCCATCAGCAGACTGCACAAACTCATTCTGCCAGTTTCTATGCTTAGAACTAGTTCAGAGCTTTAATTGCTACAGCACACTGTATATTTGTGTGTGTGTGTGTGTGTGTGTGTGTGTATGATCAACCTAAATTAATGAATTGAAGTTTAAAGGCTTCTTAATAGTTTCTGATCTTAAAGTATTGTGCTGATCCAGTATTGTCTGTCTGTCTGTCTGTCTGTCTCTCTCTCTCTCTCTCTCTCTCTCTCTCTCTCTCTCTGTATGTGTGTGTACGTGCTGTGTGTATTTGAAATATTCTGTGAAAGTTTCCTAGCTACTAGGTAAATACATCTTTAGAATGCTACTCTTTCAGTCTTCCATCTTTACCATCCTCAAATATGTAACTTTATAAAGTTGTCATATGGTCACTGTACAAATATTTATAATTAGTAAGTTCATAATTGTACTGTATGTTTTATATTCACCTATTTTGTGGAATAACATCCATTATAATAATATTGGTTGCTATGATTTTAAAAAATCAGATGTTTTATGGATAGTAAGACTTTACATGTGTAAACCTTAGAATAAAGTTATTAAAATCAGTGACACTTTAGTCATGATTTCTTGTCAGTTTCAGTGAATCCACTTAAAATCTACAATAATTTCATGTATTTGGAAACACTGGTATCTATAGGGGGGGATCAAAAGTCAAGATGATGGAACTGACTGTAAACTGAATTTCTACACTTTTTAAATGTATTTTGTATAAAAAGTAGTGGAGCTTAATTTTTGCAGATGTGTATGTTTCAAGAAAAGATTGATTAACCATTTGTTCAAGATGGCATGAAGACTCCTACTTTGGGCATGGAGTTGAACTAGAACAGGAATGTCAACCTCAGGGCCCGCGGGCCAGATCCAGCCATAGGATGCTTAAATTCGGCCCATGGGGCCGGCCTGGAAATATCAAAGGATCGGACTGCAGTGTCTCTTCTGGCCAAAATGGGACATGGGATAGCCGCAGCCTCCACAGCCTCCTGCAGCACTCTGATAGCCAAAAATGAGCTGCGTGGAGGCCACACGAAATCCCCACATGTTTTTTGGCCTTCATGGCCTCCTGCAGCACCCTGCCAGGCAAAAATGGGCAGCATGGAGGCCTTGCAGAAGCTCAGCACGGTCCGTTTTTGGCTGGCAGAGTGCTGCTGGAGGCTATGGAGGCCGAAAATGGGCCATGTGGGGACCTCACTGGGCCTCCCATGACCCATTTTTGGCCTGCAGAGTGCTACTGGAGGTCATGGAGGCCAAAAATGAGATGCAGGAGACTACCCCTCCCCCTGTGCCCCATTTTGGCTGGTAAAGTGCTTCAGGAGGGAGCTGTCCCATCCCCCCCCCACTCCCCGCCCCACTCACCTCCGACCCATGGAGGAGAACTACAGTGCTGATCCGGCCCTTGAAGAAATCCAGTTTAACACCACTGAACTAGAAGATCTCCACAGATTTTAAACCTATGATTTTATTGAAAAATTTCTTTAAAAAAATTATATTTTCTTTAAAAAATATTCTTTTAAAAAAATTATATACTTTTTGAGTTGTTAGCCTTTTCAAGAAAAGAGCAGTTAATTTCTGAAGTCCTTTGAGCAGATGGCCGAATAGGAGATTCATGTAGGTCTGACATTTCCTGAACTACTGTAACACATGACATAATTGACATATCCATATAATATTTTGCAATTTTGATTAAATTAGAATTGATTTGGAAATATGAAAGCAAATCTAAAGATAACATGTACATAACTCCTTTTCTGTCTCTCTTGTATTGTGGCAAGCCTAAGAAGATGAATGCATCTGAATTGCAACACTATGATTTACATTTTTCTGTCCAAGAAAAACACAAACTATAGGCTTGCTAGGAAAGTAGACAAAAGGAATAATTTGTTGGTCCATCCCTGACAAAGACATATATCAAATAGCAAAATAATTTAACAATTATAAACATATAAATAACCTTTTGTAAATGTAAATTATGAAACAAGAGCGTCAATCAAGCAGAAGATGATTATTACTATGTATTATACATACATTTATCTCCAGAGGTCCGAGAAGGTTAATCGACTCAAATAGAAGGCATGGAATGAGATGTTCATTTTTAAGTTATCTCATTACACAGAAGCATACTGTTTTATCATGTTTTTGGCGTGCCCCATTGCTTCCCGGAAGAGAAGCCCAGCTAACAATTTAGCTTATTAGGATTAGGGTGATACTTCCAGGATTCCAGCTTGGCCTGAAACCAAACAGATGGAATAGGAGGATTTTAAATGACTAGAAGCTTTGCAAGTTGTATGAAAATGTGGAATATTCTCTAGTTGTGCTTAATCATGAAATGTATTACATTGGGTTGATCTCCCAGAGAACCCATTTAGCCTAATGGCACATCAAATGGCAGTACAACTGAATAATCTGCACAGAAATGGCAGTACTTTACTTTTGGCTAAGTCTCTGGGTTAAGTGATGTGTGGCCAGTTTAATGAGATATAACATCTAGTATTTAAAATACTACCATGTTAAATTTGTTACATTAATTTATAAAGCTCAAGACAATTTCACATATTTTTTTTGTTCCATATATTTACTTTTTTACTTAAATTCTTCAGAATACATAGTAGACACTGACAGAATTGATAACTATCAAGTTTAATTAAATCCACCTGAACTCCTGCTATTATGTTACAATAGAGTAATGAATTACTACTGACTTGTACTGCCTGTTTGATTTGTTTTAGTAATCATTCATAAACCAGTTCACATTTCAATGTGCTTTTCATAGGCCTTGACAGTAGAAAATAAGTCACCATTCGCCCATCTAAAGAATAGCCAATCTCTGTTGTATACATTCAAACCAATATACGGAAATATATCAAAGGCTGGAGATATAGAATTGAATAATTATAAACCAAAATTTGCTTCCTAACACAGAGTTTCAGAAGGCTCATTGCCAAAAATATCTGCAAGCTTGCAAGCTATCTGAGCATGTTAACTCTTCCCAGTGTAAGGAAAGACTCCTTAAGAGCTAGACATAATGTAATAGCTTCTGCCTTTCTCTTTGGCAGTTACAGTATAATAAATAACAATAGCAATAGTACCTACACTTATATACCACTTCATACTACTTTATAGTACTAGATTAGTTTTCAGAGTCTGCCCATTGTGGGTCCTCATTTTACTGACCTTGCAAGGATCAAAGGCTATATTAACCTTGAGCTGGTCAGAATCAAACTCCCGACAGCGAGTAGAATAGAGTTAGCTTGCAATACTGCTCCCTAACCACTGCACCACCACAGCTAAAATGCTTATACATGAAAGACTGTCCTTGGAGTTCTAAAGAATAGAGACAGTTATCAATTCTATCTTAAATAAACGAAGCATACTTATTTATCCATTCCACCATGTATTACAAAGAAGCACTCAAAAACTAATGTCTGGCATAGGTTTGATAAGGAGAAACAGAGATGAATGGCACCAATATTCAAAAAAATCAGTATTCAAATGGAGTATCAACACTCCATTTCCTGTGAATGCAGTTTTATTTCTTCTGAACTTTAAAAATCATAATTTTGATTATAATATTATGGGATCATCTTTTAATACAGTAATAAAACCTATGTTTCCTGGTGGGGCTTAAATTTTATACCAGTGTACAACTTAATATGGTGGTTGTGGGTTATTTCCAACTTCCCACATTTGCTAGTGTGTATATTATTATTATTATTTAACTTTTGGAGAAAAACATGTTTTTTTCTTATAGAAGGAAATGTCAATATATAAATAAAGTTCTATATAATCTTCATTTACTTTTTAAACTATATTTTACTTCTAATCCAATGATAAAATTATAATAAGGCTATAAAAATAGAACAAATTATACAGATGTTAGAATAAGAAAGAAATCTTAATTCCCAAAACCTTGATAAAACAATACAACTTTTTACTAAACATGTAAAGGCCTATAATGAGAAAATTTAGTTGTATTAAATCTGGATTGGGTTTCATAAAAGGCAAATAAATAAATAAAATGTAAAATTATAGTTAGAATATATTACTAATGAGTTTTTTATTAGTAATTTGTTTGACTAATTCTGGAAATGGGATAGGTTAATTAGTAACTTCATGTCTTAACAAAGGGAACTTAAGCCCCCCCCCCCGCGCATTTCTGCTGCATTCTTTAGTGTCTGAATATTACCAATCACTGCAGTTGTATTTATCTAAAAACTATGCTAGATGTGACATTCATTTCCTATGCAAGATTTATTTACTTAAAATTAATAATTGAGGAATTGGTCATCTTAAAAATTTAGGGAGTTGTCAGTGTGGAAATTTTGAATATATTCAGATTTGGTTTTTCTCTCACACTGCCTCATGGTAAATTTTTTCACATGTAATTTTGTGTTTCTTTTGCCTCATCTTTTAGGAAATTTGAGAGCTTAACATCTCTGCTGTTTCCTGCTTTTGCTGCGACAATTCCTTCTTGTATTTTCAAACAGAGCTCAGCCTTGCATCCCATCCCATCCTGTTGATTTCTCTTTGGTTACATGGTAAGCACTGAATTTGCTGTGTACATAGGCTGAATAATAGTCTTCTTTTTCTTCATCATCATCTTTATAATTCTCACAACAGAAATATTGAGCACTGAAATCAATATTGTATGCCAATCCAGAAACGATCAGTCTTTCCTAACGATAGGGGAAAGTTGAACATACTGAATTAGCTCTCAGAGTTAAGCTTTTGCATACCTTTGTATATAAATAAAATGCGAATTAAAATATGTAACAAATTAAATCCATCAAACCTAATAAAAGAAGTAAAGAGAAGCAAAGAAATCTTGGACCATAAATCCCATTAACCAGGCCAAAGAGAAAATGTGTTAAGAGGAAGCTGCACTGTATCTTTTTGCATTGTCTGTTGGAATAATCTTCTTCACCCATTAAGTGGAGTGTTTAAAAATCTTAGTATTTCTGAAACAAAAAGAATACACAGCCACTGAGCTAGCGGGTTTTTATACCTTCTTTTTCTGAGTATTGTCCCTTACTACAATACAGAGCCATTTCTTTGTTCTCAGAAGCAAGCAGTTAAATTGTATGTAAATGTATGCAAATTAGATGCTGTCTAATAAAGAGAGGCATTAAATGGAAAAATATTTAGTTTGGCAAAAGAAGAGAAAAGAGAGGAAAAGAAAGCAGGTGTATTTTGGAAGAAATAAATGTATGAATTGCTAAAAGCCCTCCAACTTTAGATGGAGATTTCTAAAAAAGACTATTTAAAATTCTTGAAGGAGGTTTATTCTTTTGTTCTTTCATTCTCTGCCAACACTGTATATGTATATGAAATTACATACATATAATGATTATATAAATTTGACACCTTTGACATGCTACATTCAATATCTTTTTATATGTCTATCTTTCAGCTATTATATCTTTTCATACTTATAAACATGATGGCCTAAATAAATAGGACAGAATTTTCATACAGATCAGTAAAAACAATTTTGTTAACATAAATTATATAATTAAATGTGTCCGTTGTGACTATTAATACATATTACTAATAATAGCAGAATGATTATAGATTATGGTTCAGACAACATAAAATTCTCTGTCTCTCTCTCTCTCTCTCTCCCCCTCCCTCCCTCCCTCCCTCTCTCTCTCTCTTATATTTATCAAATTTATATAGCCATCCATTTCACAAAACAAACCACTCTGGGCAGCATACAACAAAACTAAAATAGTGAAGAAACACTAATAAAGAAGGATCTCTTTCTCTCTCTTTCATACCACAATAACATACCACATAAACAAAACCATAAAATATAATAGACTATGTAGTTAAAACAATAATTTCCTATAGCCTCCTCCATGTTAAAAAATAGTGACATGAAGTAGAAAACTTTCTGGAGCAATTTTGTCTTGATGACCTGAATAAAAATTTCAGAGAATCATCTGAATTTGTAGATTTAAGCTTTTCCACAAGAATGGAACCCATATCAACTCGGTACAGACAATAGTACTGAAGTTTCAGTAAGAGTTGAGGAATCATCTGTTTTTGCAGTCCAAACCAAAATCTATACTGATTATTATATTTTATTAAATTTATTTGTAGTCTGTCTCCTAAAAAATCTGGCATCCTTATTCCAGTTAGGGTCAACATATCTAATTTCAATTTTTGGAAAAGCTATGGGCTCTAAAAATTTTCTAAATTTCTTACCAATATTTTATTTTTTTTATTGTGACAGAAGAGGGAAATATTGAAATATATGATTAGAAAATAGTTACTTTTACATTTGTAATATGCATCTAGCAATAGCAATAGCAATAGCATTTAGATATACCACCTCATAGTACTTTACATTACCCTCTGGGCAGTTTACAGTGTCATCATATGGCTCCCGGGCCCTCATTTGGAAGGATGGAAAGCTGAGTCAACCTTGAGCTCTTCTCAGGATCAAACTCAGGCTGTGCACAGAGTTAGCCTGCAATCCTGCATTCTAACCACTTGAGCCACCAGGGCTCCTCATTTATTATTTATTGACATGACATGGCAGACAAATATTAAATTTGGCTTTTGGTCAAAGAAAAACCTAAGAATTGTAACTAGGATTTGTAGAAATGGGAGTTTTCTTTCAGGATAAGCCAATGATGCGATATTACTTATTTTATGATACGTTATAACATAACCATTGTTGAATAATTGCAAAAAGGGAAAAAGAAACCTTCTCAACTCTCTATTAGCTTCAGCTTTTCTAAGGAATTATTGTAGAATATGATACAATACATAAAATATATATCTGCATTTTTAAAAATTCAGGCAGTACCAGTTTTGTGCTTCAAATTTTGGGGAGTTTATATAATCCATAATTTGAATATAGCTCACACTTCATTTTTAGTTTTCATACTCATATATTAGTGCTGATAATTTGACTAACTATTCTGATCTGTAAATGTCTTCAAAATATAGTTATATTTCTTGATCTTGTTTAAGTTTGTCATTACATCCCTCTTCAGGATTAATTTCCTGTTTGTTCTTCATCACCCTGCTCATGTTTATTCTTCAGTACCGCTCCAACCAAAAGACATAGCCATCGATCACAATCTCCAGCTCTGTTTATGAAAGTTAAATACCCCTCTTTTGTAATTAGAGTATTTTCGTATATAGAGATCTCATTGTCTTGCAATCAAACTCCCACTGAATATTTCAGTCATGTGTGTACACTTTCTTTTCTAACAGTAGTTAGGCATTACTTCTTGATTTGATTTTGGAGATCCTTCTCCTAAGTAAGTTGACTTTCTCTTCCTCAAATCTGCACAGTGTTTTTACCATCACCCTAATGCAGATTATCCTTAGCTTCACTGCTCGTTTTATTCGCAAAGGTGAACTTATTTAGAACTTCCAATGAACTTCCATTACTTTCACAGTAATTGAAAGTGCTGAGCCCTCTTTCCCACATTAAGATGTTAAGATAAGGATGTTTAATATATATGTGTATTAAAATAATGTTTAAAAATATTCATGCATGCAAATATAGCCAGGAAAGGGCTTAATCCCACTTATTAGAAATTTTGGAAAAAAATTTCCCAGGACTATTTAATGTTGAATCATCTCTCTGACTGTAGTGCTCTCCAACCACTCCCAAATTTAACATTTTTATACTACAATCAATAGCTTGTTCATTCATAGCAATAAGAATATATATATATTTAAAAAGTAAATTGAGGGAATAATTGCTTTAATTGTTTAAGCTTTAGACTTAATCACTGGAAGCTTTCAAGAAGAGACTGGACTGCCATCTGCTAGAAATGTTGTAGGGTCTCCTGCTGGGCTGGGGCAGTTGGACTCAGGGGCGGGTTTCAAAACCTGTCACTACTAGTTCGCTCATGGGCGCGCATATGCAACGCTTCTGCACATGTGCAGAAGCATCTGGGTAGGTGCAGAACATCCCGCCGCTGCCGCTACCGTTTCCCCCGATCCAGGGCAAACCGGTAGCAACCCACCACTGGTTGGACTAGATGATCTTCCAACTCTATTAATCTGTTTATTGTTGCTATTGCAATTTTTTGCTAATTGCAGATAATATTATATCACCACACCAAAATGTATTTGTATTTCTTTCATACTCTCTTACTTTCCCATATGGCCATTAAAGTAGATTTATAAAGTAAATTTAAAGCATCAAACTATACATAAATGGAATAGTAACAATGAATTTTTAAATAAAAGTCATTTCTTACTGACTTGTAGGTCTGTAATGTTTTCTATTTTTACAAAAATGTTCTAACAGAATGGTTTGCTTTGTAAACCGAAGATTACTTGTTCAAAATTTGTCAGAATTCTTTTAATTTACTATTTTTTTAAAATTTTGTACATTGTTTTCTATGACCAAAAAAACTCAATGAAATAGTATACCATTGACAAAACTAAGCAGCTTAAGGAAAGAAATACAGTAAAAATTGCAAATTTCAAACCCATCACTTTTAATATCAGGACAGATGTTGACACTCTTTTACTGTTATAGCATTCCTGATAGAAGTACAGTATCTCTAAATGATGTTAGAGACCATGGCAACCATTGACTCAGCTGAATGTGCATTCCAGCTTTGTGAAATAGTTGGTGAACTGAACTAGTCATCTACTAAGGTACGTGAGGTGAGATAAGAAGAGGAAAAATATTTTAAAAGTACAGCAGGAATGTACACAGAGATTGCATTTCCAATGAAAGGACTGTGAGTACAGAGAAACACCATTGCCTCCAAGAATAGTTTTTAACTTTTTTTGGCAACAGGACAACTACAGAGCTTGAATAAGCCCTCAAGTTAGAAAATGGGATGATCTGTAAAAACACATAGACCTTTATATAAGCAAATTCAAACTACTAATTTCACATGTAGATAAAAGACAATACTTTCAGTACACAGAGTTTTAATATTTGTCTCTATATGGAGGATATAAATTGGAATTAATGTTTTAAATTTTTTTATTGATGTTGGAATATGCATGAAAATGCTTCCATTTAATGATTTATCTATTTGGATAACTAGTCTCTAGTTATCATTCCCAGAATTTATTATTCTCTGGGTAACGGTCAATTTATTGAAACCATTTCTGGTATAAGTGCTCACCAATTAAAACAATGTTAAAGAAGGGTAGTTGTGTACTAAAATAATTTTGATTCTAGTAAATTGCCTGTTGGAATAGCAGTTATTCATATTAACTAGTTATTGTTGTTGTTGCTATTATTTCTTTTTAATTATGCAGAGTGGTAATCAGTTTGATTATGCACAGTGCTAATCAGGTTAATTATGCAAAGTGCTAATCAGTTGTTCTCTAAGCACATGGGGAGTGCAGAGGTGCTGATGGTGAATAGAATTGCTACATGGGGTAGTCACAGCAAGTCTTTTTTTGTTAAAAAAGAGCAAATGAAATGACACAGAATTTTATCTCTTAAAATCGCAAAAATGAAGAGGGCTGTGTAGACCTGGGTTCTAGGAGAAGTTTTGAGTTTAAAATATTCTTTCTTTTAAATTGATTCATTTATTAAGCAGGTTTGAATTTAATGATTAGGACAAAAAAAGTGACTTTTTTCAGGTATTACGAATTTCCAGAAAATTAGTATGTATGTAGTGTTCAACATTTCTAAATCTATTCATGTTATGTATTTGTACAAGATTTTGGCCATATGTCTGTGTATATCTTTTGCAGCAATAACAATAATATTTGTGATTAATTCCTTCTAGTGCTAGAATAAGAGACATGGATATGAGAATATAATAGAAATTAAGTGATTTAAATCATTAATTAGATAGCTTATTATTGGATTTTTCTGTTTAAAGGATTTGGATAGTGAGGTTATCTGTTCTCTTATCTTAAGCTACATTTCTCGACTAAATTAAGATTTCAAATATTTCATTTTTTAATAAAAGCATGCACTGATTACCATAATCTGTGTTTTTTATTTAATTTTTTAAAGAAGAGTTAGTTTTCAGTGAAAGGAAAATCCTTGTCCAAGAACTTTGAGTGAGCATCTTGAGAGCAAAAAGGCCTACTTGTTTTTAACAAAATGCTAATAATTTTTCCTTTATAAACCTAACCTTTGTAAAAATGCGTCAGTTTAAGAAGGATTGATTACATGGACAGACAAAAAAATAGACATGGATTTTTAAAATACATGTGCTGATTGGATTATTGGTTGCTTTAATCCTGTGAAAATGCATGTAGGAATTTTATAATAGACTCTGTACCAATCTGCGGAATTTCTGTGGAGCTTCATGTATTTTCTCATTAAAATTAATATAAAGTAGACAATAGTTTCAATATATGTTTAAATTACACTCACACATACCGCTCCCAAAATAAAATAAGATAATGAAAGTGTGAAGTGGATTTATGCTTTTTAAAATAATTGTGAACAGGTTCTTTTAAATATCATTTTGAATAGATACAAAATTTCTAATTTTACAATGTAAGAAAATCAGTTGGTCCATTTATACAAAAACAAAATATTAATATAAAAAGAAAACAAGTTCCCTTTTAGTAACATGACATCCTTAACCATGTTGCAGTGTAGTTGTGATATCTCATACATGATCAGTTAATGCTAAGACATAAATCATATAACGTAAGATATAAGTACACATAATGAAAATAAATTGTCTAAAGCGTTCTCTTTTCACATACACACTTTTTGTGCTTGCGTGTGTGCATACTAATAAAATAAGGTGGGAAGACTTTTTAAAAAAAAATTAATACCTAGAAATCAGGATCTGTTCTTTTTCTACCTTTGAATTTCACTCCAGGAGTGATATAAATTCTGAAGCAAGAAGACATTGAAGTTCTATTGAAATATGAATACATTTGCAATTAAACCTGTAGGTAATTTGAATTCTATTTCACTACGTTTTATTGTGATCTTGAAAGCTTAAGATCTTGGACAGACTTAATGACCACTAACATGTTTAACAATGTTGGGAATACTGAAACTTGCAGAGTGAAGAAGTTGTTAGATCAAATTTCAGAATTGGCACAAGGACATTATTGTATATGTCATATTCATATCTTTCAAATTTTATTCTTAAATATTCTGTGCTGTTACTTTGTTCCTTATAAGATCAGGGGTGTTAGGATAATTAGGAAGAATCAGAGATATTCAAAGGTGTTCCACATTTCTGAATTTTTAGCTTTAAAATGAAAATAATTTTCTAACCTCTTTAGTTATATAACTATAAAATTTTCATGTGCTACTTGACCTAGTTGTTCACAAAGCATAAACCTTCTCCTGATTTCCAGCATTTTATCTATGAACTGCAGAAAGTACAAGATCGTTAGACAAGCACTTTCTTCTGCATTTTTATTCAATAACAATTGAAATATAAGATGAATTCTTTTCTTATAAGCCAGTGAGTTAAGATATCCATTCTTTTCATCCTGAAAATGAAATCTAAAGTTTTTAAATTGTTATTTACATATACTACTATACACTTTTAGTAAGGATTATTTTCAAATTACTTAAGCAATTGCTTCAACAATCCAGAATATTCTATTGAAAAGTAGCCCTTTTGAAGAAAAAGTGTAACAGTTCATAATCACCTGATACTTTTGCTACAAGTTAATTTTTTACTTTCATAGTAGTTTGATCATTTACGTTCAATTTTAGATCATACATCTCCTCGAAAGCATTTTATAGTGCAGTGTTCTGTACACAGCTTTTCAATTGTAGCTTTGCCTCAACATAAATTATGATTTAAATTAGCATCCTTTTTTTAAAACCAAAAACGGTCTGCATAGTTCCAAAGAGAATTGTGGGAAGAATCCTGCAGTTGATAAAAATCAATTAAATAAGCTATTTGTTGTTAAGGCCCAAAATCTGCTTTTTTCAAAATATTTTTATCTGCACTAAGCAGGGGTGAAATCCAGCAGGTTCTGACAGGTTCTGGAGAACAGGTAGCAGAAATTTTGAGCATTTCGGAGAACTGGTAGCAGAAATTTTGAGTAGTTCCGAGAACCAGCAAATACCACCTATGGCTGGCCCCAGAGTAGGGTGGGAATGGAGATTTTGCAATACCCTTCTCCCAGGAGTGGGGACAGAATGGGGATTTTGCAGTATTCTTTCCCTGCCATGCCCACCAAGCCACGCCCACAGAACTGGTAGTAAAAAAAAATTGGATTTCACCACTGGCACTAAGGTATTAGTAGCCAGTAGGTTGAAATAAATTAACTGAATTTGTCAGCATACCGTTATATACTGTGATGTCAGGTGCGCTGTGACAGAGGTTGAAAAAAATCAAGGCAGTGATTGCAATCATGCAGTCAAAGCCCCTTTCCTTTTTTAGATGCATCGCATATAAGAAAAGGACAAGACCTTTTTTAATGCCTACTCATTGCCTTTGCAAATGCTCATGTGTAATACTATCCATTGTTTGGTCAGCATAGTTGTACTCATTTGATCAATTTGTCCACCCATTTTAAAAATGTAGTAAAGAATAATAAATATATGTGCTCATGAATATATATTATAGGTGTTTTTCTCATCTACATTGTCATTTCATTTGGTTAAATGAATTAAACAGCTTCTGCAATTAGAAATATATGGACTGTTTCTTACCTAAGGATTTTTTTTTTGCTTTTGGAAATATCATTACTATTATGATTATATCATGTTGGGCAATTGATGAAGAAAAATCAGGAATGTCATTTCTGTCCAGGATAAATAGTAGTAGTGATATTAAATGAAACTATGTTACTCCCTGTTCTGAAAGTCAATACAATAATGTCATATAAATAAAGAATTAAATGATATTTATTGTTTTGCTAACTGAATAGTTGTTTGTCCCCCCCCTCCCTTTGAATCAATACACTAGCAAAAAACTAGAGCAAAGTATTAGCAGATTAATAAACAACCCATATACTTTTAAAAGAAATTTAAGTTTGTTGTAGTTCTTCTCATTTCTCATATTAAATAAACGCAGAACTATGATTGATTAATTGATTAATTGATTGATCATTATGCTATCAAGGCATTTTTACTCCAAACAACCACATAGAAAGACTTTATCCATGACAATCTATCTTTAACCAGGTCTTTCTTGTCTCCCAACAGTGTACTTACTGCACTGTAAACTGAGTCTATTCACTTGCTCTTGGTGAGTAGCAATAGCTAGGGAGTAGACAGTGCATAGAGTATTGAAATGGGAAATGGAAAGAAACAAGAAAAGGAAAGGGAGATCTATTTCCAGGATTTAATTCTTCCCATAAACAACAGAAACTTCAGAGTCAGGGAACTGTGGAGGTGAGTCTTGACAACTTTGAATTAGTCTTTCTTTCAGTTTATATCAGGATAAAATCATTTCAAAAGAATAGGTTGTGGGTTGATAATTTTTGGTTTATGTGACGGAATGTTTGATATCTCAAGGAAACATCCTGATTAAAATTGTATGGCTCATATTGTTTCAGAAATGGAAAGCAGAAATGTTAGGAATTATCTTTGTCTTTTTGCCGTGACAGACATAAAAGAAGAAAACTCTCTAAACACATACATATCTTATTATGACACACACATTTGGAAGAAGCCCCATTGGCAAAAACTACCATAAAGTGACACGTTGTTTAAAAACTTGTTTTGAATTTTTTCTTCTGTTGATCATATGTAATGGGGTAAATAAACACCCTGTGTGTGGGACAACCAGGCTGAGTATTCATGCTCCAACAACTGTTTACATCTTTGGATGCTCCATGGCTGTTTGTTTATTGTAAACATCATACCTGTATATGTTTGCAATATATACATTAGCAGTTGTGGTACAATCTTGGCTGCGTGGAAGTTTTCTGTACCCACCCACATACACACACCCATCCTTCTAATGCAATGAATTCATCTTTGTACTTCTGATGAAACAGAGAGACTGCTTATTCAAGCAGGACATGATGTACTCTGCTAAAATTAATGCAGGTGAATATTCAAGAAAAGCAACATAATCAAGCTAGTTTAGTTTTTTGTCTAATGTTAAACAAAAGCAACACAAGTCCACTGGGGTCTTGATTTATATAGTAAATATGGTGCATGTAGGAGATATGATGTTATAGATATACAATGTAATAAATCCTTGCTTCTGTGTGCAATGTCATGTTTTAATAGTATTTTAAATCTACTACTTCTGTTGATAATGTCTACATTCAAAGGGTTTGACATAAGGCTTGTGCACTTCTGTTGTAGTCTAAAGGAGGTTGACTTTTTGAACCAACACTAACTAGGCTTAGTTTTAACTATAGTTTATAAAAGAAGAAAAACTTATCATATAAACTTTTAACTGTTTAGTTAAATAGCATGTAAAATTTTTGTACATAATAAAAAACCTGTCTTTAGCATAATAAAAATGTACAAAATGCTAAAAATTATTATCTACATTTTCCAAGGTTCAGGAGTATGCAAAGTCAGGAAAAGTCAGTTACTGACTTGAGAGACTCCCTTTCTGGAGTTGGTTGGGAAAAGGATAGAAAGAATTATCAATATCATATTATTCCTCTGAAATTGAAACTCTCCTTTTTCCCTCAAGAGGGAGAATTAGAACCTTTGGCCTTGTGATGCCGATCCTGAGATCTCAGAATTATATTTTTAAAAAGTCAGCATTTTAAGAAGAATACAAATTTTGAGGGGAAAAAATTAATGTATTCAAGTATAAATAAACTTACATGATTTTTACACACTTCAAATACTGTATCTGCAAGACACTGTTAATAGGACCCTCCCCCCCGATAAATATGTGGACACTTCAAAAGGATGGCAATGTGGGCTGAAGTTTGTCATTCTGCAGACATCACAAAAAGGTGGAAATTGCAATGCAATCGGATATAATTGTTCTTAAAATATACATGGCAGTGCTGGTTGTATTATCTGCATGTTCAATGGAGTAAAGCTATTTGAGTTTACTAAGTCAATAAGTATATGAAATAATATGTTGCGATCAATTTAATCATTGTAAGCAGCTGTAACACATATTCATGTGTTCAGTATATTCAGTATAATGTTTAAAAAGAATTAATTAATTTGAATGGTATTAAGAGAGTTCTAAGTTATGCTATTTTATTCTATTTATTTGAATTGAAAAACCAAACCTATATTGTGGTTATGAGAAACAGAGTCTACATAGAATCTCAGTTTGAATAATTACTGACACAGATGCAATTGTGTGTATTTGTTTATTTATTTATTTTCTTAGCATTTCCCTGTAAGCAAGAGATCCTTTTCCTCCCCAACTGGATCAAAGTCCATGCATTGGTTGAGGCGGAAATTCACTGACCAGCTTGTTACTTAAGCCTGACATCCTAGGTCAGTGATGGCTAACCTTTTTGCCGTCATGTGCCAAAAGCAGAGATAGTGGGGGGGGGGATTGTGCGCATGCGTGCCCACACCCATAATTCAATGCGCCCCATCCCCCCAGCTCCCCCCCGCTTTTGGCATGTGATGGCACGGTGGGCCCGGTAGGCCCATTTTTTTGCCCTCCCCAGGCTCCAGAGCCTTTCTAGGAGCCTGGGGAGGGCGAAAACAGCCTTCCTCACTCTCCCAGAGGCCCTCCAGAGGCCTGGAAACAATCTGTTTCCCGACTTCCGGTAGGCCCAGAAGGCCCGAAAATCAGTTGGCCAGCATGCACATGCGTGCTGGACTGAGGTAGGGCAATGCTCACGTGCCCACAGATATGGCTCCGTGTGCCTCCTGTGGCACCCGTGCCATAGGTTCGCCATCACGGTCCTAGGTTGAGAGATTTACTGGTCCAAAGTCACCCAGCTGGCTTTCATGCCTAAAGTGGCATTAGAAATCACAGTCTCCTGGTTTCTAGCATCATCAGTGCTAGTAAGAAGTGGGTTTTGTTCTCAATTTATATTCTAGGGCAAGCCACTAGAATATAAACTGAGAGCCCCAACTCTACCCCTTACTAGCACAAATGTTACCTAATTTGAGTAACAAAATGTCCACAAGAAAACAACCAAGCTCAGAGAGCACTAGAGCCCCCACTATTGTTATATTATATGTGAAGTTGTGTACAATGCATTTTGTACATAAGCAATATCACACATAAATTAATTACCATATTTGTAATAAAGACAAAGTAGACACAAGGGAAGTCTGAATTTCTCATGGTTTTTTTTTTATTAATTTGCTTTTAATTTTCCAAAATTGGAGGTGATACTGAAACTGAATAGATCATTATGGCAGTTAGAATTCTACTGTCCTACCAAGTTTGGTGGCATATTAAGCATTAATCAATTAGAGATTGAAAGATTTATTTTAGTCCATGTCACAGTAAGTTCATTTTTTTCATTTATGTTTCAATTTTATTGAATTATTTATTTTTATCTCATCTTTATTATGTTTATAAACTTTCAAGGCGGCAAACATATCTGATATCTTCTCTCCTCCTATTTTCCTCACAACAATAACCCTGTAAGGTGAGATAGGCTAAGAGAAAGTGACTGGCTCAAGATCACCCAGCTGTCTCTAATACTGGCTGGGGCAGTACTAAAATTCATGGTTTCCAAGTTTGTACCCGGGTGCTTTAGTGATTAGACCAAACTGGCTCTCCAATAATTATGTCATTATTATTTGTGGTCCTCGTGTTCTTTCTTAACTCTTACTACAGCTTATACAAAAAACTTTGTAGTTTGAGAGAAACTACTATGTTAAAAATTACTTTCTAAATACTGGTACCATTCCCCTCCAAATGCAGGAAAATTAGTAGCATCTGTGTATGAGTCAAGAAAAGGCTGAGTTAGTACACTAATTCATAGATCTTTGTGGAAACCATTATAGGGTAAGTTTTCATTCATTGCATATTTTAGGCAATGCAATACATAATCCATTGAGTTGCTTTTGGTACCATAGTACAAATGTCTCATTCATTCACTCATTTCCTCTTTATTTCCCCTTCCTCTGACCCCCCACCCCCTCCCAAGACAAATCTAAATTTCTAGTAATTCTGGTTCTGGTTCTGACATTAAAATCCAAATAGGTGTAGTCCAAGATAAAAAACATTGTCATTACTGAAATAAATGTATTTTTTAAGTCACAGTGAAAGCAGCAATATCAAACATTCAGCTTCCATCATGAAGAAAGGCATATAGCCTTTGAAATATGTTTGATTGTTTCTCATTCTTTAATGTGATGCTTCTGTGATATTTTGACAGTTTTATAATGAGATTTATTTGCACCTTTTGTTTCATATTTATTTTGTCCCTCCCTTCTAACTCTTTAAGTATTGTCATCCCATTGATACCAGGGGTATTTTAGCCCAAGTAAAATCCACCCAGACAGTATTCCCTTCTTTCGACACAGTTGAAGATTATTTTGTCAGGTATCTTCTTTGTTTACTGCTTGTAATCAACTAAATGTTTGTGTTTTTGTGTATGTTTTTGTAAAGCCAGGTGAAGAAATAGCTGAAGACGACTACTATGAAATTATATTTAGGAGAGTAAACTGTCTACAAGAAACATGACAAGTGAATTGAAATTAAAACGAAGAGGTTGAAATGGACTAGTAATCAATCTTAGCCTCCTATTTCAATAAATTAAGGGCATTTTTCCCTTCACAAATTCAGGATAGATATCTCAGCAGTGCCACAACAACAAGCCTTTCCCCCCCTTCTATTAAATCGAGATTTGGAGAATGGATGGTGCTGACTCATAAATTAAATTGGAGTAATACATACAGTGTATATATATTTCTGTCACTTTGTCTCAAATTAAACATGAACCTTCTCTCCTGACAAGATGATAGAAAAGTTAATTGCTCGCCCTGGCTTTAAATTGGAATTTGAATTTGCAAAATGCTAAAGGTTTATGAGATCTAAATCATGAGCAGCTTAAATTACATTCCTGTGATAAAATATTAATAAATCAATTAAAACATAAGCCGAGTATAATATTACTTTTCAAAGGAACCTTGAACACAATAATTCATTAAAATGTGCAGTAGCAATTATTGTATCTTTTTAATATTAGATTTTAGTAGTTTTAAAATGTGGCCTAGACAACATTACAGTATAACAGGTTATACTGGGGGTGAAGTGGAATTACCTGGTATGGATCCAGAAGCCTTTTGACCAGAGAGAGTGAGTAATAAGATGACTTTCCATACTTTTAATTCCAAATATTCTGTTGTGATACTGGCTTTTCCAGTAAAATTCTACACAATTTCTAGCTGCAGGTTTTCACAATTGGTGAATGTTGCTCTTTCTGGGGAGATGCCCTTTGGTATCACTAGAACATTGGCTTCAGTGTGTTAGTTCATATTTGCCCATATTACATTGCAGAGAGACTTAAATTAACTATGATGCTAGAAAATCAACACTGTAATAGATGTTATAGTATATGGCTGCACCGGACCCTGTGTCATCCACGCAACCTGACCTTGCTATCTTAGGAGCCTTGGATGCAATTTCAAAATATCTAAAGCACTGCTTGAACATCATTGGCACTGACAAAATCACCATCAAGCCAATTGCATAAGGCAGCTTTTTTTGGAACAACTAATATCCTGCAATGATAATTGTTTAACATTATTAAACAACAACATCTACCTATCCCAGGTCCCAGGATCCAGGTCCACCTATTGAAAAGATTCAATAGATGGACAAAAATTCCACACCCAGTTAAAACTTTTGGCTAATTGTGCAACCAACCATAATATTAAGCTTTTTGTTTACCACCTAGGATTGCCTTAGCAATTGAGGTGGCAAAACAAATAGCAATTCTCACTATGACAGAATTAAAGGGAAACTTGGAGGTGGTTCCTTGTTCTGGAAATGCAAAGGGTGATAGAATTGGGGGGGGGAGCATAAATGTATAAATGTGATGTCATTAGCTAAAAAGCCAAGATTGTCTTTTCCCCATCCAAACCTATTTTATTTTATTGTGAAAAAAAATCTTACTAATCTCTTATATCTGTACAGCTTGTTTTGGCATTATAAAAAGAACTCTTCAAAGTATAGTGTGATCCATACCTGCTGTTTGAAGATAGTATACAAGTTAAGTATTTTTATTTGTAAAGACCTATTCACAAGGAGTGTTTTTTTTTTAATTTGATTTATATGCCGCCCTTCTCCGGAGACTCAGGGCGGCTTACAATGCGCTAAGCAATAGCCTCATACTTTTGTATATTTATACAAAGTCAGCTTATTGCCCCCACAAACTGGGTTCTCATTTTACCTACCTTAGAAAGGATGGAAGGCTGAGTCAACCTTGAGCCTTGGTGAGAGTCGAACCTGCAATAATTGCAGGCAGCTGATGTTAATAACAGGGCTTTAGACCACTGTACTATCCAAGGCTCTTGGAGTGTTGCATTTTGCATAGTTACGGTCTCAAATGGAAA
This sequence comes from Ptyas mucosa, assembly GCA_012654045.1. Classification (NCBI taxonomy): domain Eukaryota; kingdom Metazoa; phylum Chordata; class Lepidosauria; order Squamata; family Colubridae; genus Ptyas; species Ptyas mucosa. The sequence goes on from WNWU01000016.1 coordinate 11,070,195, forward strand.
CTCCATATCAAATATCAGCTTGCTTGTTTTATGAAGTAGGAATGTGTCAAACTCAATATGAATTACTTGGTCTTATAAAATGCTCAAACAAATAAATAGCTTTTGTCTTATGTATAAACTCTATGATAAAATTAATAGGAAGCAGCCATTTTCTGAAATGTTTATACACAATAATTTTAAAACTGGCAATTTTCTGTCACCTATCTATAAATTGCTAGTAGAACTGTATTTTTTAAATAATTGTATTATCATGAACATTTTGAAATAACTTGACCATTTATCTTGACCATCATTACATTTCTCATTTTTTTAGTGCTTCAAACTTCAACCTTGGTAACAATATAGCTTTGATATATTATACTAACACCAACATCTTGACATTTAAGTTGTTTTCACGTTCTAAGCTTAAGAGACGATGCCTTTTAATATTACATTATATTCTATAGCTGTGATATGAAACATGGAAAAACATTATACAAATATAAACATGAAATGGTTGGGTTTATGAACTTGGCTCATTATATTTACTTGTTTCAAAAAGAAGCATCTACTTCAATTTGAATGTGGACGTCCCTTAAAAAGTAACAGATTGGATTTCTTCAAAATTATTGTTTGGGAGGCCTGAGGTAGTAGTATTGAATTTGAGTGATACCTTTACAATTTGTAAATTCAGTAATATCAGTGTTTTGTGATATTATTTATATACGATTTTTGATTTGGTTTATTTCACAGTGAGAAAAATAAACTTTTTTATGAGCCTCTGTATATAATGTGCATGATTTAAGGTTTACTTAACTGAAAGAAAATAGGCTGACAAAAACCTCACTATTTTATAGCTTAGAAATGAGGAATCAAGGTAATGGAACCAAGTTAAGTTTTGCTTTATTTTCTTAGTGAACTTGTTTCCTATACGTTTTTAATTGGAAGTATACCTACCCCTCGCTAAGGAAGATTTCTTTCCATTTGGAGAAGAAGTATTGTAAGAATTTCTATGTCTGTTCAGGGCACAGAAGTTCTTCTAGATTATGGTAAACAGGATTTGGCTTGTATGCTTCTATAATCAGGCTGATTTAAACTGAAACAGAGATTGCTCTACTGCAGTGCCAGGCTTCTAGCAATACCAACTGTTAAATAATAAACAGACCCTGGTTATTGGCAGTGTCTTCTCCAGTCCTATCAAATGGAATACCCATTTTCCAGGTCTCCCTGCCTGTATGTATTTGATACACCTTAGTATCTATATGGAGGTCAGAATGGCACAGAGGCATTAGCCTAACTCTAATCTTCTTAGTTTATTATTCTCTCAGGACCTTGGCTGATATAGCAAACATGCAGTGTCTTGGCAGCAATAACCGTACTGTCATAGTAGATAATATTACAGACATCCTTAATGCCTAGGAAAATTGTCCTCATTTTCTCCTTTTGTTTGTGGATTTTTTTTCTTTGTTTTCTTTCTTTTTTAGTCAGATCCTTAATCAGCCCCTCTTCCCTCTTTTTTGGTATCAATTAAAATGAATAATTCTTAAACAGGTTTTCTCTCTTTTTTGGTAAAATAAGTCTTGCTGTCATCTTATGTTAGGAAGTTTGATTGTGGCTGTATGTGCTATTGCTTCAAGGGTGGTGCTAAAATGGTTAAGAAAGAATTGGAATGGAATAGAATGAAAAGAATAGTATCTGTTCCTTTCTAAGGTTCCAAATTCTACATTGCAGCAATTATTCTGTTCTGTATGCAGAATATGACCAACATGCTATGTTTTTTAAATTTATTTTTCAGAAACAAAGTGTTCAAAATAGTAAAAAATTGAAAACCTTTGTAAAAATGTTTTTCAGATGTATCATTATTGCTATGCATAGAGACATTCATTGATATGGATTTGTAAAGAATGGGTTGAGAATAGAGAAAGACTGAAGCAGGAGAAAACAGAAATAATTAAGCCTCCCAATTTTGTTAAAAATGAGATTTCCCAGCATGTATGTTGTATGATAGAATATTATGAGGACTTTTTAGGATGCTAGATCATTTTTGAGGGCCTTCCAGCAACCTTAGAAAGTTGGCTCTTTAGTGTATATTTTGCAGTTTGATGAAGCAATCATTTAAAAATGAATTTGTATTTTCAAGTGGAACAAAGACTTTTTTGGCACCATAAACTAGCTAATAAACTGATATTCACCAGCCTAGAAATAAATACAAATCTCATTGTTTTTATAGAATACAAAATATTATAGAGTGCATGAAGAGTATATATTGAACCAAATATTGCAGTTCTCACTTTTTAAGCACTTTTTAAATGCTACAGGGTATAAAGTATAGCTTGGTGTATACTAACAGCATTTCTAGTTTTAGTAAGCAGTCAGTCTGTCTGAGTACTTACACATTCTTCTGCCTTATTGTTTCAATCTAGTGCAAATTATCCTTTCCTGGTTCACATTAATTGAGACTCATCAATCCATATTAAATAATTAATGTAGCTGCTTCTCTATGTCATGTTAAGGAGCTCATGACATCCTAAGGTTCCTGGCTTAATTGTTTACCTAAATGCAAAGTTGCCTTAATGTGAAACCAAAGTAGAGATTGTGCAGAGGAGTTGATCTTATGTCCTGTTCTTTAAATTAAAACTATTGTGTGTGTTGGTAGGTGTTTGCAACCCACCCACCCACACATACATATGCAGACCCTTAGACACAGACACACACACAGAGACACACACATTTAATTCTGTAGTATTGCAGCTACCCAAAGCTTGAGACACTAAACAGAACAATACAACAAAAACATCAATCTATGAGATAATACAGGTAGTTCTCAATTTATGACCACAATTGAGCCCAGAATTTATGTTGCTAAGTGAGAAATTTGTAAAGTGAGTCACTGAAGTTGTTAAATTAGTAACACGGTTGTTAAGTGAATCTGGCTTGTCAGATGGTCGCAAAAGATGGTCACATGACTCCTGGGACACTGCAACTGTCATAAATATGAACCAGTTGTCAAGCATCTGAATGTTAATCACATCACCTTGGGGATGCTGAAATGGTCATAAGTCACTTTTTTCAGTGCCGTTGTAACTTTGAATGGTCACTAAGAGAACGTTGAATGGTCACTAAGTGAACTCAGTCGAGGACTACCTGAATTGCTTTTTGTGGAACATAATGATATGCAGAATTATATCTTGTTTTTCTGTTGCCTTAGGGATATGTTCTCCTGATTTCCAGATACAATTCAAGTTAACACCTATAAATCCTCCACAGCAGTTGGAGGATTACACAGTTACTCAGAAGTGCTGTTACTTATAGGACTGCCTATTTCTAAATGAATGTATAGGTCCCATTAGATTTGAGAGCTCTAAATCTTTTCTATGAAACACTAATATTTGACAGAACTCATAAGAAATGCTTTTCTGTCTCAGTGCCAATCATTTTGTACAGTATGCCACTCTACCAAGGTTTGTCTGGCTTGACCCTGCTGGCCCTTAAATCATGACTTTCCCTAGCCAATGGTGGAAAAGCTTTCTGTAATTTTAGAAACTGCGAGCTAGCCTCAATTACATAATAGTTTCACTGGTTTTACCTGTTGTTTTTTGTATTCAGTTTTAATCTTATCTTGGCTCTCGGAGTCAAAATTTGCAAGCTGGACAGCCATGTAACTGGATTAAATGAACTGTAGTTTTTAATATAGAATACTTTTTGGCTTTTAAGTCAGTAAGGTTTACCATTTGTTAGCCTAATATACTGCATCATCTGTATTTTTAAAAAAGTTACTTCTGCATGTAATTTTTGACATATACATTCCCTTATCCTGCTCTTAATGTATTTATATGCTGATTTTGTGTCAATAGCACTATTTGGGAGATAGGAAAAAGGCAAGTACAATTATTTAAATATATGAAGCAACTAAGGGCTGAAATCATTGTAATACCCATTTCAGGACTTTCAAATGATCCAAAACAGTACTATGACTGTTTTGCCATGTCTGCTAATTCTGTCATCTTCACAGCTATTCTTCCATTCTGGATATTTTCGTCTTTCCATTTTTGCGCATATAATATATTATCATATATAAAATCAGTATTTTCTGTTTTCTGATTGTCCATCCATTAGTCTCAATAAAAGTTCTGGTTTCAATTCAATATTAATCTGAAAAATTCTTGGTATCACTGGGCGTATTTGAACCAGTTTTTATGCTTTATTTTAGCAGCAGGCATGATAAAACATGCTCTCCACATTTCCAACATAAATTTAAAGTATTTTTATATATTCTAAATTTTTCTGGAGTTATGTCCTAAGTGATTCTCTATATGATGATAGTAATTTGGTCTTAGAGAGTACTAATTTTTCTCAAGACAGTGGCATTACGATATATATATATATATATATATATATATAGATATATATATATATATGCTTTTCTATCTAGCCAGGTTTTACCTACGTAAGTTATGTTGTTCTGCAGCCCTGGTTTGTGAAATCACATTCACAGGTTCTGGGCCTCTGTCTTTTCTAGCCAACTGCAATTCTGTTGCTTTCTGGGAGACTCAGATGGACCATTTCTGCCTTTTTAGGCTTCCTCGGTGAGCCACACCCCTTTTTTTTTATCCTCCCTGTAAAAGGTACAATGTTTCTTTTTTCTTTTTTCGTAGGCTTCGTATGCTTTTCTATCTAGCCAGGTTTTACCTACGTAAGTTATGTTGTTCTGCAGCCCTGGTTTGTGAAATCACATTCACAGGTTCTGGGCCTCTGTCTTTTCTAGCCAACTGCAATTCTGTTGCTTTCTGGGAGACTCAGATGGACCATTTCTGCCTTTTTAGGCTTCCTCGGTGAGCCACACCCCTTTATATATATATATATATATATATATATATATATATATATATATATATATATATATACATATATATATATATATATATATATATAAACATACACATACACACACACACACACACACACACACACACACATATATATACACACACACACACACAATTACTATCCAGTTTTTATATGAGGATGATCAAAAAGTGAGAATAAAAACAATATAGAAGCCTACCAGTTTCTAGCACATGAGCTCCAGTCCATTACTGCATTTTTCAGAAATGGATTGTTTATCCCTGTTGATGCAGATAGTTCAGACAATAAAATGGAATGACTTCCAGCAACAGGAACTGAGAGAGTCATTCCACGGAGTTGATGGGTTATAATGAAAGTTAAGTTAGGCAATTGCTAAAGTCATTTGTATTCAGTTTGGACTATTAAAAAATATTAGCTTTGATTTTGCATTATTGACTTTTAAAATTGCTGCCTCCTCAAATTCCATAAGTATATTGTTCAAATCCAGGATCACTTCCCGTGAGTTAGAGAAAATTAATAAAACATCATTCATAAATAAGATTATAACATGATTCTTTTTATTAATCATGAACTTCTTCACCTTATTCTGAATGGAGTTAGCAAGGTTTTCAATGACTGTTACAAATGGTAGAGTTGAGAATTGAAGCCTTGCTTAGTATTGCTATGCAGTTCAGTTGGTAGAGAGTCAAAAGCATTTGAACAGATCACAGCAGTAGAGGTGCAGTATAATGGCTAGATTATGTTCATGTTTTTTCTCCAAAGTTCAGTTTAGTCGACAATTTGAGTAGAAAGGACCATTCTAATCTGCCGAAAGCTTTGAAAGAATCCAAAGGGAACAATGAAATAAGGGTTTTGCAAAAGTTGCTATGGTGAATAATAATCAAAATGTGCCATACTGACTCAGCTAGCTGTCTATTCAGTTGTAAACCAGTCTGATCATTGCATATGTATTGGGAGTTAATGAGAAATTGAATCTGTTTGCTAGTAGCACCATTAGAACTTTGGCATCTTAACTGAAAATAATGGAATAATGGAACTATGAAAGATAGATAGAAGATTCTTACTCAATTTAAATATAATTAAATCTTGTTTTTCAAATTCAAGATCATACTGCTATTTACATTGCTAGGATCTTCATATGACTCAGTAAAATGTTGCTAAATTATAAAATTCCTTTATAGAGTTATCTTTGACACTTTTTATTTATTGTAAGTTTAATTTGCTATGCTATATTTTTATTACAAATGTTACTTTGATATCGTTTGATATATTTTATTTTGTGAAAAACTGTAGTCAAGGTGAGTTTTAGGTTAAAATACTGTTGTGTGATTTGATAAATAATTGGGCTATGTATATATGACAACTTAACACCAAAAATATTGAATCTTTATGGGTTTAAAAAATTGTCATTTTCTTTTTTAAAGTTGTATTTACCTTAGGAGAAAATGAATTAACTTCAATAAGAAAGGGAAAACCTTTCCTTTCCTTTCCTTTCCTTTCCTTTCCTTTCCTTTCCTTTCCTTTCCTTTCCTTTCCT
>WNWU01000016.1:11077615-11156445 GCA_012654045.1 Ptyas mucosa
ATAGCATAGCATAGCATAGCATAGCATAGCATAGCATAGCATAGCATAGCATAGCATAGTATTGTATAGCCTTTATTGTCATTGTACATAATATATACAACAAAATTGGTTTCGCCTCCCTGGTGCAATCCATAACAGAAAATACAAAACAAAATAAATAGTATAGAGAAGACAGGTTATGGACTGTGGCCCAGGTGTTTGATAATTTATTCACATGGCACTAGCTATCCACAGCTAAAATTTGAATTCAGATTGTAATCACTACTTCCTCAGTTAAGAATACCTTATAAGCTGCTTTATAAAGAAAAAATAATGCACAAGGAATAATAAAAAAGAACAAAGGGAAGGCTGTCACAGTAATATAGGGGTTTGTGTTCCAATAATATAGCATGGGAGAACTACGAAGTATAGTATATATTGATGTGCCTCAGCTATGTTTGATTGGTATTTTGTTGTTATTTTAATGTAATTCTATTTTTATTGTTGTATGCTGACCAAAGTTTTTTGTGAATATGATGGACATATAAATTCTATACATAAATAAAACAATATTTTCTAAGTACAATAATTTATGACCATTTATTTATTTTGCTGCTGCTGCTTAATTGTTATCAGTATAATCCTTCGCAGTGTCAGTTTTCCTTGAAAGTATTTGAGGTATGACATGCTAGATTTCTCTCTATTAAAATAGAGAAATTCCTTAAACCAACACTCCTTTGTTCTTAAAAAATGTGGTGAGAATAATTATGACTATACAGTTACATTTTTCCTGAAAGACAAGATAATTCTTGAGAGGAACTGCTAACAAATCCAGTAGTGTTTAATAAAAGTATGAGGCACTGTCAAACCAGAAACTAAAACAAAGGATAAATAAAGATTTTAATGCCACTGAAGACCAGCTGAAAAACAATTACCTGTATGAACAGGCAGTAAACTTATTTAAATATATATTTAGTATCATCAGAGAAACATTTTGCACGTACTAGAAAAGTGATGCTCTCATTTATAGAAAAGGAAGATGTTCCCTCACTTTTTGAAAAATAGATGGGACAAGCAGTGTAACAGCAAGTGGGAAAGGAGCAAGTAGGATCTATGCTGTGTACATGCACAAGTGCCAGATTTATACAAATTATACATATTATATTACGCCTCCATCAGTTTATTTGATAGCCTTTCTTTAAATAATTCATGGAGAGAACTGATCACTTCATAATGCCACAAACTCACAGCAGGCAAAACTAATTTTACACAATATGAAAACAGATTTTATTTATTTAAGAGTAATATTTAAAAACAACAACTTTTTTGACACCAGCTGCTGAGAAATAAATAGAATATTTTATGACAAAAAAAATCTAAATGTGTTAAAAGCTGTTCAGAACAGACTGATGGTTTTCAATTGACAGATATATTTTAAAAAATCCAAAATTGGTCAGTAAAAAATTAACTCCTAAGAGTATAATCAATAGGGATATTTTTTTATAGTCCTACGCCATGAAGGATTTTTTTTCTAAGGAAATATGCTACGTGCAGGTAGTAGGTTGTATGTATAGAGAGGGGAAACTATTTTCATACTTTACTACTTAAAAGAAAATGTTATTGTGTCTCTTTTCTCAAATCACAATTAGATTCCGTATTCTTAAAGTAATTTTAAAGTATTTTAAAGAACAAAAAATATTGTAAAAATGTTTAAATTTAATACAATGCTTTGCTTTGTCTTGGGAAGCAGTATTAGGATATCGTTTATCTTAATATCCTTATTGGGTTTCCATCTAGTAGAATGTTAGTAGAAGGTAATGTACAAATGATATTTGATACCTCACTTTTCAATAGATAGAGACAGTGAAATTTAACATAAAGGACATCTCATTGTTAAGAGAGTTTAGTTTCATTTTGTTTAGCATTACATTACAAACTCAGAAATTTACAGTGATACAGTAAAGTTGAAAGTATGCATAAAAGTTGTATGAATCAGCAGACACTTAACACTATTTACATGCTTATAACTGCCATCTTCTGTTTTAAAATGTATAAATGGGAATTTTAAGTTTAGCATTAATTCTCCTTTTTAAAGAAGGTTGTATTCTAACCACAGCAATCTAGTCATTATGTGAACCTCAGCATTAAGGCGCCACTCCAATAACATATTTGATATGCTTTACAATATGTATATCTAAATGGAAAGAAGTATTTCCATGTATATATATATTTGTTTTGTTTTTTTTTGTTTTTTGATTTGATTTATATGCCACTCTTCTCCAGAGACTTGGGGCGGCTTACAATGCGTTAAACAATAGCCTTCATACTTTCTGTATATATTCATACCAAGTCACCTTATTGCCCCCAAAATCTGGGTCCTCATTTTACCCACCTTAGAAAGGATGGAAGGCTGAGTCAACCTTGAGCCTGGTGAGATTTGAACTTGCAGTAATTGCAGGCAGCTGATGTTAATAACAGTGCTTTAGTCTGCTGTGTTTTGGCTTCTACACAAGCAGGTTTTAGTTTCTACACAAGCAGAATGAGACAATACATATGGCTCTTTATGGTATGTATCTTATTGCAAGACATTACAAAGTCTGTTCATTACACAGGTTCATACTCAGGAGCCTGAGTGGCGTAGGAGGCTAATGCCTCCTACTAAGGCAGCATTTAACATCCAGCTGCCTGCAATTATTGCGAGTTCAATTCTCACCAGGCTCAAGGTTGACTCAGCCTTCCATCCTTTCTAAGGTGGGTAAAATGAGGACCCGGTTGTGGGGCAATAAGCTGACTTTGTATAAATATACAAAAGTATGAAGGCTATTGCTTAACACATTGTAAGCCGCCCTGAGTCTCCAGAGAAGGGTGGCATATAAATAATTTTTTTAAAAAAATACCATATAGCTAATGACCTTTGGCAGAGACAAAATGTGGAACTTACTTCCAGATTCCTATACATGTTCATTTAATAACTTTAATAACTTTTGAACTGTCATATCATTTTAGGAAGCAGGTAACATGCCATTATCTGCTCCAGTACACATGACATCATTATTTTTATGTTTTGTGATTTGATATACCCAACTACCAATTACAACATGCTTATTTTACATTCAGAAACATTACATCAGTGATTTTTAAATGTGGTAATGGAAAGAAATGTGAAAGTTGCAATTATGTGATGATTAATAATCAGGAATGCATGATTATAACTGTGAAATTTAGTTGTACCTCACTTTATTCCCTGATCAGTAAATAGAACAAAGAGATTACAGTAGAACCTCTAGTCACAAATACTTCTGACCACAACCAAATCGGGTTCTGACCAAAATTTTTTTTTTCTGGCATTGATAAAAGATTGAAAAGTTGCTGTGTCTAGTCATGATCGATGCAAGGGGTGGGGCTTATCTCCAATTCTCAACCAAGGGAGCCTCACAGACATTTTCATTATCATGTGGCTAGCATGAAAATAATGAAAGCAGTAAAAATAAAATTTAAAAAACCGAAGCAATGCCTATTTATCTTCCTGCATTTACATGCTTTCAAACTGCTAGGTTGGCAGGAGTTGAGGCAAGTAATGGGAGCTCACTCCATTATATTTCAGGTCTCAAACCCCAGTATGTTGTCTTTCCAGTTGACAAGCTTAGCATCTTAACTGCTGAACCTCTGACATGGATAGATTTTTGTCTAAAATACATTTTGTTCTGTATGGTTATAGTTAAATCACTTAAATGTCCTAGAGATCTTGTCTCTAGTCTAGAGAGGTTGAGGTCAGCAGTTGCAGGCAATTTTACAAAGCATATTTAGGGGCACATAGAACCAAAACCAAGGCCAGAGTAACAAAAAAAATCTGTGTCTCAGCGAAGCTCTATTATTTCTGTCCCGAATTCTGCCATTCTCACAAATTAATCAAAACCTGAGTTGATCACTTATAATTTTGCATTGGTAATAATTTGAACTAATTTTTAAATTATCAGAAAATTTGAAGATTTTCCATATACTATTTTTTGACATAATTCTATAATGTACTACAGTTTGTGAGGATCTATCTACCCTACATGTTTTCTTCTCTGAACTTTCCCAGTATATTATTTTTTTAAAAAAAAAACTTATTTTCTTATTTCATGCAATTTATTTAATTGATTTTGTACATATTTGTAAATAAATGCTGCCTTGTTTTTTTACTTCTAAGTTTGGAACAACAGGCACTAATAGACTCAATTGCTTCTATTGTGTACTGTTCAGTCCACTTCAGTGGATCATTGTATTTCCTTTTTTTTAATTCCTGCTTGCAACTCAGAGAAATAGCAATTGTTTGAGTTATAATTACATTTGGCTTTAGGCAAACCATAAATGTTTCCAGGCAATTTGCTGTGAAATTTGACAGCACTTTGATTGTCCTTATTTGTACCAATATTAAAGTAATGTTTTCCCCTTTAGCTGATTGCATCCAATGAAACTACAAGGTATCTATTATCTATTTGCTTTGCCAGGCATTACTTTGAAAGTAAAATCAAGTGACCAGTGGTGGATGGAATCAAGAATAGTGCCTGTTTTTATTTAAAGCTGTTCTAAGCACCTTTGACTCCTTCATCCCCTGGGTAGCCTAATCTTTCCCATTCTATTGTTGTTGTCCCGCTAAGAAGCTACAGTGTAAGCACATTATTTCTATAGCTGTCTACCTATTTCTACTATATCAGAAATGTAGAAAACTGGAAGCCAGTATTTGGTACCTCTTAAGGAAAAGAGAGGAGCAAGTCATTTAAGTAAAAATGCTGCTTTTGACTGATTTGTAACGTTTCTATTCGCTATTTCCCTCAACATTATTCAATTCAGATTACAATGTAATGGAATGTGGAGAACATACATAAGAAATGATGGACAGTCCTGCAGCCAGATCCACGGTGTTCTTTGATTAGCAGATGTTTTTCTCACTGACATTCAGTCTATTTATTTATTTTCTATGCTGCCAGTGAATCACAACAAAGCGAATAGGGGCAGCATAACAATGAGAAAGGGGAGCTAAAATGTGCATGGTGCATAGAATTTTAACTTTTCAAAAAGAAAAGGACCCTTAAAAATAGTAAGTTGGTGCAGTTATAAGGCAAATCATCAAGTGACTAGATCCATTTTTTAAGATAGTTTTTAAGCAAATGCATTGGTCGTTAAGCAAATCTATCTTCTCTCTTTGACTTTGCTTGTCATAAGCCAGCTGTGAAATCACAATTATGATAACATGACAACTGTTTTAAATGCAAATCTGTTGTCAAGTGCCTCAATTGTGACCATGTGACTATGGGCATGGTATGACAATTGTAACTTGACAACAGGTTGTAAATTACTTTTTCCAAGACTGACATAACTTCAAACCTTTGGTAAAAAAAATTATTATGAGGGCAGGAATACCTGTTTTGTGATACTTCTATGTAAATCAGTTGATGTCCTCTGAGATTAAAACTTTATTTTGAGTTCTTGATAAATAGTTCTATGAGAAGAAAATACATATAGTATTCTACATATATGCAATGATATTGCATTGATCATGCACTGATACCTAGCACTGATGATACTACCTAGTTCATTACTACCTAATGAAATGTTTGCAAGTAAACAACCAAGCTCAGAAAGCACAAAAGACTCCACAGGCTTTTATATTTAGAGGCAAGACAAATTTTTCAACAATAACAATGCTGTCTAATCGATATGCATGAACTATGGTTTTAGATGCTTTCTAGTTATGCAATTTGTGGACCAAATTCTTAAAAACTAGCATTTCCAAAGCATGTAATTTAGGAAATTGGCTCTGGTAATATTTTTAATAATAAATCAAAATACAAGATATACATTTGTGGAAAAAAATCAGTTTGGTATATTCATCTTTATTAGAGTAACTGGCAGTATCAATAACTTATTCTTCCAATGTGTTAGGTATTAGATAACATTAAAAATATCCATGTGTCCTGTAAATACAATAGACATATTTCTAACAGTCCAGGTGGGTTGTAAAAGTTGTCATTCTAAGTTAGCAATTTCCAAGTAGAAAAATGTAACATTCAAATAAAAACTTGGCCTAGAAAAGAGATTTATCTACGTCAGTAACAGATGTATCTTTCCTTGAAACAAACAAAACGATATGAAAATTGCACCTAGATGGGAGGTAAAAGGTATCCAATATATTTGAAAATGTTATCTGTAAATTCAGATTGTCTTTCTTTGAAAAACTGACTCATTATATTTATATTATATTTGTAAGGAATTTAAACAGATTGCAAATGTCCAGATGAACAATGTTTATAAGTAATTCTAAATAACAGGGGTCCCCAATCACTGGGCCATGGCCCACTATCAGGAAGTGAGCTGTTCAAAACCAGGCTGCCAGAAGTGGCAGGCAAGAGTGCACATATGCTTTTCCCCTTGCGCAAGCAGTGGGCGAGTACATACATGCACATTCCATTTGCAAACTTGCTTTTTACATGCACCCACCATTTGCATCCATAGGGTGCATGCATATGCGCACTTGCCCGCTGCTCGTGCAAAACTACCTCCTCTCCCCCCTGCCCGTCACTGGTTGGGGAACTCTGCGATATAAAACCAAACAGAATAAGTATGTAATATCTCATCAGAAGTAAAACCTAGTGAATACATTGGGAAGAGATGAGAAAAGGAAGGCTGGTGACCTTTCCATCAAAATCTGGCTTTTTACCCAGGTGCTAGGCTATAGTTGTGGGACGTTGCAAGGGAATGATGGGGGTTTTGTTTGTGCTTAGATTTTTATGGGTTTTGTAATGCAATTGTTTTATTTTAAGATAGGTAGCCATATAAATCTTCAAATAAAATAAAACTTACTTACTTTAGTCAATTATATTTTAAAAAGCAAGTTTGCAGATTGATATATTAATGTATGCCTACATTTGAGAGCATTTGTAAACTACAACTGGTGCAGAGTGCAGGGGCACAGACAGGTTTTGGAGCCTCTAGAGTGGCCCATACTACGCTGCTGTTTCGTAATATTGCACTACTTCCAGGTGCAATTCAAGGCACTGGTTATTATTAGCCCTACCAGGCATAGATACAGGCTACTTGAGTAACCATCCCTATGAAACCAACCTGCCCACCTGTGCCATCATCAGGAAATTCCAGCTGACAGCATCCAGGAGAAGAGCCTTCTCTGCTTTGGTTCCTGCCCTTTGGTGGAACATTTTGGTCCCATCCTCTTGTTCTTCCTTAGGGCCCTGAAGACATGGCTCTGCCAATTGCCTTGGGACCCCAGTGGGTAATTTCACACTCAAGGTAGTTGATGGACCAATAGCAAATTCCACCTCCTATCCCATACATTCTGTTGCATCCACCCTCCCCCCATATTTTAGTCATCTATATATATAAAAGTGAAAACCACTCATGCAGCGATCATGAAATCTCCAGAACTATAAAGCCTACAAACTTGAAAGTTGGCTTGTATGTTCCTCTTGGCTTCTAGGTGCTCACTAACAAAAGGATTTTTCAAAATGACCATCAATTTCTTATATTATTATTAGCATGCTCTGATGATAATTAGTTAGATGTTCTACTCCCCCTCCCAACCTGAAAATAATTCTGGGGAGAAGGGAATAGGATAGGAGATGTTTCTGTAAGGCAAGCCTGAGGGAGAGAAGGGGAGAGGAGAGGCCGATCGTAACTACTCATTAATTTTCAAGCTGTAAGTTTCAATTTATCAAGCCCGATCACATAGTTTTGTAGCGGAGCACGGGTATTCAGCTAGTAATACATATTTTTATTCGGTGTGTTTGTGTAAGAGAGTGTGTGTATGTCCCCATTCTAATTCTATATAACCCAGAAATAATAACAGAATAATCTCATAGGCTTGTCTTTGTAAAGTTTAGTTTCTTCATATATGTTATATTGCTGCCTCTTACTAATACTATTTTCAAATTTAATTCCAGTTGCTGAGTATTTTCCTAATAAATAATATTTTAAATAAATTGCAAATCACTCAGCTATCAGTGAAAATCTAGATTTTCAGAAAAACCACCAAAACAAAGCTAGTAGTAATGAAGGATATATTTGATTCACCGTACATAAACCAAACAGTTTGTTGCTATGTTAGTGTTTAAATTATTATTCTCCCTAAACACAATATTTTGTAGGCTACCCTTGGTATTTCTGATTTATTTCATTCATGTGGTAGTGAATAATGCAAAGTATGAGAATAAACTTAAAAAACGTTTAACTGCACACGGGGTCTTAGTTTTTGAACATGAGTGTTAACATTGCAGTTCATTTTTAGATGAAAAATTCATATGCAAAATCAAAAATTTTGATTTTTTAAAGTCTGCTAAATTGCTAAAAAGCAAAAAACTGTATACTTTCTACTGCTAATGCTGCCCTAAGCAAAAACATAAGGTAAATGAAACTTGAATAGACAAAAGCCTTTGTTAGAAGGAACTGTGAACAAGAAATTGAAATGATCATTTTTTAAATCTCTGGAATCAATTATTTTTCTCTTCCTAATTTTAATTTTACACGATTTTTAAACTTCCAGTAGTCTTACAGGATAAATCCACTGTAAGATAGAGAGTAAAGTTAAATGAACTATCCATCACTTTTGCAACTTTTCTGTTAATAAGTACAGTTTAAAACTTTCCATGTGAATTGCTTAAGGGTAGTCAGCAATTTTAAAGGGGGAGAAAAGCATTGAGGAAAGGAAGAAAGTTTTCAGAATTGTTTTTTTTTTATTATCCCAAAATTTGTTAATTGATATTGACAGTTTACTATCTAGTTCTTTAAGTTATATATTATACTTTTTGGAATACTGTTATATTTATAAATTACACAAATCTACCATCTGTTTATCTGTCTGTCTATCTACCTATCTTATCTATCTATCTATCTATCTATCTATCTATCTATCATCTATCAATTATAAGACAAGATGAAATAAAAATATTAAATTGGACTCTCTTAAAATGCCATCAACCTCAGTCAAATGGTATTGGGATTATGATTTAATCTAAGAGTATTGTATTAGGAGTAAAGCAACAAACGTTTGTCTAACAGTTTACGCAGCACACTCTTAAATTGCTGTCACTTTAAGAGAACCAGTTTTAGCATATTGCTTTTCTAAAGTACTCTTGTATAAACACTACACTGGAACATTTCATTAGCATTTAGAGAACAATAAAGAAACACAGTTTAATAGGGTAATATGTTTTAGTGGCCTTAGCAGAACCCTACTTAACACAGTGGGATTTTCTGCAGCACAGAGACATAGGAAACTGTTCTGTATACATTTACTGTGTGGGACTTCCTCCTTCTGGGGAGCATGTGGTTTAGAGCAAAGGAAAATAACTTTCCTCCTGCAGTTTACCAATGAAAGAAGCATTTTAAAATACAGTGTCTAAAATTGTCTTTGGCAGAATTATAGAACTCTGTTATATTTGTAAAGATGCTTTCATTATTAAGGAAAGAAACAAAATTAATTAGTTATTTTATGCATTTTGATTTTATATCAAAGCATTATGGTGACCATTAAAGGAATCTATATTTTATATTATGGTAAGAGTCGAGAAGATATGTCGGTGGTATATATACATTCACTTGAATATTTCAGACAACAAATATTGTCTAATGAAATGTGAAAAATGTAGTGCAGTGAATTTTGTCATAATGTACTGAAATATATTTCATATCCTGGTTAGGTACACAATTCACATTGTGTCCATAAGCGTGAATATTAAAGTGAGAGTGAAAAAAGATAAAGGATTATGTTTACTTAGGGCATGAATTTTGGCTCTCTAAACCCATAAGGCATTTTTCCTTCAGCAACTTATTTTCCTTTTAAAAATGAGGGGTTTTTTGCCTAAATGAGTAGTGATGAGCTTTCAAAATATGTGCAAAATGTAGAAGATTTATGAAGGCTGGGTATCTTTCCATTCATCTCAACAAAAAAGTGGCTTCAGTTTTTAACACATTTAATTTTTAAGGTTAAAGAAACTTTTTCCAAATTGTCTAGCTTGATTATTCCACAGATGAGTGTCCCAATATTTTAATCTTTGTTATTTATTTTCTTTTGTGTTTAAAGATGCGTTAAAATTTGGAATGACAATTAATATTTTAAAAAGTTCACAATTTGCAAAATTCTTCCCTCGACCTTAAAATTCTGCTTGCTTGTTTCCCATGAAGAATCAAAATTATAAAAATCAAATTATGTACATTTTCATGCATTTTAATTATTAAATGTTTAGCCTGTAAAAGTGAAACTTTTGTCATATGGCAATGAGACATTATATGGGAAATTTCAAAATAGGAAGTCAGTTTGCTGTTTCATGGAGAGCTATTGCTGAAATAACAGAATCTACACCTGTTGGAAATCAAGCCATGCCTGAATGATTGAAGAAAATGCCTAGATTCTAGCTAAAAGATATTAATGCCTTAAACCAGAGTTGTCAAACTCACGATCCACGGGCCGGATGCATTATGCACATGCCAAGCCCACTCCAGCTCTGCAAAGGCAAAAAAAAATCATGATACATCACATGACACAATTGAGTTTGACACCCGTGCCTTAAGCTTTAAATAAATAAAAATAAAAAACAATACAAAATACACCATAAAAATGTACACTATGTAAAAATAAAGAAATTCTGAAGTTCATTCAGAAATTCAAAAAACTCATAAAAGGGCATAATAAAATGTGACAATTGTAACCCTGTATTCTCTTATTTTATTTACATGATTATATGCCTAAAGAAAGTTAAGGCCTGCTTTTTTGAATGGAAAATGTATTATAAGAATTTTTATATAGCCAAATAACTTTTAAGTACCAATTTCCATTATGTCAGTAAATGGTCCTATTCTAATGAATATTTTTCCTTAGAGAAAATTCCAAATAAACTAGACAAAGTGGCCAGCATAAATGTTGCAGCATAAATATTATTTATTTATTCATCAGTATTATAATCCATTGTGCTACAGAATATTAAGAAATATTAAAGGAATCTTCATTTTCTGAAAGGACATTTTAGATGAGAAACAATTCAAACTATTTTAACCTAATTCAGTGCTAAAATGTAACAAAAAACAGATGTTCCATAAAAAGCTATGGTCTATCCTGAAAGAACAGTGATTTTATCATTTATTTTTTTGGCACTTTTCATACAAATATATCTTTCATGCAATAGTTTAGGTTATAAAACCCCTTAATTTGAATTGTTTTCTAGTTTTCGTTGATGAAAATGAAGTACTCTCATTGCCTTAATGGTGATTTCGAATTACATTTTCCCTCAATTTTCAGCTACTATAATTCATGTTCCTGTTCTCAGATCCTTTTTTTTTTACATTGCGTTCAGTGTATTTCCTTGGTTGAACCAATGTGAAAGGCATTGCCAAAATCCAAACAATTTATATCCAGCACATTTCCTTCATCCACCCAGTTTCCTACTGAAGAATGATTGTTATATAAATACTTATTTATATTGGAACAGAATGTATGTAAAAGAATTGCAGCCCCTGTGCATTAACTCATATTATTTCTTTTTGGTAGTAATTTGAAGCATGGGAGACAATATCATTCTATATAAAGTGAAGTTGTAAAAATCAGGGCATTAGCCACCTTTGAGAAATTGATGAGTCTTAACATAATATGAAGACATGAAGAATATAAGCAAATTTGCGATGAACTGAAGGCTCAGACTCCGAGCTTAAAAAAAATTATATCTTTAGTTAAAAAAAAATATTTGTGCAAGGCCTCTCAAAAGCTGCATGCTGTCAACTGTTCCCGTTCTTTAGGAACATAAACAGGATCTAGGGACAGCTTGTGCAAGAAAACAGTTGGAATACTGGAATACTATAGTTTTTCTGTAGCCAGCTTATTTTTCGTCATCACCCTGTGTACGAGGGAAGTGTCAAGAGGTATTATGAAAAATTCTTAGCCCATTTAATCAGCAGTTGTAAGAATAATTTAGTATATTTTAAAATTCCAGTCCTGGAATTTTTCAACACATACATTAAACTTTAAAAAGATTTTTCTGCCAATGCTTCAATAGCTGGACTCTTCAGTAAAATTCTTTCTTTCTTTCTTTCTCTTTTTTTAAAGAAAGAGTAAACTATAATAGACAATAGTTATGGTAACAAAACTGTACATGCTACACAGTCTTCATTTATTCTGTCTTTGTATCCTAATTCTGTTCCTCTAGTTCTTTTTACTTATTGCTTAAATACCTAATTGATAATTTATTGGAGTTAAAAGTATTTTAAAATAAATACCTTAAAATAAAGTTATAAATAAAGAGATGAATATGATAGCAAAAACTGGGAATGGGGCTGTTGTTTTGGGAAACTGTATCGTATATGTCAGTTATTTAATGCTAAAGGTGTATAAATGAAAGATTAATAAATAGAACTATAATATAAATATAAAACATTGTTTTGTAAACGTAAAATATTAACTGGAATATTATAAAGATTATAAATGGAATAAGCATGCGCAAATCCACATTGTTGTGATTTGTTGATCACCAAGACAAGAGAATAATACTATTACTAATTTTGAAAAATACAGAGATATCATAAATTACTGAATCAGTTGCCTAAGTCAGGACAGCTACCCTTACCAAACTATCCATTCTTCCGGTGATAGTATTAGTATTTACCTTTAGTAAATACCTTTACTATTGACTTTACAATAGTAATACTTTAGTATTGACCTTTTGTTATACTTAATGCCTTTATAAAACTTACTTTAGTCTGAATGAATGAGAAAGGTATCCATGATACTGTATTTTTTATATATGTTGTTGCTATCGCTAGAAATAGTATGTATTCTCATGAAATAATTTCTATTTAAAAAATTCTATTATTAAGAAGATCTGTGTTTTAGTGTTGATATGATGTGAATGTTTTAAAAAGGTACGGAACACATGTAGAGCTTGTGCCAATTTACCAGAAGTGGCCGTTGGAGATTTTAGTATTTTCTTTGTGTAATCAAAAACTCTAACAGAAGTTACTGTTGCATCTGTGTAGGTGTTTGGGTGAACATTTCTGCTTCCCACTGATGTTGTGGCTATGTGTGAATGTTTGTAGGAGTACATTGGGAAGCACATATGCTGTGTTTTAGGTCACGTGAGCAGAAGGGAGAAGGGAAGTGGGCTTAGACTGGAGAAATCAACAGCATTCTGAATCAGTGCCAATATATTTTCTCCTGGGAATCCATTTGTGTATTTTTCTTTATTTATTTTTTCTCTGCAAGTCTCAGCATGATCCAGCCCATTTTTAAATTTCATCTTTATTTTGCTCATTTTCCCTTGTATCATCAAACGTGCACCTTTCAGAGTTATTCTGTTGATAGAAGACAGCATCTTAATTGCTTATTGATGGAATATCAATATCTTAATAAAGAAACAACTATTCAAATATAATGTGTACCCCATTTTTCTGTTGCCATTTACTGTAATATGCTTATGTATCATTTTAACCTTTATGCTTTTCCTCTTTTATATTATTAGAATTTTAAATGGGATTGACTTGAATAAGGGGGGAAAGCCTACAAAATTAATCAAGGGCAAGCTCCAAAAAACTTTAGGATGTTTTATGAATGATCCGCCCATATGCAAAAATGTATTTATTAAATTTATATCTTGCTTTTCCACTAATGAATGCACATCTGCCTAAATATAAGGAAATTGCAATATCTAATTAAAATTTAGAGAATTTAGATCTTACATGTTAAATGTTAAATTTAATTTTTTTCTCTTTTTCCACTTTTTTTTGTACATCATTTTTTCTTTTTTGTCGTTGTTAGGCTTGAATGTCATATTGTTTGTTTTCCACTTTTGTATTTTATTTTCTATGATAAAATAATAAATAATAAAGAGAAAATTTGGAGGAAAATCAGTTTAAAGCATATAAATATTGTAAATAAATAAATAAATTGTGCTTACAAGTTCAAGCTATTTTAGAAACCTGGTTAACTGGCATATTAATCATGCCAGTTAATCATTAATATGCTTTGTTCTTTAATAAAACAGGGTCAAAAAAGGGGGACTAATCTGGGCTTCTAGTGAAACCTGGTTGTTAAATACTTGCATCCTTGACTCTGGTTAGTCATTTGACTACAGTATTCTAGAAGAGCAAAAAAAAAAAAATGGCTCCACTTAGAATACTAGTAGTTCAGGAAGCAGTTGACTAAGTGTTACTGACGTGGCATATTGTAACCATCCCACATGTGCAATCCTAGTCCTGTCCATTACTAAAGCTTTTAGCAGTAAATACAGCTATGAGCCTAAATCTTTATAAGAGGAGTATAACCCATCCTAGAATGCTTGAATTCATATCCCCCTGTTAAATTTTAGTCTTTGTGCTCAAGCTGTATCATTAGATACTGGATTTTTTTGGATACACAAATTAGATACTTTTTTTGGAATTTTAAAAAATCCTTTGATTCCAGGAGAGATTAGATGTTTGATATGGAAGGCAAATCTCCAGTATCTCTCTTCAGATTGAAGTACATATTAAGTATTCATTTGATTCCGAAGAGTTCTTTAGTTTACTAAAAGTAATGCAGTTAATCTGAAGATAAAATCTTGCATAGGCAAATATATTTGTATTTGTGGGTATGGGAAAGATACATATACATAATGCACAAATTCTGAACATGTGTAAAACTAATCTATAAATTTATAGGCATCTGTAACTAAATAGGAATAATGAAATATGAAATTCATGGCTTATATTTATATTATCTTTGGCAAAATACAAAAAAAATACTATATTTTTTGAATACTCTAATTTATCTAAGCTCACTCAAATAATGCAAAATATGAAGAGAAAATTTTGTAGTGGTGATTATAAATTGTGTGTTACCAGTTATCTTTACACAATATTGTAGGTGGCAGAGAGGATTTTCAGAACTAAATCAATATGCACACGATTGAATGCACAGTTTCAAAGTTAAAATTCGGTGCTATATAAGATTCATGTAATGCTAGATATATTGTTTCATGGGAGCTATCTTTATGTGTAGAGAAAAGCAAATATTGATTATTAAATGGGTGTATATTGTAATGACCTACCAAAATCTTTTTTTTAACCAAAATAAATGGTCTCATGAGACTTTGTAGTCTGCTGTCTCTACATATCCCAACAATTATTTGGCTATATGAACGAAGGGAAAATTTGTGTTTTAATATTTGTAAATAACTGGTATCACATTTTGTTGAGTTGCCTATAGTAAAAATCAAGTGGGACAGGCTATTATTTTGTTTTTGACGACATAATTTTATTTTTGCTTTTTATTCTTGCTTTGCTGCTTTACATGTATCATTGTATCTGTAAAACTATGCAGTACTATGCCCAGAATGGCATGACAACCCTGAAACTTTGACACCCCTATTTCATCAATGTATTGTATATTTCAGTTTTTTAAAAAAACCCACAATATTTTAATCCTGCAATTATATAAGCACATCTACACCCCATTCCAAACTGTAAGTAGTTATTGCTAATTCCTTTGCTTTCTTACATAGATTTTACATAATTTTATATGAGAAAAGAGATTTTTAAACAGTTGTTTAGGATAAAATTGTGCATTATATTTTGTTTTTCAATTTTGTACATGTATTTCCTGGTAAATATACTATAATTTTAAAAATGTGAATGTAATCTGCCTTAGCGGCTCTGGAGACAGAAATACATTGATAAACTGTGAAGATTTCCCATTTAGTGCATACAACTGTATAAAAGTGCGGTTCCTTTTTCATTGCAATGTTGTCCTAAAAATCTTGTGTGTGTGTGTGTGTGTGTGTGTGTGTGTGTTGTGTGTGCAAGTGCGTTTTATTGCTCATTTCTCCCACAATCATGCCTATGTAAATTCATCTTTTTTAAAAAAAAATATAATGCCTATTATTTTAATAAGTTAGCTGTTGATATAAAGATTTGGGAAATGTTCCCATCTCTCCCCCTCCCCCTTTCAGAATGCTATTTGCAAACCTTTATTTCAGAGCTATATTTTTCTACTCTGAAGTGTCTTCTTTATTTCCTTTCTTCATTACAAACTGCTCTGAAAGAGCTTTTCTAACTAAAAAAAAAAGAGCTATGCTTGACTGATAATGCATTGCTTTGGATGGTGAAACATTATGAAAGTTTAATTTTTAATTAAATCTGAAATAGCAATTATTACTGAAAGAGATTTTAACCTGTTTCTTTTCAGAGTGCCTGAAGTTACATTTTAGATGCTGAAATCACTGCACCTTAAAAACAAAAAAAGGTTGAATTGAATTGCATTCCTGTAAGTAAAAGATTTTCTAATACTTTTTGTCAAACACACATTAGCAGAATAAGTGGATCTAGGAATATACATCATATATATATACTGACACAGACAAACATGCACATATCAATATATAACAGCAGTTATTCTATATTATTTTTAGTAGTACTTATTATAGATCCTATATATTTTGTTTATGCTTTCTGATTCATATGTAATTATGAATGTTTTAAAGCTTTGCCTCCATTAATGTACATTTTATTAGCCTAATACCAATGATGGCAAGTATTATAAAGTATCAGAATGGCATTAGAAATAGTTTTCTTTCCCCAAGGTCAAAGCAGTGTTAAACTGAAATGAGAATAGGAAAGAGTGTCTTGGGCAGTCACAGGAAGATTCAGATATATTAAATAACAGAAGATGCATAAGTCCTTGTTGTTTTTGTTTTGGATATCTGAACTATTGCACAAAATAGTCAAAATGGTGCAGTTCATTCCTTTTGAATAATTAATAAATTATTTCCAAAATCAAAGATAGGTGGACATTAAGTTGCAGTATCTAATTTTAGTTTCTTGTTAGAACTCTTTAGCTCCACTAAGTAAATCCATGGGCAAAATGATGCCCAAGAGGAATTATATGAAGAATCCATTTTCACTAAGTCTGTGTTATTAAATAGTAACTTTTGCAGATTTGTTTATAGTTGGCCATATATTTTTAATAGATTCAAAACTATGTTTTACATTTTCTTTGCTAAAAAGGCAAATTAGTCTACAATTTTTCGTTCTTTTGCCTTTTCTTAATTTCCCCCTTAAATGGGAAAATGTATTTATCAGGAATTACAGAACTGTGTTCTGTAACAGTGTTTTTAGTTTCTTTTTATACATAGTGCTACATCTTAATCCTTTCTCTCTTGACGGATACAGGAGTTGGGGACTTAGTTTTACAAACTTAATGCATGATACTATTTGGTTTCATTTTTTTAAAATGCTGGTTTCTTTTCCTTCTTTCTAATTTACCTTTGTGTATGTCAACATTCATTATCCTACTGTGCTTTTATAATTATTCCAATTGCAAAGTACAAAATTGCATTTTTTTCTTTTCTGCCTTTGAATGTTTGTTCTATGTCATTTTCCAGTACATGACTTCAACTCATCCATCACTTCATGCAATTCATGACTTTCTCATATTCTTGTTTCTTTGTCTTAGCACCTTTATTCTTATCAGTAGGTTCCATATAATCTTGCTTTGTCACATTTCTTGCCTTTGTTCAGCAACTGGTTTACTGGTTGGAGAAAGGCTAAAATATGATGGTTAAATCAATTTTTAATAAATACTGTTAATCTACCTGCTTCTTCTGAAGTATCAGGAATGCTAATAGTAATAGTATTAATATAGTTTTATGTTGTTTTAATTCTTGAGAGGGAGCCATATATATGGGTGGTTATATAAATGTTTTAGATGTTATGTCTGATATTAAGGAATAAAAGCTTTCTTTACTTAACAGAATTTTCTTTGGAGTACATAATATAGGATTGGTTTAAAATTGGAATGACAATACTAAAGTATTACATTTAACTCTGTTGATCTACCTATTCTCTTTGTTTTATTAATCTCCACTTCTTCTTTGCACTCACAAATCTACCTTTAGCTAATCTCATACTTATCGTTTCTTTATTCCCAATTTGTTGATTGTTTTGCAACATAGCAATTGATAACCTTTACTTTTATAACAGCAAGGTTATATGAAAATAAACTGAAATGCTCATTCCCAGACTACTCAGCATGATTGGTTTTTACAGGTACTTATTAATTTTTGTAAAAATACATAAAGTTGATTTTACAGCATCAGAGTTGATCTAACTAAGGAGTAAACAAGTTAATTATGGGCTGAATATGGCTTCCCAACACATCTTTTTAATGTGTAGAATCTCCAGAATAAACAGGACAAAAGTTAGACAGTTTTTGTGCTTTTACCGATGTATTTGTAGTGCATTTTTCATTTGATGATGACTAAAGAATAAAACAGAATCTTATTGCAAGATTCTAGCTATTTTTTTAAAGTTTGTAACTCTTCAAAATGAGATAGAAAAAAGTAAAGAAAATATGTCATTGTGGTGTCATCCTGTCTGATTAGCTATATTCCTAAAAGACTCAGATGAAAAAAGGTTATACGTCATAATCCCTGGACAGAAGTTGTGCATCTATGATTTAGCTAAGTAAATAAAACTACTGATAATTTTATTACTTCCATATACTTTGAAATTTACTATGGAAAACAGGCAAGTGAATGATACATTTACACTTAATGGATTTTACTTCAAAATAAAGAAATTCAGTAAAATGGAGGATGTAGTTTCAAATAAAAGCTTGTGAAATTCTACATTCATCCCATACTTCTCAAAAATGGGCACAACCTTGGAAAACTGCATATCTGTTGTGCAGGATAAAATGTTATGCTTTAATAGTTGTTAGTCTCTCTATATATCTTTTTTTTTCCTATTATAGTTTATAAACTTTAATACTTCACTACAGTGATGTTTATGTAATTATGTAGAAATTATTGACATTGTACGATTTAGAAAGATTAAAGTACTAAATATATATATAAAGTAAAAAAATATCGACATATATATATATGTCGATATTAGTTACAATTTAGGTTGACTATAGAACAAGCATAAAAATGTTTGGCTTTTCATGCAAAGTTGGGTATAACATTAAAAAAGTAAACCCACATGATTCTGGGACACTGCAACTGTCATAAATATGGGTCAATTGCCAAGTGTCTGAATTTTGATCATGGGACCATGGGGATGCTATAATGGTCAAAACTGTCATAAGTGACTTTTTTCAGTGTTACTATAACTTTGAACAGTCACTAAATAAATGGTTGTATGTCATGGAATACATGTAATCTAAGATAGTGTGATATAGAATATGTATATTTCCAATGATCTGATATGTGTAAAACATTGTAAAAAGAACTAGAGTTAACTGATATCTCTACCAGAATAGTTCGTTTAAATGTAAAAACGTTTCTGATGTAACTCCTGCTTTCAAGTCCCATCTACACACATCACCTGTATGGGTAACCTGAAGCATTATTAAAATAAATGCATTATTCTGAACACACAGACTCAGTCTAGACTAGAAGACCTCCAAGGTCCCTTCCAACTCTGCTATTCTATTCTATTCTATTCTATTCTATTCTATTCTATTCTATTCTATTCTATTCTATTCTATTCTATTCTATTCTATTCTATTCTATTCTATTCTATTCTATTCTATTCCATTCCATTCCATTCCATTCCATTCCATTCCATTCCATTCCATTCCTACTTTTGGACCTTAGCCATTTTCACTAGTATACTCCATTAGGTGAGTATGCTTTGCTAAACCTAGACAATTGCCTGATCCAGTGCCAAGTTCCATCACTGATCTACTCCATTTTCCTGGCTACCTTGGCAACTGCTTCTTGCTGCAAGGAACTGTTGCTGTTGTTGATAGCCACTATGAATGGCATTCCTCCCAGAATTGGCTCCCATTATTGAAAAACCATTGTTAATTGACTGGGTAGCTGGATTCTCTTACTGTTACCATCTGATGCTTACAGCAGTGTCTTAGGTGTGGTAAAGCGCTCCAGAACTTGGAAGCCTCGTCATGACTCAGAATTTATCAGCGGAAAGAATGCAACTCTGTCATCTTGCCATTGTCCAAAAACCTTCTCCAATGTTCACTGTGACCAGCTGCTCTTAGAAAACTTCTCAGTCTTTTTATGGAGGAGCCAATCATGCAACTAGGAGGCCACAAAAGATTTGAATCTAGCTGCTCAGTTGCAATATTTATTTGTGCTTTCTTATGACTTCAAGATTATAGCTACAATTATGCCTTTAGAAGAAATAGCATACTGTACTG
Organism: Ptyas mucosa; assembly: GCA_012654045.1. Lineage (NCBI taxonomy): Eukaryota > Metazoa > Chordata > Lepidosauria > Squamata > Colubridae > Ptyas > Ptyas mucosa. The sequence goes on from WNWU01000016.1 coordinate 11,097,771, forward strand.
TCATTTTTGGCCAAAGTTTCACCCTGCCAGAGCAAAATTTCTAATAAGCAATCCTCCCATGCTTACCAATTTTTACCTTTAAAGTAAAGCATTGTATATCACTGTGGTATTATTATACCAATATTCCTGTTTGTGTTTTCTTATAACTTGATATTGCAGCAGACTGTACAGGAATTAATTTTGGCTACCCAACAGGCATTTTTCAAAGATATATTAGTGCTGTACATGCTGACTAACATAGTATGGCAGTATGACTTTTTAAGGTATACTTTTGTGGCCACCTAAGGCTACATCTTTCTTGGCCTTTTCTTTAGATACCATATTTTGAATTACTTGAGAGCCATTTTTTTGTTATGTGTGACAAATGGTTCTTCCAAGTTGATGAGATGTGCATATTTTATTGTTTCCAAAGCAAGAGATCACAAGTGTGAAATGAAATATTGCAGGAGGCATAAAAGTGCAGAGATGAAGGTAGAATTTGCATTGGCTTCACTTCAGCACAGATGGTGAAAAACTTGAAGCTACTTTTGGGTCCTGAGACCTTGCCCCCTCAGGCTAATAAATAATGGAAGAAACAGGGAAAATTAATTCCACTGAGATCAAATGATTCATACTCCTTAAAAATATGAGCCATGGGAAACCTGCCTGAGTTTCATTGTATTCTTGTATGCTTTGAAATATTTATTCAGTACCGTAGGATTTCTAATCAGCAGTTAATCAAGGCTTAATAAAATGAGATATACTCTTAATGCAGCATAGGCTTCCCATATTTCCTGTTTGCTGAATTGGAAGAATAACTGCATCTTTATCATAGTATAATGAACCAAGAATATCCAAGACTAAAATGTTGAATTGTATGCACAATGAAGCTGAGCCAGGCCGATGTAGCAAGGAAAATATTCAAATTTCATTTCAGGAACAGGTCACTAAAAGCAGAGGGTTAATAAGCATAACATACTAGTTTGTTGTTTAGAGAAAGGCAGAAGGTCAGATCCATGATATTATACCAAAGTTTTGCATGTCTTATTTTCAGTTGTGCCAGCAGTCTTGTCTGTACACTCACTGTTGGTGGTATTTTTTTGGGGGGTGCTTTCGACTACCTGTACATGCACTGTTTTATTGCTTTTGTGTATGTGTATGCATCTTTGAATCAGTTGTTTGATTCATGGCAACTACCTGGGCAATTCCCTGCATTTTTCTTGGCAAGATTTTTCAGAAAAGGTTTGCCATTGCCTCCCTCCTAAGACTGAGAGTGGCTGGCCCAAGGTCATTCAACTGGCTTTGTGCCTAAGCTGACACGAGAACTCCTGGTCTCTGGGTTTCTAGCTGGTACCTTTAATACTGCATCAAGCTGATTCCCTGTCACTGTGTCTTAACAAGATAAATTTAGACAACAGAACTTGCATTTTCCAAGTCTGAGAGCCCTGATAGGCATTTCAGAGAAAGTCTCAGAATATCAGTTATCATTTCATTTTTTTCAGTCTTTCTCCAAGGACTCCAAATTGGAAAATGCAAGATCTCTGATTTAAGTAAAGTATCTTTTCATAGATTGTTTGTATAAGTAGAACTAGTATTTTTCTTACTTAGGGGACTTTAGAGTCATAGCAAGCTTTAGTGTCATGGATTTTTTAAGTGTTTAAGGGTTCCCACTTCAACACAGTAGTGAATCATGTTTTGCAATTGTAGTATTGCAATTGTAGTATTGGAATTATGGGAAAAAATAGGCTTGACTCCTTTTAGAAACTATTTTGGGTTATTTTTTAGAGAAGATTAGATTATTTTTTTAATTATGATTTATCAATCATAAATTTGCTCTTCTTAGCCAATACCATGCTGTATAAAAGTTTGGGATAGAAGATAAATTATTCTATCTGAAATCTTCAAAAGATATGTGTCTTCAAAAGAAATGTACCTGGCCTTATCCAGCCCAATTTCTGGTTGGACTAGATTTTTGGAAGTTAGAAAAGACTTAGCTATGTTGTCTTTTTTTCATGGGACAGAGGAATTTATTTATAACACTGCTTTTAAACCGGAGTCTAAAAAAATCCAAGCTAAACACCAGATAAAATATCTGAAACCTTTAGGTACAATTAATTCTAGCTGGATAAATGATTAATATAGATGGCACGGAATATATTTTGAGGAAAGTAATTTATTTGGAATCATCCTACTTCAGTTTCTGGAAAACATTAAAGCCAGTTTTACCTTGGATTATCTGAACACGTAGAACAGGAGTATTCATAAAGCAAGAATACTTAGGGTAAATTTTGGCAGGCTGAATAGGTGAAAGACATGAGCCTAGAGGTTCCTGAAACGCATTTTGAGAAAATCATGCCCAAAATGCAATGGCCTTTGTAAGACAAAATAAATTGTCGTGCTGAAAAGTAGCAGCAGCTGCTGTGTTAAGCTGTTAAGAGCCTTTTAAAAAGAAATCAAAACAGTGTGGGTGGTTGTGTCATCTTCACTTATACAACACCTAGATGAATGTCTAAAAAATATCAGTAAAGAACGAATGCTTCCTTTATATTGGGTGTCCAAATGAAACAAACAAACAAATGCTAAGTTGATATAGATGGCAACAAATGAACATTTTAAAAGCATGTCTAATTTCTGAAGTAGCTTAAAATTAAATATCTGTAAAATGTAATTACAGATTTTTTTTTTCATACTCAACTAGAATACTTAATTTTCATTTTCATTGAAAATCAGTGTGATCTGAAATATCCTTGTACAATGTATTTTGTCAAAACATATTCCTTGAATCAGTCATTATCAAAGGCAATAATTGATTTAGGATGCTAATTTCTGAAGACAACTTCTGATAAATTTCATATAGTTCATAAACCATGTAGAATAATTATTTTTAGCAAAGGTAAATTTTAGGAGTCACTTCATTTTACAGTTTGTTGCCATCATTGTGCCAATACATTTTTCTTCCTCTCCAGTATGAGCATTTTCTTTCCAGGATATCTTGAGATGATTTTTCTGATTTTCTGATTTCTCTTTGAAAGATCCATTTTCTATTAAATTCTATTTCCATATTTTTTCTTTCATTACTTGATCAGTGCATTTCAGTGATAAACAAAATGTGAATAAGAATTTGCTTCATATTTCTAACGAAGTAACATTATTGCTTGACTTTGATTGGGGCCCAGATTGGAACATATATACGTAGATTAGTGCACCGTTCTATAAATATTTCCACCATGCTTTAAGTAAATAAAATTTCATATCATCCGAAGCTTCTTTTAATTTTACTACATTGCATTTGATCCACCAGAAGTGACATTTCACAAGGCTCTTGTCATTTTCAGGGGCTGAAGTAGCAATGGCTGCCTTTTTCACATATTGTTCCTTAAGAAGGGAGAAGTCAGTGCACATAATGTCTACTAGAATACTTTTTCAGATGCACTTTGAATAAGTATGGAAGATACTGTGCTTCATAGCTCTCAACACAAAGTATAAAAAAACCCAAAGAAAATATTGAGCTCTTAACCGTGCATGGGTAAGAGGCAAGTGCTAAAAATGGGGCAAAAGAGACTTATTAACAGATATGTACAAAGTAGACATGAAGAAAAATGAGTTCAGTTCATCCACATTGAAACTTCTTAAATATCTCACAGTCAGCTGTAGTGAACCACTCTAGATAGAATTTCTTCAGTTTTGTCTTTATTTCAGTTGTGTGAAATTCATATAAGTAGAAAGTAAAATTTTAATGTATCTTTTTGGTAATTATATGTTACCAAATCATTTAATGAGAATATCATTCTGTTACTGGTAATACCAAAATATAATAAAATGTAGGCACAACATCTAGCTAAGCCACAGCATGATATACCTAACAAAGATTTACATAATAAACAGAAGATTCAGCACAATTTTATTCTTTCCATAGGTGAATAAAATTATTTTACACTTATATTCTTTCTCTGCAGGATCAGTTTCTAAACCAGAATTTAACCAAATGTGGAAATGTACCATGTAGATTTGACATGATATTTGCCTTATATTGGCAAATATGGAGAGAGTTGAATACACTTTGCAGTTTTAATGTCTCTAGATGCATTTTGAGATCTGTTTTCCCATCGTGGATAGGAAAACTTGGAGCTATAACTTATGAAGTAAAATGTTTCTATACTATGATTAGCTATAAATATATAAAACTAAATAAACCTGAAACCAGTGTAGCTGTGAAGTGTGGATACTTGTTTTCATAAATATTGATATGTATGACAATCTCATATCTATGGCCAAACAGATCTCATAGGGAGATCTTGCTCAAAGCATCAGTTGACAGTAAGTACTGAATAAATGCTTTGTAGATCATTGCAGAAGACTGTGGACAAATAGCCTTGACAAAGGAATACAACAGTCATTAGGATAACCATTAAGAGAAAATAAATAACAGCTCAATTCTGGAAAAGGAAGGAACTAGGTTTAAAAGAAACCCTGAATTTATTCTCTTTGGAATACCTCTTACAGCTTTGGAAGTTAGTAATGCCAAAAAGTCTCTGCAGAAACATTATCAATTTATGTGATTTACTCTAAATTTAAACTGATGCTTTAATTTCAAGTTCAAACTTTAATATTACAACAATAGTAGTTTACAGGCAAATAAGCATAGGATTTCAATTGAAATTGGCATTCAGGATTGAAAATCAAAGCAGTTTTAAAAAATTCTTTAAAATAAGACGTAAAAGCAGGAAAGAAAACAAGGGAGATATATGAATCCAGAACATTTGTACAATTGTATGAATTTTTAATAAAGCAAGTGTAATATAAGCTGACTCATGGGAATGAAAGAATAGAGTGTGTAAAAGTAAAGCAAAAATGAAAGCTTTTAAGTACAAAATAAAGAAACTTCTGTGGATCCTACAGGAGACAGTCTATAGAAGAGAAACATTACATTACATAGGAAAGTGTATATTTGTATAACAACTAATATTTATGGTGAGTATCTCCAAGAATAATGTATCTATTGAAAATCTCTTATAGAATTACATATAACCAAAACACCTTATATGTTAATGGTATACCATGAGATGAAGAAGTGATATTATGAGCAATTATATTTTAAAATGTTCTATACTAAAGTACTGTATTGAAATACATCTGCCAGTAGCCAATTCAATCCTGGAGAGAAAATGGTTTTCCACTCTATTTCAGGTATGGAGGTAGTTATGTGTGTATGGAAAAGCAACATTTTTCTTCAAATCTATCCATTTTATGCATTAAGAAAGAAATATTATTCAAAAAACATAATGTAGCAGTAAAGATATACTAATATTATTTCTGTTACAGAAATAAATTTTAACATAGTATTTTTTTTAATTTACTACCATCCATTGATTTTAAGCAATATCTCCCAAAGATTTTAGGAAACATTTCTGGGAATTGCAGTCTAAAATGTATAAAGGCTAATGGATTATAAATAAATAAATATTAGTTAGTTAGTTTAAAGAAAGCTATCCCAAAGCACCTGCTAAATTATTATCAAATAATATCAAAACACAGTATCAAAACACTGTGAGTTTTCCAACCAAGTTGTGCTATGCTATATCAAAAGGAAAAATCTTCAGATGAGATAAATAACCAATATATTACTGAATGCAGATTCAGTCAAAATATGCTGCCAAATATCAGGATCAGGGTGGACCATGCTTAATAGCAATCCCAGCACTGAACATTTATAATGAATTACAGGTCAGCACTAATTTACATATTTTGTTTGCAAGCTTTATTTTAAGTAGGTAAAATTACATGTTATATCCCATTTTGTTTTTTGGGTGCTACTGAATGGAATATTCTTTTAAAAAAGCACTTCACAGGCTGAATAATATAGTTAGAATAGAATATTTATCATTTTATATTTAGGAATCTCAATGCCAGTAAAATAAATGTATATTATAGGAATAGATACAAGGTTTAGAAAACAAAATGTTCTGATTTATCTGCCTGCATATAAGACACTTATATAACAGATTATGGAATTATTATAAATCCTACATCTGGACAAGGTTTTAGAGAATCCATAAACATTAATTATATGTCACACATAGATTTCATTCAAATTTTGTCCTAAGTGTTATATAATATGATGCCCCCTCCCCTCTCTTGGTATGATGAATATGAACAATTACTTCTTCAATTTTGTTTCCTCCATATGCATTGGATGACAAATTCCAGACTTCTCAGTCAGAAATACCCATTAATTTATCTGAAAGGCATAAAATTGGGAATAGCTGACTAAGGGTTTCACAGTCTTCTGGTACATGTGGTCCAGAACATTAACATTACCATTAATGGTAACAAAGTATTTTAATATAGAACTAGTTTAAGGAAAGAAATAAGGAAAGAAAGAGAGAGAGAGGAAGAAGGAAGGAAGGAAGGAAGGAAGGAAGGAAGGAAGGAAGGAAGGAAGGAGAGAGGAAAGAAGGAAAGAAAAAAGAAAACAAAAATAAATAAATGAGCACCAAACTCCAAGCTATTCATGAATGAAGTAAGTAGTGTTAATTACAACTATACAAAAAATGTAAAGGTCCTAGTGAATCAATTGAAACATTTCACATTATCTTTATTGTGAGGTCTGTTTTTTCTGCTGTTCCTCACAGGAGTATTAATTCATAATAAAGGTAATTCTGCTAGCCTCAATCAACTCAGATAAAAATGGTAATCTCGATAATAGATGCAAATAATCTATCTGATATTAAAGCAAATACACCTTAATCTCAGACAGAATTGGAGTTACATCTCCAGCTCAACATTTTTATTTCCATGTAGTTAATTGTATTTTGTGCAGAAAGAATGAATGAATGTATGAATGTCTGTAGTGTATGCAGTATTCCAGTTGGGTGGGAATCTCCATGCCAGAAGCATCTAACAAAGAAATGTTGTGTAATTAATTTAAAAAGTAGTTTTTATTTTGCTTAGAGAATAAATATAACAGCTGCAAAATTAATTATTCTAAAATAAAGACTTCAGTATATCCACCTTTAATAATTCCCTTTTCTAAAAATGTGCTTAAAATGGAATAAATCCCTGAAAGCAAGATAATTTTGGGCATTCAGAATATGTGCAATGATTTGACTTGGAGGGACTGATATCTTGGTTGCAGATTCTGCCAGAATGTGGAGGCTGGATATCATACTAAAGCTTTGAGCTCCATTTGGTGCCTTTTACTTCTGTCTTGTTTCTATCTGTGCAGGAGATGTGAAAACTAGCTTTGTCCTGTTTCCACAGCAGGGTTTTGGTTTATTTTGTTTTTTATAGCATTTTATTCCATGGCCCAACTCCAGAGCAGAGCGTATTGCAAAGATGGATTTGAATGTCACATTTAACAAAATGACTTGTGTATGAGACAGCCTTCACTGCTATACAATTTTAAAAACTGATTAATTAAGGGTGCAGCATAATTATTAATAAATTGTTGGCTAATACATGGAATAATTATATTTTACTTTACAGTTGAATTTAACTGAATAAACTTAAAATTGAGATGTGTAGGCTAACAGTTGTCTGGTTGTTTGTTTTTATCTTTTATGTAACAGAAAATTATCTGTCTACTTTTGAAGTGTAGTCCTATTTTTTCATTATTAATAGTGATTTTTCATATCTTATGCAGTATATTTATATCTATTGCAGTTGAATACACATTTTTGTGCTTCAGTTTAGTTGTAGAATCAAGAGTATTATTAAGAATCCTGTTTAAATGAATAGTGTGAATCTCATAATTTTTGTAAACTTGATAGAAACAAAGAAAACACATTGGTACTCCATTCTGCTAAAAAGTATACTATTCAGTGATAGAGTTAAAAGTGCTGAGGATCTTAGGCCAGAATTTAAAAGAATGAATGCAGTTTATTATTGTCTCAAAATTTTTTAAAATGTGTTTATCACTACATATTACTGAGCCATATCTATACTTATAAAGTTCTTATAAAATATGTTTCGTGCATTAGTAGCACATTCAATCTTCTCTATTTCAGCCCCAGATAGTGTATTCTACCATTTAGAACTGTATTTAATTTAAATAGCATTACTATTATGACTATTGGAATAATGCACAGTCTAAAACTAATGAGAGGGATACAGTAGGTAGTTTTCATATCACATGATTTAAGTATTCTCAAAGGAAAAACTATTGAATAAATAAATGAATGATACCAGTAAAACGCTGATGCCAATGCTAATGGATTTTGATCTATTAACTGTCTTCCAAAATAGAAGACCATATCATAGGAAGAAGGACACTTTTCTACCCAATTTCTTCAACATATCCACTATTTGGTTAGATTTTTATACCGCCCTTCTCCTTCTGGACTCAGGGCGGTGCACAGCTAACTAAAAACATGTATATACAAAAATTAAGACAAGTTTTAAAATAATTTAAATAGATTTGGCCCATAATTTAAAAATTGAATTAAAATCAATATCAAAACTTTAAAATCAGTAACATGGGGTCAGGCCAGCCCAGCTAACTGGAAGAAATGAGTTTTAAGGGCCCGACGAAAAGTCCGGAGATCTGGGATCACTCGTATCTCTGGGGGGAGGTTGTTCCAGAGGGTGGGCGCCACCACAGAAAAGGCTCTCCCCCTGGGGGTCGCCAGCCGACATTGTCTGGCCGACAATGTGAGGAGGCCCTCTCTGTGGGAGCGAACTGGTCGGTGGGAGGCAGTTGGTGGCAGAATATATGTTTTACCATTTTCTTATTTCTGTGTCAACAGTCTGTGTTGTGTACTGTGTACTGTGTCCTGTGTCAACAGTAATCCGATGCATGCTTACTTAACAGTGAAAATTATTTGATTTTGGTAGGGTTCATCTCATTTTGTGTTAACTATTAATATTGATTGATAAAGAAGAATATTTGTAGTCATGGGTTGAAACGAGGTATCCATGGTGGTTTCTGAGCTTGGTTATTTTTTTGCAGATATTTCATTATCCAAAGTAAGCAACATTATTAATGCTAGTAAAGAGTGGGATTTGCTTTCAATCTATATTCTAGTGGCTTGCCCTGTCAGCATCACTGTGCTAGAGAATTCCTGGAAGTCTGACACTAACAAATTGGCCATCAATAGACACATAGACATAAACCACATCTACATACTGTTCAAAGTAAGACAATCAACAAGTTGAAAAGGGAGCAAAAAGACTAAAACAGCTCCTCACTAGCAATCAACACTCAAATGAACAGAGATTAGCACTAAGATTAACATCAGACCAACAATCAAGAAATATTCCAATCAAGAAACTTCCAAAAAATATAACAGTAAAAAGGCCAACTGAAGAAAGTTTAAGACCACTCCCACCAACACAGAGCAAGATAAACTGAGAACAAACCTCGCTCCTTAGTAGCAGTGGGAATGTTACCTATCTTGGGTAATGAAATGTCTACAAGAAAACGACCAAGCTCATAGAGCAATAAGGACCGTCACAACTTTTAATAAATTATCTCAAATTGAACTAAATATTACATATATAAGAATAACAGAAATATACTTTTTAGTAAGGAAAAAAATACTGCCTTGAATTACAGAACTCCAGCTGTATTGCAGGTCAGTTAGTGTTTCCATTTTGCAACTTCCAAAAATGTGGCCTTCTCCCAGAATTTTCAGCAGTGCTATGCTGGCTGGGAATTTCTGGAAGTTCACATTTTGGAAGTTGGTAAGAGTGAGAAATAAACATGTCTTCTCTCATAATTTGTATATCCTTTCTTAGATTTGTAATGCTTATTTTTTCATATTAGATATTTCAGTCTTCCTTCTGAGTAATTATAACCTTTTCATTTTAATGGAAATAATTTTTACTGACATTGACATCATTCCATATTAATGCATTATATATTATCATTTTAAGGTGAACACCAGTCAGTTGATACCTTTCTACCAAGTGAGGGAAAACCAGAAAGTCCAGGCAGTTTAAATTATTATAAAGGTTTATTGAAGTTTATTTTCTCTAAAGGAACCTGAATTAGTAATGGTCAAAACAAATAGGTGGTAGATAAGAGTCAATGGATTTCAAGGTGTTTCCACTTCTGAAGAATGGAATTCTCCATTCGTGGCAGGATGATGAGCTGAGCTGAGCTTGACATTTAGGAGCTGGAAAAGGGCTTTCCAAAATCTAGATTGGAACTGTATGCTTCTGTCTGAAATGAATGCTGAAATCATGCCATAGTAGTAAAAAATGTGGTTTAGAAAAAGTTGGGCAGTGTCCATGGTATTGGGCAATCTCTTGCAGGGTGTGAAATGAGCCATCTTGATGAATGGTAGTGAATCCTAGAACAGGGATAAAATTCGGAGAGATTGTATGCCATGGGTGTCTCTGTGGTAGGATGTTGGTTGTGGCTGCAGGCTTCTGATGGCAGAGTTTGGCCCTCTTACCGGTGTCGCAAGAGGCCATGTATTCCTTTATGTCTGCCGCCATCCTAGGCTATCAGAAGTCTTTTCAGGTACTCTGCAGAGTTTTGAACATTTCCCTCGGACTCAGCCTGAATCTCTCCTACACTTTCTATCCTTTCTAAAAGTAATTTTATTCAGCTTTATTTTACGATGATATTAATATCATCAGTATATTGTACTTGTTAATTTAAAGTGCAACAATATCTACTCTGCTATACTTTAGTTACAGAAATTGTAGGAAATCGTTTCCAACTTTTTTAGCTGAAACAGATCAAAAATCTATTACCGGTTGCCTGTAATATCCTCAATTTATAAATTACTTAGAAAAACAGTAACAATATCTGTTGTGATCGTTTCTGGAAGATGGAGTCAAAAAACTGTAGGACAAAAGGGACTATAAGTTAAAAATAAAGGTTCAGCTAGACAAGGATGAACTGAAATGGAAAAAAGTGAGCAACTGAGAAATGAAGTGTAAACTGTTGATTATACAGTAAGAGAAAGGGGGGGGGGAATCCAGATGACCTACAGTACTAAAAGTTAGAGATCAAAGAATTATCTCAAATTGAAATCCAAAGAGACACAGGGAACTATATGAAGAAAAGAAAGTATGCACAATGAGGTACAGAGGGAAAAGTAGTTTCATAATTGATTAAAAAGCAAACATGATTAAAATAATAACAAACTTTTCTTTCAGTTAACGTGATATCGTAGTTAAGTTTTAATTAAATTGTTAAAATTGGCCTTAGAGCGTAATTGTGAATCTCTACTGTATTGTAAAACAAGAATGCTGAAGTTGGTTCTGATCCCAGTCCTTCAGAAATCTTGTAAAAGCTTCCTCTTTGCTGATTGTTACTAAGTGCAAACTTCCTTGGTGTGAATATGAATTGTCCTGCAAGAATTCCTTGGCTATCAAGGTGCGCTGAAATATATATTTGCTATATATATTTGCTTATATATATTTATATCTATATATACATACTCATTTTTGTTCGGTGAATTCAATGAACAGTGCCTGGTATCGTAGGAAAATTATAAAATTTAAATTGCAGTAATTATGAATATCAGAAGAATGGGCAGAGCCTATTGGCTCAGTTCCATAATTAATTTGTTTTTATGAATTAATTACCACAATGGTAATTAATTGGAGTATCAATATGGAATCTGAATTTATTAAGCATAGCCCTCGGCACCTTGCTAAGATGAGTGTGCCAAGACTGTGAGGTCACTGAGTATTCCTTAGTTTCTGAGAATCATGGGAAACTATACTGTATTCTTGTATATGAAAAGGCATCCCAGCTTTTTAGTTAAGTGGCAGTATGAATTATGAGGGACTGAACTTTGCTACTCAAAAAAAGATTCTGGTTCTCCTATTTCAGGGTTCTTGAATGATGATGATGATTTCTTTCTGACCCAGTTAGATAATGCCCCTGGAGTTATCTCATAGGAAGAACGTGTCAAGAAGTAGAGGTTGTCAGTCTGTATATTCCAATATCCTTGTTGGCATATGCAAATACATTCAGTAATGTTATAAATGTGACCAGATTCTTTCTTCCATTCCTCACATTAGTTGAAGGGTTACTTCTGTGGAATATAATTGCAGAAAAAGAAGTAATGATACCCAAGGAAAGCAGAATGTTGAAAGGCGCAAAGAAATAATCCTCAGATCCTTTTTAGAATGAAAGAAAACCAAACCAAATCAAACCAAACCTAGCTTGATAGTATCAGATGTTGGTGATATCCTCAAATAGGTAATTTCCAGGTTCATCCCATCTGGAGGTGATCAGATTCAGGACGCCTTCCTTAATCTAATTTGCTTTTATATTTTGTTGTAATTTTTAGATTTTTGTTATAATGAGTTTTGTATTGCAAATGGATACAAGAACACATTGACAATAATCTTTTTCACTTTTACTTCCTAATTACTGCTGTTTAAGTCATGCTGCCTTTAATTCAGACCATCAGTTATCTACTGAGAACCTTATGCTCAATGAATTTATGAAATTTTATTATAAGCCTTATCTGTCTATCTGTCAAATCTGATGGCAGTTGATCCCATAGTTTATGTATTGTATGAAGAAGTACTTTTTCTTAGCATCCTGAATATACACTTAACAAAAGTGAAAAAAATTAATAGTCTTTTATTGTATCTCCATAATAGCAATAGAATTAAATGAGAAGTCCTTCAGTTAAGAAAAAATCAAATTAAATATAAATATGTAGTTTGGAGAATATTTAGCTTGATAGTAAGTCGTGTGTAAAGCATCCTGAAACTGTAGGAACTTATAAGCTGAACATAAGTCAACAATAAAATATCGCTACTAAAAAATGAAATGCAATTTTAAATGGAGTAAATACAAGTTCTTGTTAAAATAATATTTCTGCCCTGTTGTCCATTAGTCAGTCCCACCTTAAATACTATGTCATGTTCTGGGAAACCGATCTGTCAAAATATTCAGGCAAAGTACAACAGATTCAGAGAATTGCAACAGGTTTGATCATGGAAATAGAATATTGGGAAGAAGAAAATGGGTATGTTTAATGCAGTATTAGTATTATGTGAATAATTTGAAAGATGCTTTGCTGTAGTAAAACATTGAAAATTCTTCATCTCTTGAGAAGCTTGAGAAGTTTTCATCACCAAAATTCTATGCAACATGCTTTTGAATTTGAAAAAAAAAAGAGATCACTCTTCTAAAACATTCATTTTAATCTAGATGTAACTACAAGGTGCTTTAAAGATGTTCCGTAGGTCCATACTTATGGACCTATGGAAAGCTACAAAGAACCAGCTTTGGATAGAACCAACAGAGGAGCTTGCATCTGGATCTGGCAAAAGCTGGGAAGTATCATTGAATAAACTGTGCACGGGTACAAGATCCAGTGAAAGTCTGAGCAAATGGAGCTATCTGGTGGCTTCCTTTATGATTGAGGTGATATGCAAAAAACACAACACTTATGTATACCTGCCCTTTGCTCCATGATCAGTATACACTTGAGGACCTCATGGCAATGCAACAGAATACAATTAATGTTGCTAATTTTTTGGGCAAGATCTGTTTAACTTATACATATTTCAGTCTTGTATTTTATATTTTATATCATATAGTATGCCTTATTTTAATTGTGATACATTTGTTAAATCTTTTTAGCAATATCTTCGAATTAAAAACATAATCAAATCCCAAGGCATATTTGACAAATTATGGGTGTTTGTGGGCTTCCTCTCTTTTAGCAAATGGAAGGTTTAGATATATCTTTAACAGATATCTATAACATACATAACTTCAGCACTGCTGTTAGATGTTATGCTGCATTGACACTTCCTCAACCAACAGGAAGGGTCTGTTTTGCATTACTGTCATTCCTAAGGGGAGGAATGTGAGAGAACTAAGTGCTTCAGAGACTAAGGAGAGACAGCGCTTTTTGCTGAAGGCAGCTGTTTGAGGTTACCTGAGGACAGAGTCTGTTCTACTGACTGAATACACACACTGTGTTTCACTAGTTATGGATATACTTTAATAGACAAATCTCCTGAACAAATATGAAACATATTGTATTCCTGGGAAGTTTTCTTTTGAGAATTATTTGTAGTTTTAAAAGCCAGCAATTCCTTAATGTATTAATTTCATATATATTTCAAATTTCTTAGATGTCCGATAGAATTAAAGAAGCAGTTCCAGTAATGTGCAATATAGAAAAAGAAAAGTATAAACCACTAGCAGTTGTTGAAAGCAGTTGTATTTGAAAATAACCAAAATAACATTGATTCTAATATACCTGGATAAAAGATGTGGTATTTAATCATCATAATATGTTACAGAGGGCTATTTTGTACCATGTAAATTATATTTTGAAATTTAAATTTTATTCTGATTATTGATTTTCTTCTGCCTGGAATATGGTATTATCAAGATACATTATGTGGGAGATGCTTGTTTTGTTTTTCTGTCATCCAGATATAATGGAAGAGAACCGGTTTGGTGTAGTTGTTAAGCCATCAGTCTAGAAACCTGGAAACCATGATTTCTAGTGGCCTTGAGCACAAAATCAGTCACTTTCTCTCAGTCCTAGAGAAGAGGCAATGGCAAACCATTCCTGAATTTCTAAAATGTTGTCAAAAAAATCTTCAGTGATTTGTCTAGGCAGACTCCAGGATTCAAACTCTTAAAAAAAATTCCTGGATAGTTCTGGCTAAAAAAAAATCTATCTAAAAATCTAATTATTGGAAATGGGGCTAAAAACGGGACATTCTCCCTATAAATGGTTATTGTGTTTGTCTTAACATGTCAAAAAGATGAATCTGAGTCACTGAATCAAGGCTCAGGACTCAAGGCTGAGTTGTGGTCATTCCTATGTAGACATTCCTAATGACATACTTTTCATCTATTCCATACTACAGTGCTAAACTACCATCGCTAAGGTTAAGTTCCTCCTTAATATTTTTTCAGAAATTGTCATGCATATTTTTGTAAGCAACTACATTAAGCTGATATTTCTTTAAAACAATTGATCTATATGTCTACAGATACTAATCAAGTTTGCTCTATGAATTTTGAATGCCTCTCTAGTACAGATTCTCGAAGTTACCAGTTGTTGAGCAAAAGCTATCTATATGTAGGCTGTTACCTATATATGTATAGTTAAAACAGATAGGTTGGACACTAATACTGAAATTCTTTCTAGATATCCAAGTCTAGAAAGACAGACCCAACCATTAAATCAACCTATAAAATATGAGTTAATTCATGCCCAGTTATTATTTAATCATAAACTTCATTGGTGGATGAAAAGTAGGTATAACAGAGATAAGAACCCAATTTGTGAATTCTTGACTCCTGAAATCCCCCCTCGCTGCACAATATTCATAGCTTCTCTGGTATTCAGAATGGAGCACGAAGGTACAAAACCAGTCTCAATCTACTGTCAATAATCCAAGCTACTTCAGTGTATCACAAGAATCAATAAATCACAAGTCTCATCCACTCTGGTAGATAATATATCAAGCCACTAATACTTTGAAACTTTGAAAAAGACTTGCCCATTTAAGTTCCAAACACTTCTAATGATTTTGTTAAAACAAAAGTTGAGACTCCTATTTAACTAGTAAGTACTGAGTATAAAATATTGATATGGTACTGATTAGGTAAGCTGAACCAATTGTCTATCATCATCTGAATTTTGCCACTACACTAGGTATGATTTTCATCATTCTTGGACCATTCCTCTTCAGTAAAAATATAATCTATTTGTTTTATCGTCAATACAGTGTTTTTAGAATGCAGTTCCAAGATTGACTGATACACATTGAAACTTTTGTATGGTTTTTAGGTTTCTCTTACAGTTTTATAAAACATGACTTTCAATTTATTTAGTTTATCCCCTTCTAAGGAAAATTTACAAAATCATCTGTATTTCTAAAGCCCTATTACTAAGTGAGAAAGAACAGCAGGATAATGAAGAGGAGCATTTTCCTAGAGGGGAACACTGAAACTGTTGAACTTTCATTTAAAAAGAAAAAGATGACAAATGGACATAGTGATAAAGATACTGTTATGAGTTATGTGAGGAGGGTAAATACAGGGAGATTATTTTCTCACAATTCTGAATAAGCAATAAATTCACTGAGAAGAAATAACAGGAAGTAGAGGAATTTTTTTCACAATACATAATATTGTGTTTTTGCAAAGGATTTAGCAAGTTTATGAAGGATACCTCTATTAAAAAGCAATGGCTTATATTTATGTTCCCTGTTTTCCTTGTTAAAATCTCTAGTAAGGAGGAGTCAGGAAAACTGTGAACTTTCTCTGTCCAATTTTTTACCAGATACTGTCCTTTACTTAGGCAGTATTTAGATACTTTTCTGTGCCTGTGGAAAAAGACTTTCTGTTTGGAGAGAATCAACTGTGTATCTTAATTATATATGATTTTCTTCACTTAGATAACCTTATTATTGCCTATTAAAGTGTGTTACATTTGTTTGATTGTTGTATGATTGCTTTGATTGTTGTGAGCTACCTAAAGTCATTGAGAGTTGGGTGTTTAACAAATTATTACATACACAACAGTGTGAAATCACAGCTGCCAGTACTTTAGCTGGTTTTGGCTTCGTACACATCAAGTTCTTTCTGAGTTCCTCTCAAGAACCTAGGATATCATAATGCATTGGCATATAATATGTGTGAGTCCAAATAGTGTGGCCTTTTGTAATTAACAAATGTCAATGTGCAGATTTTCTGTCAAAGATTTTTTGGTATGGCATCCAGTGTGCCAATAACCATTGGGACCCGTAAAGTTGGTTTATGACATAATCTTTCAACTTCAGTTTTCAGAATTGTCTCATCTTCTCCAATTCTTTGTCTTCCATTTTACTATTTCTCATATTGTGACATCAATTATCCATAATTTCTTTTTTTCAACCAAAGTTAAATGTGGTGTTATATGCCAAAATTTGGCCAGTTTGTATTTGGAAATCCCACAATATTTTCACTTCCTAATTTTGACTACTATTTCTACTCTACATTCTCACCAATTTTTCATGACTTGTAAGCTGTTGTCAAGTTTTATCTTTATCCACTTTCCAACAACAACAACAACAACAATAATACAATTATTGTCTGTTTCCACTTTTGAAAAATAGGCAGAGAGCTTTAGGTTAAAGAACTGCAGTGTCAAAGATGAATATTATAACTGAAAACATTAATTTTATTTCATTGTTGAATTTATTTATATATGGTCTTCCAATTATACTGTTATCTAATTAACCAAGAAAAAAGCTGTAGTTCAGTTAAAAATACAGTTAAATGTAATGAAATACTATATTTTCAGCATAATTGTTTTAAAAAACAGATTTAAAAGAAAATAATAATTGCAATAATGTAAAATAATAAAATGCAGCGCCCCCTCTCCCCCCAAAAAGGACTCATCAAATTTACTTACAAGAATGCAAGGATACTTCCTTGGGAATAGTTTTCAAAAATAATGTATTACAGCTGATCACCTTTTGTGAGGTGAAATTGCTCAAAGTAAAGTCTTTGATAAGAATTCTAGGACTTTCTTATCTATGTGAGAAATAAGACAACTTCTGGATCCTAAAATAATAAGAGCATTGCATAGTGAATCATGTTGTCCATACCACAGCTATCCCAGATTTAGGTAACTACCTATTTAGTGGGCTTCTAAAAGTATGTCCTAATCTGATCATCATCTCAAATAAAATGTGGACATTGGAACATTAAAAGGAACAAAACCTATGAGAATTTCTGAGCAGCCTTGAATATTCAGGTAGAGCAACAATTAAGTCAAAATGTCAGTTCCTGTACAAATCCCAAATAAGTGATCTTTCCAGAGAAAAGACATTTTCACTGCTTTCCATTCTGTTGTTATACCCAAACTTTTCCCCACATCGAAAAAAATCTCATTGTAAAATTCCCTCAAATATAAATTATATAATTCATTTTTACCATGTTATCTTTTAGAGATTGGTTTTCTGTTAACTTTTCTTAATTTTTAATATCTGTAAAGTGTCATTTGTACCACAGTGGACTGACTAAAATTCACTGTAGTGTTCAATGTGAAGTTATAATACCTTGGTTATCTGGCAGTTCTAATCTAGCAAGTGTGCATAAATTGTTCTGAGAACAGAATTAATGGCTGTAAGGTAAATCCAATTTCTCCTTTGTATTTGTGTATTTAGACTCAGAGGAAGCAAGAAATTCAGACCTCATTTTTAAGCATTCGGAATAAATAATTAGTAGAATAAGAAGGATCTTTAAAACTTGTGTGAAAGTGTCTGTGCCCTGTGGTGAGTGGAACGTATTCCATAAAACGGAACTAATATGAGGTACAGTTTGTTCTGTGGCTTTTGGACCATCTGCAGAAGACTGGTAAAGAGACACAGGGATACCAAATAAAAACATAATTGTGATATAATGGAAGTATGAATCAGCCATTCGGACATTCAAACTGGAAAAAACAGGCAAGGTCTGAGAATATTTCTGGGGTGGCATTATAATTCATTATTGACTGGAAAGACATGAGGCTTTAACCTTAAAGCCAAAGATTGTGAAGTTTGGAAAGACCTGTTTTTTCAGTGCAAGATGGTAAACTGAATCAATGTAAAAGTTATTTATTGCTTGTATGCTAGCATTTTTTAAACAGTTTGCCCTTGTAGATTAATACAAGTTTAATAATTAAGCTTGTATTAATAATTACCATAATAAGAAATAGGAGGTAAAAAAAGTCTCTGAATGAAGATCAGGTACAGGTGAAACTCGAAAAATTAGAATATCGTGCAAAAGTTCATTTATTTCAGTAATGCAACTTAAAAGGTGAAACTAATATATGAGATAGACTCATTACATGCAAAGCAAGATAGTTCAAGCCTTGATTTGTCATAATTTTGATGAATATGGTTTACAGCTCATGAAAACCCCAAATTCACAATCTCAGAAAATTAGAATATTGTGAAAAGGTTCAATATTCTAGGCTCAAAGTGTCCCACTCTAATCAGCTAATTAAGCCATAACACCTGCAAAGGGTTCCTGAGCCTTTAAATGGTCTCTCCGTCTGGTTCAGTAGGAATCACAATCATGGAAAAGACTGCTGACCTGACAGTTGTGCAGAAAACCATCATTGACACCCTCCATAAGGAGGGAAAGCTTCAAAAGGTAATTGCAAAAGAAGTTGGATGTTCCCAAAGTGCTGTATCAAAGCACATTAATAGAAAGTTATGTGGAAGGGAAAAGTGTGGAAGAAAAAGGTGCACAAGCAGCAGGGATGACCGCAGTCTGGAGAGGATTGTCAGGAAAAGGCCATTCAAAAGTGTTGGGGACTTTCACAAGGAGTGGACTGAGGCTGGAGTCAGTACATCAAGAGCCACCACACACAGACGGATCCTGGACATGGCCTTCAAATGTCGTATTCCTCTTGTCAAGCCGCTCCTGAACCACAAACAACGTCAGAAGCGTCCTACCTGGGCTAAAGACAAAAAGAACTGGTCTTGCTCAGTGGTCCAAAGTCCTCTTTTCTGATGAGAGCAACTTTTGCATCTAATTTGGAAACCAAGGACCCAGAGTCTGGAGGAAGAATGGAGAGAAACACACTGCAAGATGCTTGAAGTCCAGTGTGAAGTTTCCACAGTCTGTGTTGATTTGTGGAGCCATGTCATCTGCTGGTGTTGGTCCACTGTGCTTCATTAAGTCCAGGGTCAACACAGCCATCTACCAGGAGATTTTGGAGCACTTCATGCTGGAGCTTTATGGGGGTGCCGACTTCATTTTCCAGCAGGATTTGGCACCTGCCCACATTGCCAAAAGTACCAAAACCTGGTTCAATGACCATGGGATTACTGTGCTTGATTGGCCAGCAAATTCGCCTGACCTGAACCCCATAGAGAATCTATGGGGCATTGCCAAGAGAAAGATGAGAGACATGAGACCGAACAATGCAGAAGAGTTGAAGGCCACTATTGAAGCATCCTGGTCTTCCATAACACCTCAGCAGTGCCACAAGCTGATAGCATTCATGCCACGCCACATTGAGGCAGTAATTGATGCAAAAGGGGCCCAAACCAAGTACTGAGTACATATGTATGCTTATACTTTTCAGAGGTCCGATATTGTTCTATGTACAATCCTTGTTTTATTGATTTCATGTAATATTCTAATTTTCTGAGATTGTGAATTTGGGGTTTTTATGAGCTGTAAGCCATAATCATCAAAATTATGACAAATCAAGGCTTGAACTATCTCGCTTTGCATGTAATAAGTCTATCTCATATATTAGTTTCACCTTTTAAGTTGCATTACTGAAATAAATGAACTTTTGCACGATATTCTAATTTTTCGAGTGTCACCTGTATATCAGGTGAGTGTCTGAATAAAGAGGAAGAAAAAATTAGCTTGATCTGAGCAATATCATTGTTGGTGCTTTTTCATAGAAACTATGAAGGGCAATTTCTTTTTAATTATTCATTCTATTTTTCAGGGGGGAGGGGTTGTGTTGACAGTACATTTTCTTTATTTGTATTCTAATTGGATATAAATATATAGCTTCTTTTACAGAGGAGGCTGCAATTCTAAATGTGCCTTCTAGGGAGTAAGCCCCATTGAACACAATGAGAATTAATTCTAAGTAAATATGATATAGTCATATTAAAATAATAGAAACAGAAAACGCAACCAAAATGAAATTATGTTCATTAGGTTGGAAAAGAAAACACGACATTCTTGATTATTAGATGTACTGGAAGCATGCATGTATTTATTTTGAGGATATGAATTTGAAAGGTCTATGTTTACCTATTGTAAAAAAAAAAGTGAGTGCATTATATTGGAAGGATTAGGAGTGAAAGAGAAACCAGCAGAAATGAATGAAGGAATGATTTCATATACACTGAATTAGTTCTGACGAAATTACTATAGTTTCAAATCTGAAGCAAGAATAAAAAGTAAGATTGTGTAAACCCTGGAATTCTCACAAATTATTTTCCAGATATAGGAACATGTATCATTTTGTCATTTAAAATTTGTTATTTGGTTGTTTTCATATTCTACACTTTAGTCAGCAGGTCATGACTTCTTTTCTACATTATAATTAATTCAAATGTTGTGAATATAGTAATTTCTTTTTATTTCACTTATTTTTAATATACAACTTAAATAACTGCATCCAATTATGAAATACGGTAAACTACTTCCTAGAAAGCCTATACCACAATAATGCATTATTTGTTTTGCATTTTTTGGCTTCCTGATAAATCTATATACATGCAAAACTTCTTGCTTATCATTTATGCTGAAAAGGGACAATCATTCTACATAGCACATCAATGAAAAAAGTATTCAATTAATGTCTTCCAAATGCCATCTAAAACTATTTCCCTTGGAACTAATACTTAGATCTAGAGCCATTGTTTGCAATATAAGGATGCTAAATTGTGCTTGACAGAGCTATAGGAAGAAATTTACTTTTTCATCATGCACTTTATCATCTGTTTTGAAACTTGAATTGGATTTCTTAACCAATGTTTTAACAAACTCATTTTAGTGGTGCCATTTAAGAACTTGTTAGGATTTAGGCAAAAGAAAGCTAAGCAGGCAAAGTTAATTCATAATTTTAATTTCAATTTCAATTCAGAATTGGGATTTTTTAAAAACTACGGTATTTTCAATTATTACATCCTGTCTAAGATCCAGTGGTGGGATTCAGCCAGTTCGCACCACTTCAGGAGAACCGATTGTTAACTTTCTGAACAGTTTGGCAAACTGGTTGTTGGAAGAAATCATTAGGGCAGAGAACCGGTTGTTAAATTACTTGAGTCCCACCACTGCTTAGATCCTATAACATTTATAATGGTTCAGGGTGGTATATGTTACTTTAATACATCTTATACAGTATAAATACACTGTGCAGTCAAGCAAACTGCAAAAGATTATCTGAGAAATGTTTGGTGGCTCAAGAAATCCCAGGGCAATCCTTTATATTATGCTTAGTATACTTCAGATGCTGGATCAAAGAATTAAATCAATTTCTTTATTTCTCTACATTTTCCAATTTTATTAATTTAAGATTTTTTTTATTTTAATACATTTTCTTTTCTTACACTAGAGCAGTGATTGCTAACCTTTTTGCCATTGTGTGCCAAAAGCGGGGGGAGTGCGGGGGGTTTGTGCCATAATTCAATGCCCCCCACAACCCGCCCCCCACGCATGCACGCATGACCCCCCCCGTGCTCCCCCTCCTGCTTTTGGCACGTGACGGCAAAAAGGTTACTGGTAGGTCCAGTAGGCCTGTTTTTCGCTCTCCCCAGGCCCCAGAGGATTTCTTGGAGCCTGGGGAGGGCAAAAACAGCCTCCCCACCCCTCCGGAGGCCCTCCAGAGGCCGGAAGTGGCCCATTTCCTGACTTCTGGTGGGTTTGGAAGGCCTGAAAATCAGCTGGCTGGCGTGCGCATGCACACTGGAGCTGAGCTAGGGCAATGCTTGCATGCCCACAGATATGGCTCCGCGTGCCACCTGTGGCACACGTGCCATAGTTTCACCATCATGGCACTAGAGTTTGAGGTAACGTAGAACTTTTCAGGCTGATTAATGAGAGATGCTTGCTGGCCCACAAACAATACAAGCTAAATTCATGATTGTGTGGGATACTGTGTATGCAGCTCATTAATGCAAGCATCTTGCTTCTGGATGTCATTTATTTGCCCCAACTTGGTCTATTGCAACTTCAGGTTTCATTGCCTAACGCAAATGGAAATATTTAAGGTGGCCGTACTAAACGGTTGCTTAAGGTAACAAGCAAATTTGTTAGGATGGTCAGTACATGAATTAAAGTCGGTAGGAAAAGCATAAATTTGATTCTTGTGAAATTTAAATTTCATATTATTGATTATTGATATTCTACAGGCTCCTACCCAAATACTTTAGTCTGTGATACATGGATCTGTCGTTGAAGTCCTGAAAGTTCACTTATTAAAAAAATATGGCAATAAGCACACCAACTAGAAATAATGATTATATTTTGCTTTTAATGTATCCTATTTTACTTTATTGTATCCTATTTTATTTCCAATTTCTATTCAAAATATAGATTTCTATCATATATATCTATTTTTGTCCTAATGCATGGGCAAGTATTTGCTTTGCAATGAGTCTTTTCAGTTGTTTCTTTGTTCTGGAATGTCCTGCACAATTAGGTGTGTTTTGTTCCTAGTGTACCTACAACATAACCCATCAAGAAAACAAAAAACTGAAGAAGGCCCAAACAATTATTATTGCAGAATTTGTTGACTGAGTCACTGGTTTTGCCTGCAACCTAGCAAATAGCAAGAACCACAAGACTATATAGATTTTGTATAGACTTTTGATCAAGTAGAGTTTTGAGCATGTGCACAAGCTAGCAGATCCTAATTACAGAAAGAATTGCTTTCCAACCCAAAAAGGAAACAAGATGATCACAAACAGAGACAAGGGTATTTTAGGGTATAAAAACATTGCAGGTAACTTCCTAGAAATGCAACATAGCAGCTTTGATATGTAACACAAGGCAATGCCTTAATTATTACACAAGTAAACTAACCCTGCATTTACAGCTTTGTAGAAGGAGATTTCTGTTAATTTGAGTAGTAAAAATCAGAAGTCTGGTAGCACTTTTCATCCATGCATCTGATGAAGTGAGCTGCAGTTCAGGAAAGCTTATGCCTTTTAATAAAATGTGTTAGTCTGAAAAGGTGCTACCAGGCTCCTTCTGATTTTTGCATTTACAGCAGAAAGAGAGAGGGAGCCATGGTAACATAAATCCTTGAGTTGCTAAGGTGTGAACTCTACCATCAATTAGTTACTAACAGGGACAGATTGGCACAATAATAAAAATTCCCATTCTTAAGGAGTTGAAATACAGTAAAGGACAACTACAGTATAAATCTGAAGAAACATATAGTAGCATTATATTTGTAAAAACAAATATAAACATCATTACAAGAAGGCTTCAAATCCAATTTGCAATATTCCCCTACTTTTTTTGTTTAATAAACATTTTAAATTATAAACAAATTAAATTCAAAGGCATAGGAAGAAGGAGTTTGAGAACACCAGGACAATATTTTCTGTCCAGTTTAACACAGGAGAAAAATAGGTAAAATAAAGATAATAAATAAAATGATTACTTATTATGGACTTAAAGAAAATCACGATTCACTAAATATATTGTCTAAAATGTAAGTTTTTAATATTTATATATGATTTATTTTTAATCACACTGTTTTGAATGGTGACAAAAACGGATTTCAAAATTATTAAATATTTTGCTTTTCATGCAAAAGTTACTGAAAAAGTATTTTTGTATGATGGCACTTAATGAGGACAAATTTCTAAACCTGAATCCATAATGGTTGTCTATAACCAAACAGGGTCATGTTGCAACTTTAAACGGTCACTGAACAAATAGTCATAAATTGAGAATTATATTCCTTGTAATCTATGATGTTCATGAGATTCCCTTCTAGATGTTCAAATATACATCGTGCTTATTTAGGTATACCCCTTTACTATTTTTTTTACTACTAATACATTTACTAGTTCTTTTGGACATCATAAATTTTAACAGGTATATGATATTTTCTGTAAATTTATTTCCCCTTCGTATGATTTCTACTGATAATATTTTGCTTTATATTTTGGTTTTATATGATTTCCAAATGTTAATTAAGCAATCTAGTTATTTGCAGTGGCAGTGCAGTGGCATATGGACTTCATTTTATCATTCATTGTAATTCTAATTCCATCATTATATCTATATAATAATTCCATTTTTCTACCACAGCTAGGATTACACACACACACACACTCTCTCTCTCTCTCTCACACACACACACTGAGATTTAGGTACAATTTAGAACTTGTTATTTTCTTTCAAGATTTTAATAGGTGAGTTACTTTTGAAAAAATGTGCAGTTTCAAAAATTGCTTGCTTTGTAAGATGGTTTGCAAGCATAAATACTGCAGAATGTATAATGCATTTAAAAATCTTCAGATTCCTGTCACTCACAGGATATTTTTTAAGAAGACTTTAAAACATCACTTAAATAGTTTTGTTTGTTTATCCTACTTTGTATTTTGTGTTAGCTATATCTGCTGTTCAGCTTTTTTCTTAGTGATTTAGAAAAATTAATTTTCTACAATGAAAGGTTATAAGGACAGAATATTAAATACTTCTCATTTTTAATTTGCACTTATCTTGCACTTTTTTCTAGAGCTCAAGGTATTTCACAGGAGACAGCTCTTTTCATGTTATACAACAACCTGCAACTAAGGCTAAACAAAAGCAAAGGGGCTGGCCCAAATTCAGGATGAGGATTGAGGATGGACCTGAATGCAGGCCTTCCCATTCTAGTTTAACACTTTAATAATTGCATCACATTGATATCTGCTTCTTACTTAACAATTAACAATATTTAAATCAAGCTAGATAAACTATAAGATACTAGGGTATTAAACTGAAAACAGGAAATGAGGATAGATTCTTGTATACATGTATATATAAGTGCTTACATAAATACCTTCCTTCCCTTCCTTCTCTCTATCTCTGAGTTCTTCAGAGTTCATAAAGGAGAAACCATTCTCTCTCTCTCCCTTCTCTCTCTCTTCCTCCCCTCCCCAATGAATTGTGTTGAATCAGACCAAAGATTATATAGTCCCCATAACCATTCAGAATAAGAGCCATCTGCTTCCTACACTGGCAAACCAGATGCCTCTGGAAAGCTCACAGACAAGATAAAACTTTGGCTGTCAAGTACTGCTGCTCTCCAAGAGCTGACATTCATTTTCATACTTCCATCGAACACAAAGTCAGATACAGCCATGCTAATAAATGATATATAAGGAACGTTATGTAGATATCCTTTAGCATGTTAGTTACTTTCCCTAATTCCCTAATTTCTAGGTTAAGACTGAAATGCATTGCATCCCCAGATAACAGGAACAGTAGTTTGGCATCCCAACTCAACATGTGCAGGACCCTATGTTGGAGAATGATTTAGTAAATGATTGGATTCAGTAATACAGATTTTACATTCTTCCTTATTGTACTTGTATTTAACTGGGAATAAATCCTTCTTAGTAAAATTTACTTTCCAGTAAGTAGACCTGAGATTGAACCTTACAGTATATATTGTTCCAATAGCAAGTTTCACTCAGTTTAATAGAATTTATTTCCAATAATTACAGCAGTGCTTAAAAGTTTGGGAACCCTTTTGAAAATTCAATATATCTCCAGAAATATGACCTAAAATATGACCGGCTCTCCACTTAAAACTAGATAAAGAAAGCCCAATGAAACAAAGCAGTTGAAAACATACTTGTTCATTATTGAGGAAAAGATCCAAAGCTACATATTTTATGTGTGGTAAAAGTATGTGAACCTTTGTTTCAATAGGTTTGTGCTCCCCTTATACAACAATAACAATTAAATATTTCTGATAACTGTTGATCAGCCTTGCACATCAGTTTGGAGGAATTTTAACCATTTTTCCACTTCTTTAACTGCAACTCAGGGATATTGGAAGGCTTTCTAACATGAACTTCGGGTCCTTCCAAAATATTTCTATAAAATTAAGACCAAAGTCACCCAGCTGGCTTTTATTCCTATTTTATTTTTTTTATCCAGTTTATGCATATTTGTGATAGATGCTTGCTCTTTAAGAAGTATTTTCTACTTAAAACTATTTGCAATAACGATCAGATTTTTACTAATTACTGTGCTTACTGCTTGTAATGTGCTTATTATTATTATAAAGACATGATAAAAGAGTGATATTTTGTGTAAGTTGTTTGTCTGCATAGTTGAGAATAATAAAATTAATGTATATACTACTAAAACTTTCATTGTCATGATTTTAACTGGCAAAATAGTGCATTGCAGGGCAACGGTTTTTGAACCAAGTTGCCTCAAATGGACTAACTTAAAAAATGTGTCCAAAATCCAGGACCCATGACTCTCAAGGGAATGAAATCTGAGTAAATTGTGGCTCTTTCATCGTACTGGCTGCTGCTGGGCTCTGTTGTAGTCATGTGTTCTTCTTTTTCAATATTCTGTGATAATTTCCCAGTCAGTCTTGCAGTCTCTTGCTCCCTCCTCCATCCATCAACAGCCACTTACCTGCCTCCTGGGAAGGAAAAGGAAGGGAGGAACAGGGAAGAAGGAACCCAATGCACTCTTTTCATCCAGTGCCATCCTCCATGCACCTTGTCCAACCCATACAGCGCCTGTTGAGTACTCTCATGTATCCTCTTTGACCTGTATTGCCCTGGTGCACCTTCTCTAACCCACATGGCGTCTCCTGCACCTTTTCCAAATTTCCATTCCCCTGCATACGTCTCCTGACATTACTTAGGGTACAATAATAACTAGATTGTTTGATGTGTCATCGAGTCATTTTTGACTTCTAGCAACCACATAGATATCAATCAATCAGAATAGTGTCAAACCTCTTGTTCAAGCAGGACCTTTTTTGGCTGACACACATTGCTGACTCGTATTAAAGTGATTGTCAACTAAGACTCAAGGTCTCTCTCACAGTTACTGCCTTTGAGCCAGGTTTTGCTTCATCTGTACTTATACCTTTGGTTTTGGAGTATTGGCTATTCCTGCTAGCTTAGTGTCATCTGCAAATTTGATGAGTTCCCCTTTTATTCTCTCATCTAAATCATTAATGAAGATATTAAAAAATACTGCGCCTAAGACGGAACCTTATTTTCCTCCATATAGATGCTTATTTCCCTCCATATAGATGTAGTGCCATTAAGAATTACTTGTTGAGAACAGTTTGTCAGCCAGTTACAAATCCATCTGGTGATGATGCTACCTATCCCACATTTTTTTAGCTTACAATGAATTACATTGTCAAATATTATGTCCACAACATTTCGCTGGTCTACTAATGTAGTTACTTTGTCAAAGAATGAAATAAGATTGGTTCAGTATGATCTGTTTTACCAAATCCATGCTGGCTTCTAATTATAACCTTATTTGTTTCTAGATGTTCACAGATCTGTTTTTTGATTATCTTTTACTAGCATCTTTCTAGGTATTGGTCTGTAGTTTCCTTTTTTTTTTTTTAAGATGGGAACCATATCAGTTCTTTTCCAATCTTCAGGTAGTTCCCAGGTAGTCCAGGATTTTTGAAAGATATGGTACAATGGTTCTGAGGTAACATCAGAACTCTGAACATCAGTGCCTTCAGAACTCTGGGATATAATCCGTCAGGTCCCAGGGATTTAAATTTGTCAAGATTAGTCAGGCATTTTCTTACTATTTTCTTGCTTATTTTAATATTTATAGTCTGACTTTTATGTTTTTGGTAGGTTGGACTATATTTTCTGATGCAAAAGACTGATGCAAAAAATGAGTTAAGCAATTCTGCTTTCTCTCTATTGCCTCTTACTTCCTTGCCGTCTTCTTTCTTTAGTGGAGCGACTGTTTCCTTGACTTCTTTTCTTGTTATTTATATGTTGAAAGAAACTTTTTAAAATTATTTTTTACTTTTGTTGCAAGTCTTAGTTCATTCCGAGCCTTTGCTTTCCTGACTTTATCTTTGCAGATTCTGTCTATTTGCTGATATTCTGGCTTAGTTATGTATGCTTCGTTCCATTTTTCATACTTATCTTTTTTGTTTTTCAGTTTATCAGAGAGATCTTTAAGCAACCATGCTGGTTCCTTCTTGGATTTCTTGTTTTTCTTTTTCAATGGTATTGTGTTGGACTGGGCTTTTATTTTTCATTTTCCTATGCTTCTTGAGTTGTTTTTCCCTTTAGGATTTCCATCCATGGAATCTTTTCTAGTCTGTCTCAATCAGATCTTCTAACATTTAAGACACTAGTTGGGTTATGTTCTATTGCTTGTGTTTGCAATATATTGAATTCCAATATAATCTGACTCTCGCCCAAAGTTCCAGCACTTTCAACTTCCTTTATCACTTCTCCTATTAGTAAGATTTAGGCACAGTATTAGATTTTTCCTTAGTTCTCTCCTCTACCTTTTGGAAGGCAAAAATTATTATCGAGGTGGATTAGGAATCTGTTTGATCTCCCACTTGCTGTAGTGTTTGTTTGCCAGATATCAGGGTAGTTAAAGTTTCCCATTACAATTGTGGTATGTTTTCTACATATAATTGTTAATTGATTCAGCAAGAAGTTCATCTATTTCTTCAGCTTGGTTTGGTGGCATGGAGTATATGCCTATAGCAATGTCATTCTTTTTTTCCCCTTTTATATTGACCAATATGTATTGTAAGAAGTTTTCATCCTTGGTTTTATACATTTCTGTAGAGATATCAGTATCTCTCTACAGTATCAGTATACTGATCTTTTATATAAAATACAACTCCATATCCTCTTTTGTTAGGTCTGTTTCTAATTTTTTTCCATGGCATCTATCCCTAACTTGTTATTTCGGTTATACTGTTACTGGTTATCCTATTTTTCCCTTTCCTTCTACTTTTCCTAGCATTGGTGTCTCCTCTAGTAAGCTAAGTGTCCACATAATGTCCAAAATAGGATCATTTTAGCCTGACCATTTGTATCTCCAGTGAGAACATGTTAATAGTTGTTTATTTTCTCGGCTGTCCACAGTGTCCACAATCTTCTCAGGAGTCTTCTCCAGCAACTATATTGGCTTAGTGCTTTGTCATCAATAGGTTAGCATAAGGAAGATTAAAACTGATTCTTATTTTGAAATGTTTTTCTTAAAAAAAATCACCTTATAGAGAGAGATCTATCCTTTCATATACTGTATGTATCACATTTATGTATGCAGGTGTATTTGGATTTATGTGGCTATATTTCCTGCGAAAGAAATAGGTTAAGGAGTTTCGGCATATTTTTCTTACAAAAGCCTAATTCATTTTTGTTTAATTTATTATAATATTCTGAGTCTCAGTACTCTCATTCATTGTGAAATCTCTTCTTCAATTTCATTTTTTTTTTTGGTGTTTGCAATTGATGCTTAAGATGCTGCAGGAAATAAAGCAATTATGATTAGTTCTCAATCCATGCCATTTTTTCCCCCACAGTGCACTGGGGATATTTGTGTTCTGGGGCATTGTCTACATTGTGTAGTGGTGGAGAACTAGCTGCAATTATATGAGCTTCTTTGATGCATCTTTCTTAAATGAGTTATTTATGTGAGTAGCTATTTTATTTTAGAATAAAAATGAAATATAGTGACAGAAGATGTGCCTGCAACTTGATAGTATTAAGGTTTTTTATTATTATTTTTAGTTAGCCTTGTAATGCTTTCCCAGGATAAATAAGATGGTATAAGACTTTTATTCTTGCCTGTTCTTTATTGTTGCACTAGAAGTCTTATTTTGAGATTCTGTATATTTGGCACTGGAGACATCTGTTGTATTTTGTTAACTACAGGTCTTTTGCTTTTTTATAATTATTTTCCATTACTGTGGCAAATAATTTGAGCTTCCTAAAATTACTCTTGACTTGGATTATTAATTAAAAATCAGTGAAGAAATGGAAAGATGCAATTAGCACATATATGCTTAATAAAACAGGTGCAAAAAGTATAATATTATGAAACCCAATACATGAGTTATTGATTTTATGTACCATTTGGCAGAGCATTTTATAATTAATGTTAGCAAGTATTATTAATATGATTTTAATTCCTTATTTTAGCTGCATTGTCTGAATTCAGATTCTCAGATGGTGTCACTCAGCAACAATTTAGTTGAAATCAATGGAAGAATGCAAGATTATATAAGAAAAGGATCAGAACTGAGCTCTTCACTATAAATTACTAAATGGACTATCCTGCGTGTTTGGCATTTGTGTGGTGGATGTTCATAGTAATATAGGAATGAATGCAGTATCTTCCTAAATTCTATTGAGAAACTTAAACATATAACTCCAAAACACTGTTTGCATATTTATCGAAACTTTATTTATTTATTTATTTAATAATTAATTTCATATGCCAACCATCATGCTGTCACATGGTGGTTTACAACATGATAAAAATATTGTAAAACATTAAAATAGTACATTTAACTTTAGAATTAACATAGAATTAACTAAGGGGAGAGTATACAAATGGGTGCAAGAGGGATCTTCTATTTAATTCAGCAACCACTTCCAAAATGGCACACCCCCATCCAAGCCCTATGCCAATCAGCAAAGCCAGGTTTAAAGACCCTTTTGGAAGGCAAAGAGGGTGGGTTTCACTTTGAGGCTGGGAGCAATGGCATAAAAGGGTCTTCCAGCCAGAATTCATTGGCAACGGGGTCCACAGCAAGTCCCTTCTGCCAGTCCAAGTGGGATAGGTCAATCCTAATAAAAGGTTTTATAGGTTATAACCAACAACTTGAGTTGGACCAGTAAACAAACTGGCAGCCAGTTCAGCTCGAGATCTTATATGGGTTATCTTAAGGATCCTCAGAACTGTCCATGCAGTGTCATTCTGCAGCAGCTGTACTTGCAGAATACTTTTCAACAGTTGCTCTGTGTAGAGTTCACCACAGTAGTCTAAATGTTGACCTGGGCCTGAGTAACCTGAGGGCAGGGACTCTTGCTAGGAAAGAAAGCAACTAGCACAGAACATGAAAGTATGCAAAGGCTCTCCTATCCACAACTGCCATCTGATCTTCAAGCAGGAATTTGAGAACCCCCAAATTGTGCAATGGCTCTGCTGGGGCAGTTCAAATCAATTTAGAACTAAAGATGTTAAACTCCCAGATCCTAGAGCCCCATGCACCCATAGATACTCAGTCTTACAAGTCCGTTATCCCCCATCCAGACCTCCAGATCCTCCAGACAGCAACACCTGCATCACCTAGGAGGGAGGTATAAAGTTCAATCATTCAGTGATTTCATGTAGATGTTAAAAAGGAATGGAGAGATTACCAAACCCTGCAGCACACTGGATCTCTCATTCTCTATCAGTGCCAATTGGGATCATTCTTGGAGAAAGGAGCCAGATCAGGATATCATGGTAAACGGATTGAAGGCTGCTGAGAAGTCAAAAAGATCAATGAGAGATGGACTACCTCTGCCCACTCTTGCCAGATGGTGTTACCTAATCAGGTAATGAAATGTTTGCAAGCAAACAATCAAGCTCAGAGAGCACCAAGGACTCTGAAATTCAGTCCTGACTTACATATATTTTGTTCTGTTGGAAGGATGTTTTTGTAACAGCCCCTAACTTTACTTCTGATACACAACAAGGAATTTGATGACTGGCAGGGTTTATGTGTTGATAGTGTGATCTTGTTCTTCCCATTGAGCTTTGGATGCTAGCTTGTCTCCTTATTGTGATTCCCATGTGACAATAGGACATAAGTTGTTGATGTCATCAGCCATTCAATCATGTCCGACTCTCAACCACTCTATGGATCAGCAATCTCTATGCCCCTCTGTCTCTCATTGCCTCCTTCAGATCCTCTGTGGTCATCCTTTATAGTGTCCAGCCAGCGGGTACTTGGGTGGCCTTTCTCCTTTTTCTAGCTGATCATTCCCAGCATGGATTGCAGTGGTGGGTTGCTCCTGGTTTGGTCCGGTTCTATAGAACCAGTAGTAAAATCGGCAGGAAGCTCTGCCCACCCGCCATGATGTCATCACGGGTGATTTGCACATGCACAGAATTGCGTGCGCTCCCACTGCGAACTGGTAATAAAGGTAAGTGGAACCCACCCCTGGTGGATTGACTTTTCAAGTGAGTCAGCTCTCAGGATGTGATCAAAGTATGATATTTCAAGTGATATTTTTGGTGAGGCTCAGTCTAGGACTTTTTGTTTTCAATTTTTGCAGTTCATGGGATGCATAATAGTCATTTCCAGCACCACGGTTCAGAGGCGCCCACCCTTCTCCTAATCTGCCTTTTTCCGAGTCTAAATTTTGCAGCCATAAATAGCAATTGGAAAAATTATTGCATTAACTAATCTGCATCTGGTTGTGAAGCTGACATCTTTACTCTTCCAGATGTTATATGTGCCAGACATTGCAGTTCTTCCAAGTGCTATACACTTTCTGATCTCAGGGCTGCAGTCAGCACTTTGGTCGATTTTAGAGCCCAGGAAGATGAATCCCTTTACTGTTTCAATGGTCTCATTGTCGATCTTCACTCTTGACCTGTGGGTTCTCTGCAGTAGTCATTACTGCAATAGTCAAGGTAGTTGTAGCCAGTCTATATGTCTACTTTGTGAGCCACTGGAAACTTCACTCCACCACTTAACTACCCTCTCTTCCCTCTCTTGACTACCATCTGGCCACACTTTTCCAGTCAGAACGTTATCTCAATGTCATCACTATAGATCTGGGTCTGCTTCTTAGTATTGCCTCCGTTTGTCCAGCCCAGTCATACAGAGAGTTGCTCAAAGGGGTTGGTGAAGGTATCAGGGAGTTTGAGATAGCAGAAGCAAAACGCTCCCAACAGTTGAGCAAATGGCAAAATCAACAGCCATATGGAAGAGGCCTAAGAATAATAATGCTTTTATTCTGCTCTCCTGGCATCCTTCTTTTTCATCTCTGATTCTCTATATTATTCTTAGTAATTATCCATTACTAAGAAATATTCAGATTAAGACTTTGGGTGGCCGTTGCACAGGAGAAAAAAAATATCCGTTTGTGTATTACAATTCCTATGAATGAGATTACTATCAACAGCCCTTGTATTTATTCTTTTAAAAATTGCTCTTTTGCAAAATAAATTAACTTGTTACAGTGTTGACTGGTTTGTAGGTTTTGTGATAATCTCCAAAGATGGTAGGCAAAAAGGCAAACATTACTAAGATGTGAACTCTACAATCTGTCAGAGAGCCTTGTAAGCAACTCTTAATATAGAAACTTTTACAGCTTGGAAAATATTTCTTAACTGTATAATCTGGCAGTTCTTTCATTGTATAAGGGAAATATGTGCTTTTCATTATCAAATGGAAAAGAATTTAAATCTAGAAAAATATTTTTGTATATCTTGTATTGCTTTTTTATAGAAACATTCTCAAATATTCAAACATTAAGCTTTTGCTGGAATTATATAAAAAGGAAAGCACTCCTTTCTTTATTTTAAAGAGTCTGCAGCCTAACAGATGTAGATGAAGAGCATAAAGAGCAAATCTTTTTCAATCTTCAGTTTTCTTAAAGTAACTGCGGTCTATTGATAATAGCCAGGGCAACCATGTTAATCATGTTTGAACATTTAATAGTGAAGCTACCTTTACTGTCTAAGTAAATATAGCTTACAGACTTCTGCTTCTGAAGAAACAAGATTTTTTTTCTATTTATAAATGGTTGGAAGGATGCCATTCACACTCATTGTATTATGTGATAGACACTGCATAATCTAGTCTTCCAGACTGAAATGCAAAACCAGCATACATATTCGATCCATTGACTTTTTCTTTAATTAACTTAATGAAAGATCTAGTAACATATTGCATCTATATTCTAAGCTTAGCTTTTGATATACATTTTCAGTCTGGGGACATAGGACACGGAATACTGTATTATTTAAATCTTCAAAGAAATATCTCTCTTTTTGTATTTGTAATCAAAGCCATTAGATAAAATTCACTTAAAAATTAATAACAATTTTTAAAACACCTTGAAAGCCAGCATAATAGCGAGTAAAATGCTGGACTAGGGATAATAGTAACCAAACTCTCCTTCTCTTTTGGCACAGAAACCAGCTGAATAACTTTGAGTCAGTTTCTGAATCTCAGTCCTAGTCTAGAAACTAAAACAACAACAAGAAGAACAATAAAAACATTCCCATCAGTTTGCACTAGACCAGCATGCTAGTTTGTAGTCAATGGGGCCGCGCGCTTGCGCTTGCTTC
The DNA here is from genome assembly GCA_012654045.1 of Ptyas mucosa. Classification (NCBI taxonomy): domain Eukaryota; kingdom Metazoa; phylum Chordata; class Lepidosauria; order Squamata; family Colubridae; genus Ptyas; species Ptyas mucosa. Next base: position 11,132,500 of record WNWU01000016.1, read on the forward strand.
ACTCATGCTCGTGCGCGCTCTTCTGCGCAAGCGCAGAAGCGTTTTCATGATGTCAGGGTCAGTGGGCGGAGCCTTCTGCTGGTTTTACTACCAGTTCTATACAACTGGTGCGAACTGGGTGCAATCCACCACTGATGCCAGGACTTCAGTGTAGGAATTGTCAAGAAAGAGAAGTAGTTATATAAGTAACGTAGCTTCTACTTTCCCGGAGTTAGTTGTCTTTTCTTCTGTTTTAATGGTTTATTGCTTCCTTACCCCTTCCCAAGGCTAGTTACACATTCTTTTCTGCTCCATAATCTTCAGTGAAAAAGCCTTTTTCCTGGAGTGGATTCATTTGTGTTTTGATGTTGTTATTAGTACTACTGTGCACAGTATCATTCCTATCTGAAGCTTTCGAATGGTGAACTTCTGGGGTGCATATATTGCTGAATTACATCTCTAGCATACTTTGGCATTTATCTAGGGTTCTTAGAAGTTTGGTTGCTATCAAAAATTTGCTATCAGAAATTTGTAGACGATAACTTTGAGTCTGATCCTCTCTTCTGGCCTTATTTTACCCTAGGAGCTAAGTGTGGTTCAAATAATAGCAATTTCTTTTGAATATCAGCTGATATACAGTTCTGCCTATATTAAATCTACCCTTGTCTGTGATTTTAATTATAGATGAAAAGACAGACTTGGCTTGAAACGATAAGGGACATTGTCCCTTCTCTAAACTATGCCTGTCTGGATTTTGTATTTTGCACCAGCTGCAACCTGAAGGCAGTAGAGAAAGTTATCTGGAAAGTTTGGCAAATTACTAGAAGTGCTGTCATGAAAATAACTGGATGTTAGAGCTTCCTTGAGTGGTTAAGCTCAAGGGAGAAGCTAGGAATACAGCAATGGTCTTCATTGGGGAGCTTCATCCTTATCTAACCTATAGAACCTCAAAACCAGGTTGGTGATTTATTTGCACAAGGCTTTTATTTCTGGAGGTCTTCAATCTTTTGTTCTTTGATGAGTAGTATTAGGCAACTTGGAAAATTATGGCTACTGTGGTAACCATATTCTAAATTGCCATGGACCTAAACCAGGAATGAAATCCAGCAGGTTCTTACAGGTTCTGAAGAACCAATAGTGGAAATTTTGAGTAGGTCGGAGAACCGGCAAATACCACCTCTGCTGGCTCCAGACTAGCGTGGGAATGGAGATTTTGCAATATCCTTCCCCCGGAGTGGGGTGGGAATGGAGATTTTGCAGTATCCTTCCCCTGTCATGTCCACCAAGCCACACCAAGCCACACCAAGCCCACCAAGCCACGCCTACAGAACCGGTAGTAAAAAAAATGAATTTCACCACTGACCTAAACCATAGCAAAGGCTGTACAGTATATTTTGTTTTTGTTTTGGACAGCTGAGACATAATCTGAGGGACAGGGTATTATTATCCCTTGTTGTGTGGCTACCTGTTCTCTGATTTATTTGAAGTGCTTCAATGCTAACATATCTCCAGGGATATAGAGTCATTTGTTTGATCCATTCCACGTTCCTGATAAAGCTGTTTAGTTCTAAGAAGACATTTGGGTAGTTTTATGAGACAATGGCAAGCAATCCTATTAGGGCTGAGCCAGCTTTGGAGCACAGAAGCAAGTGTGACTGTTAAAGAAATAGTACCTGAGCATCCTCTTATTCTGTGCCAGTACATGGCTGCTTATGATTTCATCAAGGAGATTAAGTAGGAAATAGCTGGAGTAATAAGTGTACTGATAGAGGAGAATATTTGCAGCTCAGGGTTGAACTGTGAGATCCTTGGTGTTCTCTGAGCTTGATTGTTTTCTTGAAGACATTTCATTATCAAAATAGGTAATACGAGTGTTAGGGAGTGTGCTTTACTTTCATTTTACACACTTGTGGTTTGCCTTCTCAGTGTTTGTTGGTAGTGATCTTGGTGAGTTTTTGATTGGACTGTTGTTTATTGTTAGCTTGCTTGGAAGTTCCTTGATTGGGATATTGTTTGTTTCCTAATAGTTAGTCTAATGTTAATATTGGTGTTCATAAAGGCAAGCCAGGTGCCCAACATCTGACATGGGGTCATTTGACCATGCGGGAGGGGGCACAACATTTTATGATAGCCAGTTTTATGTTTTGCTGGCTATAAAACACTCTTTCCAAAGCAATGGATAAGTCCATAAAATTTAAGTTGTGGGTGCCTGTAATAGTACTATATCCATGGCTTTCTTTACATTATAAACTTTCAGGTATTTTAAGCAAGGTGTCATAGCTTCTTTCAGGAGTATTTTCCCAAGGACAAAGTCCCTGTTTTTCTTACTCTTCAATCATAACATTTAGCTTTTAAACTTCTGATCATACTCATTGCATGTTTTTGAACCAGTTCCACCAGAGCAAGATCCAACTAGCATAGAATACACTAAAATTATTAAATTTGATTTTGGCTGCACATTCATAGGAACCATATTTAGGTACAGAAAATCTGGGGATGTGAAGGCTATGTACGCTGAAGCTCAAATTGGACAAGCTCAAGACATGTAGAAAAAAGAAATATTTATGCAATGTACAATTAGAAATATAATAGTCATGGAGTTAGGCTTTCCCCCCCTAAGGTCAGTAGAGAATTTAGTGGTGAGAAGCCTTTCTACCTGTGACAGATGGGAAAAAGTTTCTTTCTTCTCTCACCACTTCATATGTCATCTATGGCTCAGTCTACACATCAGTAGTTTCCTTTTCCTTTTTATTAAGCTAACCATCCAAACCATTATAATCTTTTCTTATAAGTTAGCTATTCTAGTTCCCTGATTATTTGATTTTCTTGTTCCTCCACATTTTCTTGTTCTACAATTTGATCTATTTGATAGTAGTATCCAAAATTGACAAATAGAGGAATATATAGAAAACTATGTTTATGAATATTTGGAGACCAACAATTAAGCAGTACACACATTGCAGTCTCTAAACCTATGTTTTTATTATCATCAGGTGCAAAATTTTCAAGTGAGATGCAGTTTATTAAAGAGACACTATATTTTTAATTCCTAAGGTAACACAAAATCTTTTGAAGATTAAAAAAAAAAGTAATCCTAGCAATTTTGACTGCTTGATTGCACAAATTCCACCATAATTTGAAATATTCTTCACTGTTGCCAACATGGAAGGCAATTTTTAATCTGATGGTTTTCCTGTCTCACATTCTGCTTCAGTAACACTGCATCTGGGGTTCATGTAATCATCTTTCCTGTACTAACAGGAGCTTTGGGTGTGTGTCCAAACATTGTGGTAACTGAGAGTATATCAGGATTATAAGATGGACACTGAGAATCATGCAATGATTCTTGGAATTGGTTCCATGTACAGAATTAGCATTGGGACAGTATTGTCAGAACATTAACAGCTTCTCAACAACTGACATTTGGATTTACATCTTTGGGCTTATTTTTTTGATGAATATGTTAATTTGGAGATGGGATGTAGAACAGACCTGAACATTGCTTACTGAGGGCATTGCAGCCAGAGAATTATTGTTTCTAAAGCTATTGATTTTAGCAGCAGCTGATATTTCAATCTGGATGCAGCATGTCTGTGCCTCTACGCACACTGTCAAGAAGAAATATGATAGTGTCTTAAAAGATTAATAATATCGCTGGTCCTCAGGAGGCCTGTCTTAATTCACTGGCCTGTTCCTTGACATGTACTGTAATTTATCTAGTCTGATTTGAATAGCAAATGGCAATCGGCTGCCATTAGGGAAATAGGCATCATTCTTATTGATCTAGCATAGGCTGGATTTTATTTAAGGGGAACTGCAAAACGTTATTAACTCCACAATGAGAAGCAAAAACCATTCTCTTACCTGCCCCCTCCCTATGTATTGCAAAACATTTTCTCCAAAATAGACCCTCCAAATATGTTAGATTACAAATTCCATCTTTTCCAGCTAGTATGCCAGCACAGACTGGAATTTCTGGAGTTTCCAATCTGACATACCTGGAAGTATAGAGCAATTTAAAATGACATAAAGTGAATCATGGGAAAAAGAAGACGGAATCATTCCTTTCAATGTATTTGCAAGGTATTTCAAGTAGCTAATAAGTTATATAAGCGTGGATTTAAAAAAAAATCTATTTGTACACAGTAGTTTTGGAAAACTGTAACACGTACCTTTTGGGCAACCAGGTTTAAGCATACAGTCAGGGAGTTATGCTATTGTTCCTCTGCTCTCCTCTCATTTTTACTGACCCACAATTCCCCATAAAGTTGAAGACTGCTTCAGAAAATGGATCCTCAATTTTTTGTTTGAAGCCACTATCAAGATTGTCTTGTGAAAAAATAGTATGAATAAATGTTATAAGCATCTCCTTATGCTCTTTTTTTATTTTATTTTTTATTTGATTTATATGCCGCCCTTCTCCGGAGACTCAGGGCAGTTTACAGTGCGTTAAGCAATAGCCTTCATACTTTTGTATATTTATACAAAGTCAGCTTATTGCCCCCACAATCTGGGTCCTCATTTTACCCACCTTAGAAAGGATGGAAGGCTGAGTCAACCTTGAGCCTGGTGGGATTCGAACTTGCAGTAATTGCAAGCAGCAGATGTTAATAGATGTTAATAACAGGGTGCTTTAAACCACTGTACTACAGGCTCTGTAGAAATATACGGTATATATTTTAAACAATTGTCACTTGGTGAATGGAGAGGCTCAACCTTGACAGCAAGATTATGTAAGTCCTCACAAAACTTTTCCAAATGTATTCATTGGCTCAGAAATTTACATTTCTTCAGTGAAATGTAAAAGGAATGCCTGCTAGTCCTCCAACATTTCATCTTAATATTGTAATTAAAATGCAATTAAAATTATAATTAAAATTATAAAATTATAATTATAATAAGCTATATGATTTAAGATTTTAGTTAGCAATATTCCTGTTCATTTCTTGTTTTGTGTACCTAACTCTTAGCCTATTGGTTAGCCTAATTAAAATATTACCTTAACATGAATTTGATTTTTTTTAAAGGCAACAAGGCTAGCTTTGCTTTTCACTTAGTCTTTATGAAAGACAAAGGAACAAAGAAAAACAGGTTTTTTAATCTAATTCAGCTACAGCCTTTGAAATAAGAGGCTTTAACAAATTGTCTATTTTGTGAGTGTAAGATCATAGATTCACAAAATTTCAGAAATGATAGGTATAGCCAATCAAAATATCCTTTTACTGAAAGGCAAATAGGTGAGACTGCTTCCAAGTATCTTGTCTTATTTCCTATAATGCTTTCTAATACTCCAGTCTTCCTTTTGTTTTTTTAAAAGTTTGTTTGTTTCTTGTTAGACAGGTTTCAGATATAGCATTATTTTGCAAAGTTTGAAAGAATATCTCTGGACCTATTGGGGCATCAGAATGGGTTTACCACATATTTGAGTAAAAAACTGCAAAACAAACAAACAAATAAAAGAAAAGCTACATGTATACGAAACTATTTTTTCTAGTATCAGTCAGATTAGTTTTTCACTCGCAGGAATGAACTAGAGCTATTATGTAGTGAAATTTGAGAATGACCTTAAAAGATGGAGCGGGAATGCTGCCTAAGATGGAATATCAGATAAAAGGTGAAAGAGTAATATGCAGGGAGAAAAAAAATTTAGTGTTGGGAATTACCCAGCCTCACAGGGAGGATGGATTAAGAATGGAACTAGTCTAGAATCATATGTAAAAGGTTCAGAACCAGACCTACCTCCCTTCCTTGGAGCTTCATCTAATTCGGGGGTGTCAAACTGGCGGGCCATGGGTCGAATGCGTCATGCACATGCAATGCCCATCCTGGCTCTGCAAAGGCAAAAAAACATTGTGATACATCGCGATACGAGACGTGACATGATACCAGTGATCTAATTATTCTCAGGGGAAAGCTTCCAGTGTCAGGGTTCCAAGTAGCTTCAGGGTTGACAGCCAGACTGGGGAGATTCCTGTATTATAGAAAGAACATAATAAAGTAGTTAGCTTGAACTCTGCACTGTGGTTCGGTTGTTACAGCCAGACCCTGGATCCTCCCAAACTAGTGTTCTTTAACTGATTAATCTCTTATCAGTTTCAGGTAATGATGCATCCTGATAGGATTTAATCAACTTAGTAAGGTAACAGAATGGTGTTTGTTAAATTCCAGTTAGCACTTGTTAGGGAAGTGCTGTGTCACAGAGAAAAGTAGCTCAGGAAGAGATAAGCTTTACTAAATAAAGTCTTGACAATGTTTGATTTTAAGGCTACGCTTGCCGGATGGAGACATGAAGACAAAAAGAAGGACATGTCTTTCTTTTGCTGGATATCTGATAACAGTACCCAGAAGCAATGTTAAAATGGAAATGAGAAATATTGCCATGTTCTTATATTTCAATTTGAAAATAAATTTTTAAAAAGTTAAGTAGTGAGAGCAAAAAAACAAAACAAAACCCTACAAGCACAATGGAAGGTATCTGCTGGCTTCCAACCTAGTGGTTAGCCAGTTTTAGGTAATACATAAATATTATATAGACAATTACAAGCATTCTGGTTAGTGTAGGAGCAATCGTATATTCTAGTGGTAAGTAAAATATCTTGAATTCAGATATCCAATTTCAACTTTAAAATAGCTGTTCTAACATTGCCAGAGGTGTTCCAGTACAGTTTTGAATATTCTGGAAATAGTCCATTAGTTATTTTGAGATAATAACATTTCTAAAACAATTTGAACAGCATCAGAAATTCCTTTATGATTGAAACAACCTAGTTCAAACTTGAAATGTTTCAGAGCTGAAAAGCTTTACACATCCTATACAGTATATATATTAAGTATTTTATAGTGACCATCAATTAAAAAAAAAAGCAAAAAAAAAGCTTTATGGTTTCTTTTTGCACAATTTTAGGCACTAATATTTTTATTTTTTACTTCATTTATTTATTAAAGTATATCCCACCTTTATTACTTTTTATATTTCAGTACAATTTACATTACTAGGAAGGATTCAATTACAATGCATATATGAATTGTAAAAAATGTGAAAAAATTACCATAAAAATTATCTTCAAATTTTTTTAGTTTCAAATCTCTACAGTTCTTTGGGAGACACTCTCACTGAATTCAAAGTAATGCAGACAAATAAGCCTACATTCTACTAGTGTAGAGACAATTTTTTCATTATATATATAGAAAATTATACTTCAGTTTTCTGTATCCAGAAATGAAAAATGAAGACTTTTTGCTTAGCTCGTTCCTCCTGTTGCTTTGAAATCTATTGCTGAATAAGAAAAAAATGCTTCAAAATGATCAAATTCAAAGCAACAAAGTAGATTGAAAACGACTTTGTTATTTTGAGCGGCAGTAATTGCTATACATTGTGAAGCCCGCATAAGAAATGAGTTAATGTGTAGAAGAATGACGTGAGAAACTTTTAATTTTCCTGATGATTTCAGTTTCTGAATGAATGATTTCTTAAATTAATAAAGAAAAAAAATTGAGTGTTGACTTGCAATTAAGTAGAATCCTTTTGCAAATAATGGAAGATGAAACCTCATATAGGTTTGACTGCTTGCCTATTTATGATTTTATCTGCTAATAGAGCCTTGAAAACAAGCAATGAATCCTAAATTGTTTTTCAGTATTTTGCTGGCCTGTCTGAGCAAGAACACTACGGTTTTCTTAATTCTCTTTTGCGATTTATCATTCCCAATTCATTGTTTTGCATAACTCTGTTTAAAATGAAGAAATGTCATTATTTTGCAGTGAAAAACTTGTCATTTGCATAATGCCTGCCATTAATTATTGTGAGACTAATGCAGCTGTTGATATTTTTAGGGCACAGTGGTACAGCCTGCACCTTGTATAATGTCATTCTAAAAACATTGGTAGTTAATAGGTGCCATAACATTGCACAAATGCAAGAAAGGAAAATAAAAAGAAGAGGCACAATGGAACAGGCTGTGATCTTTATTTAGCATTTTCTCCTTGAAATACTTGGTGAGAGACAGCTTTAAAAGGAAATCAAGAGAACAGGAAGGTGCAAAATAGCAGAAATTTTTTTTAAAGGATCTGAATGCTATGTTTTTAATAACTTTTTTTTTGCTCTTATAAGGCAACTTTAATTTAGTCGGATTAAAAAAGTCCCAATCAGTCTCTTAAAATATAAACAATTAACTGCAGGGATTTGAGAGATCCTATTTTCCTACTAGTGGATACAACTTTATATTTATACACACACACACACAGAGAGACACACATACTATATTGGCTATATTGTTTATCTAGAGTCCCACACATCTTAGAACACAGTTTCCAAATCGTAACAACTTAGAAATACATTGACTTCAATACAGGTAACTGGACCTCAATTTTTGCTGAGAAATTCTGCACCTTCCACATGTCAGAAAAATAATTAATATGTTAAAGTAACACCTGTAGCTAAATTTGAATATATTTTGTAACATGAAGGTTATATTTTGGGTTTTTTTTAATGATTAGTAATAATCTATAAAACTAGAAGTGGGACAGTAGTATGGCAAATATTCAGCGTATAGAATACATTGGAGTAAGTCAAATATGCCAGTTGGCAGGAAGGTTCTAAAGGTTGTGGAGAAATATATAAATATTTCATATATAGTACAGATGCTATTAAATACTTGAGGATTGTGAACCCCAAGAAACTACCCAATTTAGTGAATAAAAACATTTCAAAATGTTTCAAAACATTTCAAAATGAAAGAAGATAATAAGATGACATAAATACCTTTAAGTTTGCCAGGACTGAATTTTATTTCAAGGTTGGTAGAGATTTTGAGAGCAGTTCCTAAATTGGTTTTTAAATATTTTGAACAAATTTAGAAGTTAATGATTAAATCTTTAAATCTATAGGAAATCTTCCTCATAATGATAGTAGTTTTAATTTTAGGCTTGTTTGTTCATATTGGTCATATAATATTGGTGGCTCAGCAGATTAAAAAGCATTGTGATTAACACCAGCTGTCTGCAATTACTGTAAGTTTGAATCTCACCAGGCTCAAGGTTGACTCAGCCTTCCATCCTTTCTAAGGTAGGTAAAATGAGGACCCAGTTTGTGGGGGCAATAAGCTGACTTTGTATAAATATACAAATGTATGAAGGCTATTTCTTAACGCATTGTAAGCCGCCCTGAGTCTCCGGAGAAGGGCGGCATATAAATCAAATTAAAAAAAAATAAATAAATAAGGTAAAGGTTCCCCTTGTACATATGTGTTAGTTGTTCCCAACTCTAGGGGGCGGTGCTCATCTCTGTTTCAAAGCCGAAGAGTAGTGCTGTTCGAAGACGTCTCTGTGGTCATGTGGACGGCATGACTAAACACCAAAGGCGCACGGAACGCTGTTACCTTCCCACCAAAGGTGATCCCTATTCTTCTACTTGCATTTTTTATGTGCTTTCGAACTGCTAGGTTGGCGGAAGCTGGAACAAGTAACAGGAGCTCACCCCGTTATGCGGTACTAGGGATTCAACCTGTTGAACTGCTGACATTTCGATTGACAGACTCAGCGTCAGCTGTTAAATAATGAAACTAAAAATGTTTGCTGTTTTACAAAGGTAGTACAATTTACTTAGAATTTTTAAGAATAGTTAAAACACTTTTTATGCACAAGGTTTAATCTTGTTAACCTAGAATCCTTTGAAATTCCAATGTGTGTGTATTAGAGAAGGTCTTTACTGAACATATATTATTAGGAAAAGATTTAGAATTTCAAAAATAAATTTGGACAGTATATAATTTGAATTAGAGAATAGCTGTATCCTTTATTAAGGAATAGTGTATATTATAAGCAGCTACAAGTTTTAAGAATTTTTTTAAATCTAAACATTATGAAAAATATGATTTTATTTTAAATATGATTCTCATATTTTTTGTGCTGGACATAGATTCTGTGCTGGACATGTAATGTATTTTAGAGAACTAAAAAAACATATGATATGCACTTCTCTATTTGTATTTCTTTATGGTTAAATATTATCAGCATAATAACTCTAATTCTTGGAAAACAAGGTTTAAAAATGTTGCTATCTCATGTAACCATATTCCAAAAATCTGATATCTTTTAATCTATGGAGACATTTGTTTGTTCAGAACTTGGTCTGTTGCAAAAAAATAAAATAAAAATGATTATTTATTTATTTAGATTTATATACCGCCCTTCTCCCCAAGGGGACTCAGGGCGGTGAACAGCCAAAAGTAAAAAACATACATACAAAATGTAAAAGCCAAATAAAACCAAATTAAACAATGGCCCCAATTATTTAAAATCCCAATTATAAAATATTAAAACCCCAAATATTAAAATATTTACAATTTAAAATTTTTAAATTATTTTTACAAAAGAAGGGAAAAAGGGAAGAATTAGGCCAGGCCCGCCTGGTGGAACAGGAAAGTTTTTAGCTCACGGCGGAAGGCACGAAGATCTGGGATCCTCCGTAACTCCGGGGGGAGCTCATTCCAAATAGTGGGTGCCCCCACAGAGAAGGCTCTCCCCCTGGGGGCCGCCAGTCAACATTGTTTGGCCGACGGCACCCGGAGGAGCCCCTCTCTATGGGAGTGTACCAGTCGGTGGGAGGCTATTGGTGGTAGTAGGCGGTCCTGTAAGTACCCGGGTCCTAAGCCATGGAGCGCTTTAAAGGTGGTAACCAACACCTTGAAGCGCACCAGAAGACCACCGGGATTATGTTACTCATGGAAGAAGGCTTTTGTCCCTTATTCTAAAAGTTGGCTTAACAAAACTCTCAGAATTTGAATTAACTTTGCCCTGAAGTACATATAGATTGCACAATATAATTTTGGTTAAAATTTGGATCATAGTGTTGGAATGTAAGAAAATTCTATAATTTTAATAGCTTGAATGTTTGTGATTATATTTATTTTTATGATTTTATAGCTTATAAAGCTTTTTGTTATACACTTCTGCATGTGGGGGCCTGTCTGAAGAGACAGGATGGATATAATTAAAATAAATTATATTTATTGGATGCAAACACATTAATTCAATTAGGATTGCTCACTGGCTTGTTTAGGATTATGTGTTTAGGGATCATTCTTAATGTAATAAAAACTTGTTCTTATAACACCTCCCTCCCTCCCTTCCTAAAATAGCAATAGCACCTAGACTTATATATCACTTCATAATGCTTTACAGCACTTTCTGAGCGGTTTACATTGTCAGCATATTGCGCCCATCAATCTGGATCCTCATGGTTGTTTAAGTCAACGTTGATCCCCATCAGGATTGAATTCTAGGCTGTGGGCAGTTAGCCTGTAATACAGGTATTCCTGAACTTGCAACAGTTCGTTTAGTGATGGTTGGAAGTTACAACATCACTGAAAAAGGTGATTTATGGTCATTTTTCATACTTACAACTGTTACAGCATCTCTACAGTCATGTGATCAAAATTCAGGCAGTTGGAAACGGATTCATATTTATAACAGTTGCAATGTCCCAGGATCATTAACCACCTTTTGTGATCTTTTGACAAGCAAAGTCAATGGGGAAGACAGTTTCACTTAACAGTGAATTACTAATTTAACAACTACAGTTGATTCACTTAACAACTCTGGCAAGAAAGGTTGTAAAATGGGGCAAAACTCACTTAACAAATGTTTCACTTAGCAACAGAAATTTTGGGCTAAATTGTGGTCGTACATCAAAGACTATATGTACTGCATTCTAACCACTGCTCCATCACAATTCTCTTATTAGGTTCCCCAATTAAAATATTTTGCAATTCGATCTTAATGAAACAGACAACTTTTTAAAATATTACACCTATTTTAATATAAATATTTACAAAAATAACAAGTGGCAGTATTTTTTAAAGGTTAATCTCTTATCTACAAATGATCAATTCTTTTTTTAAAAACACTGTCTGTGTGACATATCTGCATATATGTAAATTAAACTTGGCCCAAACAACTGAAATACCTGGGAAAACTGTTGTATTTTTTCCCCTCATCCTTTTATTCTCTATTCTATTAAATTATCTTCTTATAAGGACTAATCTAGAAATCAATTGTACAGTTGTGATGGTGGTAACCTAGACTGGCAATTTGAAGTATAGAGATTTTTGTCCTTTGTGCTTCACTGGCAAGGAACATTACGTCCAAATCATAATTCTCTTCTAATCACCAATCATATTTATGTACAATGTAAACCAGGTTTTGAAATCCACTAATGTGAAAGAAATAGTTCAACAGTGTCTTGTGTGGTTTGATATTTAATAGTAGATTAACTTTCAGTCAGAATCCTGCAACTGACTTTACTAAAAACTAAACATGCAACATGCTAAAATAACATTTACTTCAATATATTTGTGTTTTTCAATCATATTAATAGTTTTAGAAAGTTTTAGTTTTATTTTCTCTTCTATGTGCACTATAACAACAGAGGAAATTCAAACACATATCCTGGAATAATAATTCTATGATCTATTTGAAATCTGCAAAGAAAATACAATTCCAGAACTGCTATTCTGTCCTCTGATAATTCTGCTGCCAGCTACAAACTTTCAAATTTGTTACTTAACGCAATATATATAAGTATATAGTTAAAGAATTGTATGTTTATTTATTTTTTTCAATTTCGATAATATTCAACTCCAGAGTAACTCTGGGTGGCCTGTGTGTGTGTGTGTGTGTGCATGTATCAAAATGTATCATGAAAAAAAGGACACCAATAACCAAAAAGCCCCCCCCCCCCCAAAAAAGCAATGAGTAGCTAATCAAAGTGTCAACTCCCATCCTTCTCAGGGTTTGGGAGGCTTTAACAGTTTGTGACAAATAAGGATAAGAGCAATATCAAATCTCGGGAATATATTCTATAGGCAAAAACCATCAATAAGAAGATATGCTCTCTGGTCCCATAAGCTGGTACTTCTTAATAGATGGAGCCTAGAATATGCCCCCTCCAGCTGAACGACTATATTGACAGAAACATATGGAGAGAGGTTCCTTCAAATAACCAGGCTCCATGCTAGGTATTGGAAACACATTATAGCTGAGAAGATATAGAGGAAGGCTTTATTGCTGTTCATTTGTTTGATGATGTTCTTCATCTGGGAAATATTATATAGCACTGATTTGAAAATGATTGACTATTTAATAGTTTCTTTATTAACAAACTCTATGTGTGTAAGTTTCCCAAAACATACTGTGCTGCTAAAATGAAACTCAAGAGATTTAGAATAAAGTGGTTTGATTTCAGCATATGTCTCATGAGGATATCTGTATAATATCACTGTCCTCAATGTTAAGAAGACTAGAATTGTGCTATGTTCTAAAGACACTATGTTCTAAAGCAGAGGTTCCCAATCGTTTTGGGTTCGCGGCTCCCATAGCAATCCGACTTGCAACTGCGCGGCTCCCATAAGCAATCCGACTTGCAACTGCGCATGCGCATTAGACGTTAGACCCAGCGGGCGGAATATTTCGCGGCGCCCTTATGACGATAGCGCGGCTCCCCAGGGAGCCGCGGCGCACAGTTTGGGAACCGCTGTTCTAAAGTATTTCTTTGTGTTAACCTAATGAAGTGTTTATCTAGGCCTCTTGACCAAGCACAACTCAACAACTTGTATACGTCTATTTATATTGCTTTGAGAATGAATATTTTAGACCTTGCAAAGCCATGGTAAATTTGTTCATTAAAATAGCCAAGGGTTGTTGTTGTTTTTGTTTGTTGTTGAGCTTTACATGAGAATTAAAAAATTAAAGCAATTAATAGAAACCTGTACCTATTAAAAACTATGCCAAATTTTATTTGGGGCAATTGATACCATTGATCTTAATATGTAAGAAACAGTATTTGCAATAAAATATCTATTTAATGAACAAATATTGGTTTGTTAAATACTATTCAAGTCCAAATAAAACTTGATTCTAGCATACTTTTGTGAAGTACACAAAACCAAGGTATTAGAGGAAATCCAAATTTTCCAGGCAATAGTAAAACTATTGTAATAGTAAACTAAGAATAGCAGTTATCAAAACATCATTACTTATGTAGTTATAATTATAATATGATACAGTAATAATTCCGTACCAAAACTGAACAATGATCTTGGAACCTGTATGTAGAAACAATGCTGCTCCTCCAGTTTTGAAAAACATATTTCGATGTTATAAGAACATAGTAATAAAAGTAACCGTAATTCATTAAATTATACAGGTTTTGCTAAATTAGACAAAGAAAGACCACATTGATTATTTTATAACGTATGACGCCTTTAAACATGTGACATCATCTACATATTAATTTTAAAATTATAAATATATATTCAAAATTAAATCAGTTCTGTGTATGGGGATTTTGTCTACAACCCTTAAAATCTAGTTTGTCTACAATCCAAATATATGGATCATAAAATTTTTATAATGACTAATATGTATTACCAAATTGATATGGATTGGATAGGATATTTCTGCTGCTTGCTTTTTAAACACTAGTGTGTGCAAGATAAATACTGCAGTTTATTATAAAACATCTTGTACAACATTTGTTGTTTCTGTTTGCTTTTGTATGTGTAGTTTTCTTCTGCATCTTTGTGCTCCTCCTTTCGTCTTCTAGTCTCCCCTTTTGGACTTCCGTTTGCTACTGCATTTAAACCCAAACAACCTATTTAAGTGGGTGAAAGTGGAGAAGGTATGCTGGAAATATTTCACTGTATATTTCTGAACTGTGTAGACATGTTATCTTCTTAATGAGTTTTTTGGATCTAAAGCAGTCAGTGGTGTTTATCTTGTGAAATCTCACAGATATTCATAACATTAACACTGTAAAAAATAGTATTTCGCATACACGACGGTTAAGATTTGATTCTGATCTAATGCACCTGATGCATATAATTGCCTTCTAAAAAGCTAATTTGGGACTTCACAGCAACCAGGATCAGAGCTTATTATGAACATTTGGAACACTTTGTGACAGACAGTGTCTCTTTGCATCTCTACAAGATGGGAAGTAATGTGCACAAGCTTTTGCTTTTCTGTCTGGCAAACTTTTTATAGGTCTGTGACAAAATGCAATATAAAGTGCAAAATGTGGAATATTGAAATGGACTAACAGCTGGTGAAAGAAAATGAGTGTATTTGAGGTGAACAGAGAAGCTATTTGATTGTTAAAAACTACTGTCTTTTTCACTTTGGCTCATTGAATGACCAAACGTGTGTGTGTGTGTGTGTGTGTGTGTGTGTGTGTATGCATTCATGCAATTGCAGACATATATAAATTTTTAAAGATTACTTTTAAAAAGTGTGAATATCTATGTGTTTGATGTAAAAGTCTAACAATGTTTTCTGTTCTTATATGGGGATTTGTGGGTCTATATTGACCAAAATGCAAATGAAGAGAAACTAATAAAGTTATAGTCTCCAAGGTTACTGTGTACAGTGTTCAGGAAACTGGAAATCTGCAGAGCGCGAGTTAGATTCCCTGAGAGAATGTAGAAGATTTCTGGGAACAATATTTTCATTGTTCTTCCAAATGTCATAAGACCTGGTGTAGATTCGTTGATTTGGAAAAGTTAGCAAATTGTCCTTTCTAATCTTTACTTACATGCTACTTTTCATTATTCATCACTTTATTAATTAATGTTAGGTTGACAATGTTTTAAGGAAACACTTATACACTTTAAAATAAGTTTGATAATAGCTGAAGTCCGCTTTTCAGCAATGTGATTGAAATAAGTAGTATATATGAATTTATGGGCTTTGAACGGTATGCATTCATGAGAATGAGTTTGGTATAACGTGTAAGGTACAGGACTAGAAATGAAGAAATCTAGGTTCTAGTCCTCCTTGGGCATAGAAACCCAGCTAGATAACTATGGGCCAGTCACTGCCTTTGCACTCACTCCAAAACAGGATCAGGTTCTACAACAAGACGACTGAAGAAGCCGCCTTGAGTCTTCGGAGAAAGGCGGCATACAAGTTGAACAAATAAATAAACAATAAACACCTCATTCATTATCCATAGATAGCTTTGTTGTATAAAAACTAGGTACCAACAGGGCAACCAATGCAACCAGTAAAGACAAACACATTTCAAAATCTGTGAAGCAGATTTTGCTTTTACGTTCTTTCATATTACTATTGGCAAAGCCATAGCAAATTTTAACTCATACAGCAACTACAATAGCTACAATGCATATCTTTCTGTCCATCTATTTGGACAGAACTTGAAAGCTTCTTGCCTTATATAGGACCTTTAATTGCATATGTTCATTCATTCATTCATTCATTCATTTTTATGGTATATCTTTTTCATCAAATATGTAACAAATTAGAATTTTTGCACAAAAATTGTTGAATTTTTCACAGCATGGTTTTGGTAATAGCTGCACTTAATACATTTAACACATGTTTTAATGGTTCATAATCACTCTTGATGTGAACATTCCTGTCTATCTTTCATTCTTTTTTTTCACAATTCAATCTTTCTATTACTTCAGCAATTATCTACTTTGTTTATTTTCTTGTTTTACTAATTCAGCAGTTATTAATATGAAACTACTTTCTGACTTTCTAAAAAAGTCCCATACTAAGTATATATGTTCATATCGTATACCTATTATGATCCTTCTTTTGATGTCTGAAAGATGCTGCAGTACCCAGAAAGTATTAATAGTATAATGCAAAAGGACTATCAATAATCTAAAATAAACATTCCAAATGGCATATAAATCTTAATCTCTTTCTTTACAAAAAGGTAAAAAGTTTAGATTATTTCTAAAACTATATTTAATTTATGAATCTAGTTGCCTGTTAATTTTCTGATGTAAAAAGAAATGGCTGGAAGATAGGATAGATATGCAGGATTATTTAATACATAAATATTAGAATAAAAGAAAATACAACAAAATGAAGTTAAGGTTTTGACCTGCTGACGATGTTTTAGAGATATATTGAATTTTAAATACCTTTAAAAAAATAGTTTCAGTATAGTTGAATTTGTTGCTAAATAAATTGGGATTTTGGGATTATTATAAATGAGAGTTTGATTTTTGTATTTTTTTAAAAATAACATTGTCACGTGAAATTGCACTGCTGGTAAAATCCAGGATTGAAGCCTACTTAATACTTGCTGTTGCATTTATCTTCTCCAAGATTCTGAAGTTCAAGAAAAAAACTTTAAAATATTATTATTGAAGATCACAGTATGAAACCCGCTCCTCCAAATATTTTTCAATAATGTTCATTAGCAAGTTGAAGTGCACTATATTAAAAAGCGCCAAGGTTTGTAAATCACATCTATCTAATATTGTTTATTGTTCCATAGTTCACTTGGTTAAAATCAGTGACTCTTTGGAACTTGGATACATTATCAAAATAACTAAATAATATGAAAGGTATTTCACTGCATAAAGCTTTAAAATTTGTGTACTCATTAACATGACAATCTATGTCGTACAGTGCATTATCTCAAAGCATTCAATAATTTTCTAAATAAACTGGAATTAAGAATGGAAGTCCATTTGTGTTTTAAATTTAGAAATGGTGTTATTATCTTCTAGATAATGAGATTAAATAAATATATTAAACAATAGAATTTTTGGTACCATTCTGTCAGATAAAGATATTACTTATTATTCTAAAATGTAGTGGGGCTAAAAACATGTATTCCTATTATTAATAACAATAGTCAAATTCCTTAGCAGTTAGACTAAAGTAGAAATTTATTTAAATTGGTTGTTAGATGTATAATATTTAGAATGTACAAAACACATATAGCATATAATGAACTGTAATACCTTTAGAAATCCTGGTATAATGATTTAGTATTGATTTTAGGAATCAAGCTCCCTTCTTTTAATTACAGAAAAAGAATATACAGAAAACAACTTGGAAATAGTTTAGTGAGCAGAGATTTGAGGAATAATATGCAATATTATTAAAACAAGAGAAATAATAAATCTCATGTCCATTGTAATTTTCTTGTAATATCTTGATTACAAATGAAAAAAAAATCTTATCAAAAGTAAGCGTCAAAGCTAATTGATAGAATGGTGTGTAAAAGAGCCCAAGGTTCTTGCTAAGACGGAAATAAATCATTTATACTTTGAAAGCAATATTGCTATAATCTAAGGGAGAAATATTAAAAACAGATGTTTTATTTGAATTAGAAAACTAAAATAGGTCAACCTTGACTGTGACAAGGTTGACCTGAAATGCATGTTAAGCTGCTTGGCAAGTCTTTTTCAGGGCAAATGAACACTGTTCAAGTTGTTCAGGTAGCCTTTACTTTTCTCCTGTCCGGTTGTGTCTGGCTCTAGGGGGCATTTCTTAGCCGAGCTAGCCAGCATTGTCTGAAGATACCTCTGTGGTCATGTGGCCAGCATGACTATATGATGAGGCATAACCTGTACTTGGTGATGATTCTATTATCTATTTCTTTTGTTGGGATTTACAGAATTAGAGTATAGAACATAGAAGTTTGGAGTTTAATTTATTCTTCTTGCAAAAACTGAGTATTTCTAGTATTAGACAACATTTTGTTATCTGCATATGGGTGACTGTATAATTTGCTATGTACTCAGTGATCTGCTCCCTTTTTCCTGTATTTCTTCATAGATTCATTGGTATGTTGTCTAATTGTTTCAGAAGACAGAACATATTTGATACAAGTCAGATTGGAAAGACAGTGGAATATCATTCTTTCATAACTTGCCATGTGGAGCTGTTATGAATTCTGCAAAACAGAGACAGTTCCAAACATATCAAATTACAGCTGCCCAGTTATAGAATTTCCAGTTCTGACAGTTTATAATTTATTTCTGTCTTTGGAATCTTGGTGCTCTTTATTCTTGGTATCATTCCATGCTATATACAATTGTTCCATGTTTCAATTTAGAATACATAATTTAATTGGATGAGCTTTGCACCCCTAGCTATGTGAACTTCTCATAGTACCACTGACATGGAAAATTTGACTGTCATTTCCTGGATGATCATCATGTTCAATTCAGTCATATTTACATTAAAACTAAATATAGTGCTCTGGTCCTCTAAGATATTTTAGTTCCATGAATGGCCTTTTGCAGAACAGAAAAAAGTATTTAAAAACGGCTAGCTTTTTTCTCAGTGCACTCCAACATCAGAGCCCAGAAAAGTTTTTTATAATTATGTCATATATACATTGAAAAATGAGGATATATAACTGTATGATAGCTTGTCATTTAATCTTACAGCCTTGTTTCCCAAAAAGATAAATTGTTAGTTTTAAATCAGTCACCCCGGTTTTGTTGTGAATCATTGAAGTTAATCAGGGTGTGTGTGTGTGTTAAATTTGGAACAACACGAAGACAAACCGGTATCTTTGCTTTATGTAACATTCTTAAATAGAAATAGGAATGCTCATGTTATGAAAGATTCTGTGTAATGCTGTAAAAAGGCCATGTTTGTTAGTGAATTAGTTGACTAATGAGAAAAGAGACCCTATCCTTAAACCTTTTGATTTACCGGTAGATGTTCTAATTTAATACAAGTTAGGCACCCTTCATGACAATATCATGCCTTTAAGCGTGATATTATTTTTTAATAATGGTCTGATATAATAAAGAATTTAGACAATTCCATTCCATATAAGTCTATTTTG
The DNA here is from genome assembly GCA_012654045.1 of Ptyas mucosa. Classification (NCBI taxonomy): domain Eukaryota; kingdom Metazoa; phylum Chordata; class Lepidosauria; order Squamata; family Colubridae; genus Ptyas; species Ptyas mucosa. The sequence goes on from WNWU01000016.1 coordinate 11,152,106, forward strand.
CCTGTTTATGTACTCATAACAAAACACCTCAAGTACTCACAGCACTATAAACTCTTGAAAAGATTTATAGAATTCACACACACCCTCAGGAGATTTGCCATTTGGACAGTCCTTTATACCATTTTGAACTTCATCTGTCGATATTTCTGTTTCAAACAGAACTGTTTGTTCTCTATATGGTGGAGTTTTTACTTTTTCCAAAAAGTTATGCATTCTAAACTATTCGATTCTGTCACTGTGTAAATTCCTAAGGGTGCAAAACTTGGTTGTTGATGTTGACAAATGTTTCTCTTACTGTTTTCTTTTAATTAATTTATTCTGTACAGTTGGGGGTATAATGGTTGGGGCATTAGTGGGATAGCATATTTTGAAAGCATACAGTTGGCTATCCTTCCAAATTAAAAAAAAATGGGCACATGAAAAGGCTGCTAGTGCCTAGAGATATGAAAATGTTGCCAAGTTGCAACATGAATATCTTCGGCTTTAGCTTTTGTTTCTTGGGAAGTATCAATGATCAGTTGTTGAAGAGATTTTAGCATCTTTTCCAGGATGATCTATCGAGAGGGCTGCTTTGGTTTCTGTCATTTAGGTAATGGCCTTCCTCTTATATTTGGTATAAATTATCTGGGGGAAGGGACTTCCGCTCACTTATTTCATGTGTAGCTTCACTGATAAATTAAGAAGAGATTTCCTTTTTCTAAATTTTCAGAGAGAATATGCATAGCCAAATGCTGACATTGTGTTTTGTATAGAATGTTTGATAGGATAGCATCATAACACCAGAATAATATTTTTAGAGATTAAAACCTGATTGTTACAATCAGTTTGTGGTGCTACTTCTACAGCAATATGAAAAATAGAGTAGCATCTTTATATATTTGAAGTCAACTATATATCTTTCCAGTCTTAATTGTTTAAAGGGAATTCATATTATTAGACATGGTTTGATTATAATTCTTCAGTGTTTCATTTACATACATTAGCTAATACTCAAAAATTATGCTGAACTCAAGAGAACTTCTAAGTAATTGGCCAAAGTTTGAAAAATCCTACATATGCTTAATTGGATATTATTTAGATATAATAGCCAGTTGTTCTGAATAAATAAACAGGTATTGCATTTAATATCAAAGGACATTACATGATATTTGGAAAAGACAAAATTATTTAAATAAACATGTATTTGAAATATAACAGTATATTGATGCAGTCATAAATTAAAAGTCTTGTAAAAATATTACAAATTATTTCTGATGTCTTGCCCCTATGAAATAGGCATTCATTATTGTTTGTGAATTGTATTTGTTGTCTATTTTTATAAAATATATAAAACACATATTTTGCTGTTTATTTTTACAGTTTTGGTTTTAAATAATAAAGAGTGTGATATTTCTTCACATGCATATTGTATGGACAGTAATTTTTTGACTGTCCTATGTTTTTATTCATATGTAATGCCACTAACCGGTAACAAACTCCCAAATAATGATTAATTAATTAATAAAATTAAAATTATAAAACTATAACATCATGTTTTCTATTTTATTATTTTACAATGATAGTGTTTGCCATTTATGTTGATAAAAAATAGTAAGTATCTTTTGTAGGAATGTTTACAGGTTCTATAAAGCACAAAATTAATGATATTTTATAGAAATATGAAAGATCTCAAAAAAGTGATTTAAAGAATGAATTAAATTGTAGTATGAAAGTTATTTAATATTTTTGAAAATTAGTCTGTAGAAATGGAAAATAAATGGTCTATAATTGAAATAAGTGTGCGCATATGTTTTACACATCCTTAGATAAAACTTGATATATAGATTTGGAAGTAGGAAAATTGGAAAATATCATTGTTTCTTGCCAATCTCTTAGTACTATTTGCACCATTGATTGCAGGAATTTCTAAGAAACAAGAGCTAGATAACTATAGTTCTGTTTTAGTAAAAGCCACAATTTTTTGTGAAAATATGAAATGATTATTCTGAAGAATATAGGGATCTTGAAAACTGTGTATTTTATTCATAGTTTCTTTATTATTTAGTTAAAGATTTCTCTGAGGTTGTAGATTCAAAAAAAAATTTTTTTTAGCTACCCACTAAGAAAATCAGTTGTATTTTGGTATGGTATATAATTAACCCATTAGTTAGAGTCAGCCAACTAAAAGGATGATTAAAAATGGTATTGACATTGCAATTAAAGGTCAAATCACAATGCATTTTCAATCATTAAGAACCATTGACAGCAGTAATTTATATATTTTAATGTTTATATTATTATGCTAGTAAATAATGCCTCGATGTTCTGTGTATTGTTACAACAGTTAATGACAATTTTTGCCCAGTGAACAATTAGATTTCTGCTGAGAGATTTTGTCTGTAATAAAAAGCCTAGTTTGAGATTGAGATTTTACATGGAAATGCAACCTTAACACTTTTTAAAAAAAGAATTACTATTGCAAACTGGCTATGAGAAAAAGCTGCCAGTTTCTTTGACATAGCCCTGCTAATGGTTTTATGTAGAGGTAGTACTAGAGGCTATGTGCCAGTACTTCTAGCATTGTCACAGTGAGGATTATCCAGAGTAACTCGGCGATATAACTGTGTAAGAATTAGCAGCTGTTGCTTTGCACCAATCCATAATTACATCATAAGGGAATTACATAGTGAACAATTCTAAATCCCATGTCACATATGATGCTGGCGAGTTTGTATCATACCAAGTACTCCATTGCTTAGCTAAAAACAGTTTTGTTGCTGTTATTTGTGAGATATTGCATGTTTTTGTGAGTGTGTGTATACTGTATGCATTATCTGTATGCACATTAATTAGTCATATCTATCAACATTTTTATTATCCTTCTGTTGCTGCTCTTAGAAAAATAGCTAAGAACAGTGTAATGTGTGTGTGTATGTATCTATATATGTATATATATATTTGTAAGTGTGTATATATATATATTGTCTGTGTGTATGAGAAACAGATGCACTGTAGGCAGATAAAGTAGATAAATATAGTTTCAAATAGAAGCATAAGTGTATAAATATAGACACTATATGGAATGAAGACAGGCAGATCAGCACAGTTTCATTATTGCTTGTATTCTGTATAATAAAAGAGCAGCTGACATTAAAGTGGCTGATTGAATGACATTGTCAGATTGCAGAAGACATAGTGTAAGGTAAGAAAATAACCTATCCAGCAGTTTGAAGAGCAATTACTCAGGAAGATTTAGTCTCCTTCATTATTTCGTTAATATAGTACTGCTTCCTGGATTTTATTTTTGCAATCAGGAGCTAGAAACAAAGCATGAATAATTCTTCTGTCCTAATATGAATTACTAAATTAGTTAAATAATAATAGCAATTCTGGTTTTGTAACTTGCTGGAGACTCCTCTGCTCCATTTCTTTAATTTTGGTAGGCTTTATCTGTTGTGACTGAAATTACTTGGCTTCTATTGCTGATGCAGAAACTTGTCGTATTGAGTTTATGTGGTAATTGATAAAGATAATAAAGCAGAAAATTCTTCATGGTTTAAGAGTCTCTTTGTGGTGTACATTATCAGTGCTATACTCTTCACATTTTGATCCTGTCTGTTCTGAGAACTCCTTAGAATACATAGCTAGGCCTCAGCTATAAATTGACTATAGGTTATTAATGTAAAATAGAACTGAACACAGATGATGCTAGAGTTCTTTCTAAAATAAAATGCTGCCTTCTTCACATTACTTTTTACTTTTTTCCCAAGACAACAGTAGTTTTTAAAAAGCATCAACTGCATCAAAAAACATTCTTTGTGATCAAAGTCATGCATTTAATAAATGCATTATCCATTTCTACTGGAATCACATAAGCAACAAGAACTATGTGGATCTGAATATTCAAGTCTTTTCTTCATGTAACCTTAAATGTTTTTAAAGGACATACAAGATATTTCAAAATATCTCTGAGACGTTTGGGCATGTGACTCATTCCCAACTGAATTTCTGCATCAAAAGGGAGCTTAATTTGAAATTTGGATTGAGAACGTATTTTACTGTAAAAAAACCAAAATAATTGCTCCCATGTTTGCTTAGGAGTGCACATTCTTGCATCCAGAAGTCTCATTGATATTATGGCAGGTTTAGATTTTTTCCTATAAAATGAGAATATGCATTCAGAACAAATCATTGGAATTTAAAAAAAATATATTATGTGTGCATGTGTTTGTGAGCATATAATATATATGGATGTACCATACTTTTATTCTTCACATTAAAAGAATGTTAACTTCTTAAATATTGCAAATACATGACTCAATAATATTTTTTTATATTGGGATGAAAATACATATGGGGCC
>WNWU01000016.1:11161657-11224788 GCA_012654045.1 Ptyas mucosa
CCTTCCTTCCTTCCTTCCTTCCTTCCTTCCTTCCTTCCTTCCTTCCTGAATTTTTGTATTCCTTTGCAGCAATTATAGATATATATATATATATAAAACATATATTTTATGACTTCCATACAATTATAGTTTTTACTTAACTTACAAATCCATCTTTATCCCTTTTGTTCCCCTTTTCTCTTATTATAATTCTGAAGGATATGTTAGGATGCGATTCTTTCCAAACTCATACAAAGCAGCATGTTCTAAAAGTTTGTTCTGTGCTTCTTCCAATTTTATATCTTTGTGATCTAATGTGATGTCCTTATGTTCATGGTATATGTCTTTTTCAGTACTTTTACTGATCACAAAGTTTCCTGTTTAGGCAACCAGATGGTTTTGCATTTGCTCTGAGAAAAATGTAACTTATTATTGTTGTTGATTGGAATCATTGATCTCTAATTAGATGTCACTGTGGAAAGAGTTCAGAAACATGAACGCTGTTTCAAATTTCTGCAAAAGGTCGTTAATTATTGGAGTAATAATATAATGATAAATTATAACCAGGTGTGCATTTTTGTGAATGAAAACAATTCAACATTTCATCTATACAATTTCAAATAATACATATTGAGAGAATTAATAGATTTAAGGTAGGAAACTTGTTTGAACTGGTCTCAGTTGCAGTCTAGAAATTACAAAAATTAGCTTGAAACAACCCAAAATAGTCTGTAAAAATAGTGTGTTTATTAAATATTGCTACAAGATAGCAAATGTCATCATAAAAGCATTTTAAGCATCTTTGTAGCAACTATAGGATAGTATTTAATGAATAATTTGTATCAAATTATTTATTTAATGCTGTTACAATGTTATTTTACTCATGCAATATTAACAAGTGGATGACAGCCTCCTTGAGCTATGAATGCTCTGGAATCAGAATTTGCTTCCTATGGGAAATGACATAAGCATAAACAGTCAATTTCTTCCAAAACATTTCAACCGATCATTGTTTCTGATGCTTTTCCCATGGAAGCAGTTTTTAACTCCTACTATGAATTAAGCAATCACAATGTATTTGATAGACGTTACTTTTATAGTAAATGCATTCTTAATGAAATTGAAATCTTAACACAAGATATTATACTGTTTCACTGATTTTACTAAAACAAGTAAATGAGTAAGTTGAACACCATGGAGAATTTTATTTCTTTTTTTATGTTTTCAGTTATCTTTGGTGATTAAATAAATGCCTCCTTGGATTTTTTAAAAGACTTTTATCCTATGTTAAACTAAAATGTATTGCCATTTAAGCTTTCCTATGTCACAGTCCAATTTATGCAATAGGGAGTGATTTCTTTTACAAAGTGTTTAGGTTACAAGTTTATACATTTTGTGGCATGTTGAAAATTTTTGAATGTTGTATTTTATCTATAGTACTAATATATTATATTTAGGACTGTCAGGATTTGTACTGAGGAGAGTGGAACATTAAGTCCATCTCTGTTACTGTCCTTATTTTTGATACAACTCATTATTTTCAATATATTGCTTCTGTGGTTGTTTGTATTTAAATTTATATAATTATACAGGTACTTCTTGCTTAATGATCCTGATTAGGATCGGAATTTCCAAAGCTAAACAAAGTGCTTGTTAGTTGAAACATCACATGACCACACAGTTGTCTCTACTTCGGCTCTCTTATCCATCTTCCCAATCTTTGACCTTTTGGCTGTCCTGCTCACATCCCAGTCCCCAGCTGACCTTTGTTATATTTTTCATCTTGATGTTGACCTTTCCCCTAGACCAGGGGTTTAAACTCCTGGCTTGTGGGCCAGATGCATCACACGCTGACCATGCCCACCCCATTTTAGCAAAGGGGAGGAAAAGGTACAATATGTCACGTGACGACAAAGTGACACCACTGGTTTGACACTCCTGCCCTAGACTGACAGAGATAGGCAGTGGCAGCAGAGAGCAATGCAGCTAAAAGGGCAGAGATCAAGAAAGAATTAGGTGACCATTGCAAAAAGCCAGCATCTGCTTCAGCCGGACACAATACATCAGTGGGAGGAAAGAGATGGTGAAGGTCAGTAAAGATATATAGTGGGGTGTGTGGGTGTGTGCAGAGTGGCCAAAAGGGCAGAGATGATGAGAGATCCAGATGGGGGGAGTTGAAATGCAGTCATAAATGTGGGTAGGCTTCTGTGTCCAAGTGGCTTCTGTAATTGTACCATTATAACTTCAAGTGTCAATTGGCTTCAGAAACAAATTCCATCTCTGTTCCAAGCCTCTATAAGGAACCTTCAAAATGGCAGGTACTCATGCATTTCCTTAGTTCTGCTATAGTTTTATCTTGGTTGGAACTGGGCTTCTTATATCGTGGATTGTTGGACCTTCAATAGTGCGCTTGCAAAAGCATTAGTTGGAGGACTAGCAGAAGGAACTGAAGATACAGTAAGACTGTTAAAATTTACAGTAGGTATATGAGAAACACATTAACCAAATTCATTGTATGGCTCCTTCATATGAGCATGAGAGGCTAACTTTTGCGTATAGCATAGATTCACTTTCCAAGTTTCTGAGCCTCTGAGAAATTTTCTCATAGTTTTCCCTGCAGACCCTGTCATTAGCAGTCAAGTAAGGACAATTTTACCATTCTTTCCCGCTGCTTTATTTTTTTCAATGCCAGTACATATATTTGTTATTCTTTATATTCCCTTTGAAGTTGGGAATCCAAAGGGAGTCTACAACCGAGCAGATGTTTCTAGTACTAAAGATGCAGAAATTCTAGTTTAACTGAAATACAAGGTTGTACAAATGCTATTGAAGCTAAAATTCCATTTGTTAAATGTATTTATTATTTATTTTTTACTTGCACTTGCTATCCAGAAGAGGTGATACCTCATGTCACTAGCTCAGGAGGGAAAATGGATGAATTTATCCAAGTAAACAGCATTTCAACAGCTGTCTCTGGTGATTTCCCAAATGGGTTTTTTGTTCCACTGCACTGCATATTTCCCACCATCCTTTCTTTTCTAGCTAGGAAAAATCATTTCTGAATCACATTGGTCTTGGAGGATGGCTGTACTGATGCATCCATTTGACTGGCCAACATATAATGAACAATTTAGAAGGAAGATTTAAAAAGCAGAAGATTAATAACATTTAATTCCCTTTCCCATGTATTTTTTTGTAAGAGAGTATACTAACTGATGTAATTTATCTCTAAATTTCTATGCTGCCTTTCTATATCTTTCTTCAACCATCAAAACAGTTTATTGTGATGAATGAGTACAAAATATAACTTAAAACAACATTAATACAATTTAAATTGAATTATACATTGGAGTAAGTTAACAATTAAACAGGTGGTGACAAAATGTGCTTTTGCCAACTTCCTAAATATTAACAGGATATTCTTATGCAGGAAATAAGACTTTTTTTCTGCGTGTCAGAAGATTGAGTTTTGGGAAGTGATAAGATCTTCCAAAGAGCTTCAAAAATAAAGTATGAAAATTCTCTTGACATAAACATAGGCAAGCTATACATAAAATCCATGTTTTCAAACCACATAATTCTGGTCTTATACCATATCCAACTCTTTCAAATCTTTGGAGAATTTTATTTCAAAGTAATGTGGTAAACATTTTTTTATTTACCAATACATTTTGGTGTTTTAAGATGCTCTCCAAAACTTTCATACATAATTCATCTTAGGACATATATGACATGTTCTAATATTTTCACTTCCATTTGATTTCTTTGAGGTTTCAAATGTCTAAAGCCTTTATCAGATACATCAACAGACCTTTGTGTATACTTTAAATTTTTTAAAGTATATGTGGGATTTACTGGTTTCCCACAAATGACTTTGTATATCCTGTGCTGAAAATAGTAGTAATGTTGTTTTTCATGCATCTGTAACTAGGCCAGCTCAGAATAATAAGTTCCAACATAAAAAAAGAATGCACTGACTCCGTATAATCTAATTTAAGATTACAATTAAAGTAAAAAGGTTAGATTCTTATCTATCTATATCTATCTGTCTGTCTATCTATCTATCTATCTATCTATCTATTCTGAGGTTTTCGCGGGTGTTTGTATGTAGGTCTTTGGTTATTCGGGTTTTCTCCCGCGTAAAATTGGAAGTGTCTTGGCAACGTTTTGACGAAGTCTCATTCGTCATCTTCAGGCTGGTGTTCTCGGCTTCGTGCTTCCAGGAGCCAAAGTGCTTCGTGCTTTCATTTGCTCCTGGAAGCACGAAGCCAAGAACAGCAGCCTGAAGATGACGAATGAGACTTCGTCGAAACGTTGCCAAGACACTTCCAATTTTACATGGGAGAAAACCCAAATAACCAAAGACCTACATACAAACACCTGCGAAAACCTCAGAAAACACACACACACACACACACACACACACACACACATATAATTTATTTCTACAATACACAGTATACATAATGCTCCCAGTTCCCATTGTCCTCCCAAAAACAATGCTGGGAGGTGATTTTGGCCAAGAAAGGATGACTGGCCCAGGCATTTAGTCAATTTTCTAATCTAAAGGGAGACCACATCTCATGGGCTCTCAGTTTCAAATCCAGCACTTTAATCATTATTCCAAACTCTTAAAAACTTGATATTCATTTCAAAGAACTTTAGTAACCAGAATAACTTTTAAAGCAAGCATAAAAACAAATCATAAGATCCTTCACCTGGATAACAGCACATATCTGCATAAAGAATAGAAGTAGTTTCATGGAGACCCATGAAAAAGAAATGTCTGAGCACCTTTGAATATTTTAATAAAACAGATTCCAGGCAGAATTCCAAGCTGATTCCAGAGAAGTGATTAGAGATAGAAAAAAATCCCTCAACCAAGCCATGTCTATTTTAGTACTAGAGTATCAATTATTCTTGCCTGGATGAATGGATCATTGTCATTTTCAACATTTCATTGAATCTTTCCAGAAAGAAAGTCATTTGAATGGACTATATAGTAGTTGGCAGTATTCTATTATTCCAATATTTTATCATTCTGTTTTTCTGGGTATTGTATTCTTTTAGCCCATATTTTTCTATCCAATTATAAAATGTTCATAGTCACTTTTGCTAGCGGGTATATATATAAATCAAACCAATCAATCAATATATTTTCCATATTTAATAAAAAGCAAATATGCAAATAACTAATTGTATAGAAGAATGGAATATATATTACATGTATCATTTGCATTTTTTTCATTGAACGTTTCAGCAAACAACAGCATCTAAAAAAATGGATATCAGACATAATCAAACTGAACAGATTTTATTCCAAAATGAAAATGTTCTGTATGATTATAGGATGTCCAGTTCTTCACTGAAGAAGAGGGAAGAATTCAATCAAAATATTTCCCAGATAATTATTTTTCTTCATTTTAATGTATTTGAGATATGCTATTTACTTTGCTATTATTATAACTTGTAATGGGGCTGTTTCTTTATTAAAGCAAGGATTTCGTTTTATTGCTTTTGTTACTGATGATGGTTAGCTTAATTATATAAGGCTCAGAATTAGGGACTTAAAAATATCCCAGGTTTTTTTTCTTCTATTCAACAATTGTATAAAATTTTATTAACTGACAATAATCAGTAATTAATATCCTGCCAAGAGGAGATTTGTGTGACCCTATTACCAGAACACAAAGTCAGATCATTCTGGATTTTAACAATCTAATTGCTTTTAATGTGTATTTCTTTAAAAATCATGCACCACCTTTATGTCTTAATTTTAATGGACTTTCCATTAAAATGAAACAGAAGAAAAATATATTAAGTTTCAGTAAATAAATCACTGAGATTTTTTTAAAAATTAAAGAAGGTAAACAATTCCTCATTCCAGAAGGCAAGCTCTTTTATAGAGGAGGTACACTTCTGGGTTCTTATAGATGGCATTATTTAATTGAAGCATCCTGGAGGACATCAATCTTGCCAGATGGATACTATGGGAGATAACAGGTCTCTCAAGTAATCAGGCCATATACCATGCAGAGATTTATAGGTAGCAACGAGCACCTTTAATTGCAATTAGAAGCAAAATTAGAACCCATGCAGCTTGTAAAGATATGTTACTGCATTCTGGAACCTTTGAAACTTACAAATGCTGCCACATGCGGTAATCAAGTTGTGAGGTAACCAGGGCATGAGTGACTATCTTAAGGGCCCCCTGATCTGGGAAATGGTGCAACTTGCACACCAGATGAAGCAGTGCAGAGACCATCATGGAGAAGGAGGAGCTGTGAATCCATGAAATCCCCCAATTATCACCAACCTTGAATGGAACTACCACCCCATCTAAGGTCAGTAATGGACTATCAGCAGATAACCACAGGAATTCAGTCTTGGTAGTAGGATTGAATCAGATATAATTTCTGAATGCATACAGTCTCCTAGTACTGGGACAGAACCTTGGCAACCTCAATTTAGCCAATCTGGACTCAAAGGGTATAATTAGGTATCAACAATATACTGAGCCCCAAAACAGCAAATGACTTCACCCAGTGGTTTTTTGTAGATCACAGGTGTCAAACTCGCCACGTCACATTGCTGACACATGATGTTTCATGATGTTTTTCCACTTTGCGGAGCTGGGCTGGGCATGGCTGTGCATCCAGCCCGTGGGCCGCCAGTTTGACAGTCCTGTTGTAGATGTTAAAAGGAGAATTCAAAGAATAGAACCCTGTGGCACCCGCAAATGAGGGACCTGGAGAATGATCTTTCTCTAGCTACCAACACCAATTGAAACTGGTCTGGCAGTGGGAAGAGAACCAACATAAATTGGTGCCCCAAACGCCCAACTATAGTCAACTGTATTGAAAGCTGCCAAGATATCAAGAATGGATACATCACTACCATCTTAGCTTTACCACAGATCTTCAATAAGTGCAACCAAAGCCGCCTTACTACAAGTAGTCCTTGACTTATGGCCACAGTCTGGCCCTGGAATTTTGTTTGTAAGTTTTTGGGGTTGTTAACACTTTCACAATTTTTAAAAAATGAGCAAGTTTAAATGTTAAGTTTCCTAAATCAGAATTTCTGTGTGTAAATACAATTCAAAACATTTTAAACAAATAAGGAATAAAGAACTATAAACATATTTTCAAATATATTTTACATTGCTAAGAATTATTATTTCAGTTGAGCTCCAGATCATTAATTAATCACTTGGGGAATTAAAAGATTGGTAAAAATTAACACTATTATTGCCTGGTATATAGTAGCAGTAATAAAAATGTAACTTCTTGGATTTTGCTTCTTGGATTTTTTCCATATATACTCTGTGTGTGTGTGTTTGTGTTTGTGTGTGGGTATACAGTATAGTATATGAAAAAGTACTCTTAATTCATGCCAGAAAATGTTTAGTAAATGTATCTATTGTCAAAAATCAAGAACAAATGCAAAGATTCTTAATAAAAAAATATGAATTACAATCTTATTATAATGTTAATGACATTGATAATGTTTTTCCATGATAATGTCAAAATTAATTAGGACTGTTTTTAATAATTTGTTATATCTGTTGATTGCTTCATTTTAATCGCTGTACACTGCCAGTTTCACTTTGTTTGAAATAATTGGCCATATGAATTAATACATATATACATATGTACCTTGGCTATCGATGGAGTGGCTTCATAGGCTTTAAGTTAAAATTGGGGCAGGTTTCTTTACCAAAAAATAAAATTTTATTCAAAATCCATTTCTTCTGAATAGGTTCAAAAATTGGAAAAAAATGGGATCTAAATTAATTTCACACTGATTACCCTTTCAACCTTATATATTTCATTATGCATTTTAATATGAAGATAAACAGTATCAAGGTTGGGAAAGGAAAGAACTTTATTAATTAAAAGGTTTATTTGATGGGTACACTATAAAACATGGGAGAAAATATGCAGGAAAAGCACTTTAGTGGAAAAATTGATAACAAATAAAGAGGGCAATAAAGTAATAGATTATTTTTACTTTACTTAGCTTGAATTTATTAATAATGCACAACAAAAGCAAAATGATTGATTACTACTCAGTTCCAGGTTCCATTAAAATAAGGTTACATTTATTTTGCTCTCTATGTATTTTACTGTATTAATCACTGTGTAAATTTAACTAAATGGGAAAAGGAATATAAACTGATACAACCTACCTGGAATGTGCTTCTGTTCGTTTATCTGTCCTCTCCTCCTCACCCAAAATTAACCTATCTTCATTTTGCTTAATAAATTCATCACTTGACTACATTATTTTTCTTCTCATGGCCAATGTTCCTATTGTTTCTTATTTCTGAAATATTGATGTTTATTTAAGTGCAAGAGGCTGTGTTATTTAGTCTTTTAGTTTTTGGATTCAAGTGTAGGCATGTCTATAACATCTGAAGTCAAAAGCAAGATTCTAGCAGCTACATTCTTTCATTTGGTGGCAGCTGTTTTTCATCGCTAAATTTAATGGATAGTGATTACAGCAAAACTGGTCTTTTATTTATTAGTTCATATAAAGTGTGCAGTATTTGTAATATTGTTTTCCGGCTAGCTAAAGATTTTAGAAATTGAAAGAAAGAGAGGTTTTTTTCTACAATAGAGAGTATAAAAACTGGAGAAGTTTGATTTAAGCTCCCATACTAAACTTTCTAACTGCATGAAAATCATTTTTTGCAAATGATAGTAGGTCCAAAGTTTTCAGCTGCTTCATGCTTCCTAAAGTGAGCATTCTAAAATACATACATAGTAGTTATTCGTGTTTTAACTTTCTTGAATTTTGACAATGGAACATAATAATAAACTTGTGGGGAAGGGGGGCAGGGAAATTGCCAGCAATCTAGTTCACTTATCCCAAAACAATTTTCTAAACAACATTATGATTTATGATGCTATCTGTATGAAATGTTACCTGATGTCTCTTTTCCTCATGTTCCAAAATGGAACTTGTGGAAATATAGGTTTGTTTGCTTTTTTAAAAATTTTAGTTTCTAAATATTATTGAAATTATAGGATTATGCATGGTAAACAAGGCAATGTATTAATATGATTATCTAACACAGTACTGATACCTGAACAAATTCATACATTTTCATTTGTCTTAGAATATACAAAATACATAGAAAAAGACATAGTATAAGTTGAAGTATTTATTTTCATTTAAGCAATATATTTAATGCATTTTGCATTAAATATATGCAGTTTTTTTGTTTCAGATGAAAAACTAAGGAATACAATTGTTTCCGATGTGATGAATCCTATTTCTTATGTGACAACCTGAACTGGGAAATAATAGAATTATTAAAAATTAGATCTATCATGAGTGGGAAAAGGCGAAGGTATATGATTCCATGGCAAAGTAATTATTTTGCACATTACAATTGTGATAATTCATATTACAGATAGTATTTAACTAAACAACAGTAATTGAACCCAGCATTACAATGATAATTTGTGCTGGTCATTAAGTGGGTCATTGTGTGACTTGCCTGATCATACAACATTTTTTGTGGCAGTTGTTAAGTGAATGCAATGGTTATTAAGCAAACATGGTGGTCTTAATGGCGGTCATTAAGAGAACCCATTGTAAACACAGGTTTCAGCAAATCACAGGACGCTGAAAATGGCCATAAATATGGGCTGGTTGCGAAGTGTCCAAAATACACTCATGTGACTACATGGAGGGATAGGTTATCAGAGCTTTGAATCCAGGTCATAAATAGGGGGTCCATCATAACATTGAATGGTTGTTAAGCGACTGATCGTTAGGCTGGAACCACCTGTATAAAATTTATGAAAAAACTGCTAAGGAAGGCTGATCTGTAAGTTCTTTGTTTTGGCAGTGGAGTACTATTGCACTGCATTATATTAATATTGTTGAGAAGTTGAAATGAGCTAAGATCTACAGTAACAGTAATAACATCTTTCCATCTTTTTCTATCTCTTTTTCTGTCTCTCTCTTTCTCTGTCTCAACATGTCACTTCTGAAGTTCATGTAAGCATTTTACATGTTGTTGTGTCTGCACAAACTATCCCTATGTCTATTTCTAGTGCTTCATGGTGATTTGGTTCAATATATTTATTTTCCACATGATTTAGGCCTGTATATTGGCATGGCCACCTATGACCGTAGTTTTATTTAGCTTGTATGGAAACAGAAAATAGTTGCATATGTTAAGTGAATACTGGAAGGAACTGGTTAAATCCTTCACTTATCTTCAGTCAATAGGCTTCCTGAATAAAATATGATATAGGATGAGAGTACTGACAATGCCTTTTTTTTTATGTTGTTCAGGCACACACATAAACACATACACAAACACTTGTGTAAGTTGTTTAACTGCATCCATAACTTTCGGTTTATTGTTTATTCACTAGTTAACCATATCAAATTATAACATCATATCAAGATAATAAAATAAGGTAAAAACAATAAGGTGTTTCAAAATATATACAACTATTCAATAAAATAATCTGATAAAATCAGAGGTTAGCCCAATCTGATCTAGATAAGAAACTCTCAGTTGGATTGCTTTAGCTATAAATGTGGTGGTCATTAAGGCATTAAGAGTTGTTAACCTAATCTTGCGTAGCTTCTTCTCTGGTAATATTGTACTACTAACTAGAGCATACAAAACATTTGCTATACCAATTCTCAAATACAGCTCATCTGTCTGGAACCCGCACTGCATATTGGACATTAATACAATTGAAAGACTCCAGAGATATTTCACGAGAAGAGTTCTCTACTCCTCTACCCGCAATAGAATTCCTTATGCCACCAGACTTGAAATTTTGGGCTTAGACAACTTAGAACTATGCCGCCTTCGGTCTGACCTAAGTATAGTACATAAAATTTCTGCTACAATATCCTACCTGTCAATGATTATTTCAGCTTCAACCACAACAATACACAAGCACAAAATAGATACAAACTTAAGGTAAACCACTCCAAACTTCAGCAACAGAGTGGTCAATGCCTGGCCTGACTCTGTGGTTTCTTCACCAAACCCCCAAAACTTTAATCTTAGACTGTCCACTGTTGACCCCATTCCTAAGAGGTCTGTAAGGGGCGTGCATAAGCACACCAACATGCCTACCATCCCTGTCCTACTGTCCCCATTTATTTGTATCCATTTCCTGTATTCATAATCACATTTATACTTATATCTGTTATCTTATATATGCTTGACAAATAAATAAACAAAATAAATAAAAATAAATAAAATGTGTTTGTATCTTGAAGTAGGAAATTGATGGCCTGTTCTGTCAGTTAGTGATTTAAAATGTTGGACTTTGGCTGAAGAGTATTGTTGGCAGTCAAAGGGGAAAGCAAATATTATATATTTTTTTTAAATTTGATTTATATGCCGCTCTTCTCCGGAGACTCAGGGCGGCAATAGCCTTCATACTTTTGTATATTTATACAAAGTCAGCTTATTGCCCCCACAATCTGGGTCCTCATTTTACCGACCTTAGAAAGGATGGAAAGCTGAGTAAACCTTGAGCCTGGTGAGATTAGAATTTACAGTAATTGCAGGCAGCTGAATATTAATCAGTGCCTTAGTCTACTGCGCCACTCAGGTCCCTTTATTTTATTTAGATGTTGCAGTTGGGATGGATGCAACAATTAATAGTATTCTATTGTTCTCTGTTTTCTGCCTTCATTAAAAGTGGTAGGCTCTATTGTTTTATTGTTCAAACTATAATGGATAACAGAGAGCATGGTTGTTGGAGGACTGATTAGTGCAGATTATGGAGTAAACCAATCAATGCAAATTCTGGGGTAAATCAATTTCCACTTGGCCATTGGAGGGCATCCAGGTTCTCTCAACATAGCTATCTCCATAGATCTGTGAGAAGAAAGTGAAGTAGGTTTCAATATGGAGAACTGTGAAGGAGAATGCAAATGCCAACTTCAGTGAAATACCTGATACATATATACTCTGGATATTGTAGTTTTAATCAATAATCATGACAAATATATATGAAGAGAACTTTCTCAAAACACCCTTCCACACTGTGATAGGTGATGTCCATTTTAGTAGGAAAAAATAATCCCTGTGTATGATTAAATGTTTAGGAACATGAAAAGTACAGTATCTTTGTCAGAGAAAAGAGTATGATAATGTTAATTGAAAGAGAAAATTACAAGGCACAAATACCTCATGCTGTGCCTTTCATGCAATGCTGTCAGTTTCTTCACTTTGATAAGAAATACAGAGCATGTGGTGTTACTAGCAGGTATTCCCACTGGTTGGATGCCTGATGGATTGGGCAGAAGCTTGCCTTGAGATGCTACCAGAAACTATGGAAAACAAAAGAAAGAAAGCAGGATGCATAGAAATCGTTCTGTAAATATGCTGAAGTAAAAAATGCAACAACAAAACCTACTTTATCCTATATTTGCTTCACAAGACTTCTCATTTTTCCTTAGGAAAAGTTTTCAATGTTTCTTGGTTACTTGTACTACCTGAAGTCTATTTAAGATTTACACTATACTTTTCATAAGATTCTGACTACAATTGTCGAAATATTGTATTGCTGATTATCAACAATAGTATTAACATAAAATTCTAGAGGTGCCAAAGAAAGTTGACAACAACTACATATCATATGAGATCATAGGTCAGTCCTGTTGCGTGCCAAAAGCGGGGGGAGTGCGGGGGGTTGCGCACGCATGCCCACATCCATAATTCAATGCACCCTGCTCCCCCTGCACACGACCCCCCCGCTGCGCTCCCCCCCTTTTGGCATGCGAGGCTTTCTTGGAGCCTGGGGAGGGTGAAAACGGCCTTCCCCTTTCCCCAGAGGCCCTCCGGAGGCCAGAAACAGCCTGTTTTCCAACTTCCCGTGGGCCAGAAGGCCCGAAAATCAGCTGGCCTGCGCACGCATGTGCACTGCAGCTGAGCTAGGGCAACGCGCGCATGCCCACCGATATGGCTCCATGTGCCACTTGTGGCACGTGTGCCATAGGTTTGCCATCATGATCATAGGTCATAATCTTCTATGTCATTTGATGGAATTTACTCAATTACCCTAAAATGTCCAAGAAGTAGATGGTAAGAGGTTTAAAAAATACCACCACATATTGCTTCTCTACTAAAAAAATTTTGGTTAATCCTGCTGATGTATTTTATTTGCTCAATTTATATTCTGACTTTCTCTTTAAAAGTTTAAGGCAGCTTATATGGCATAAAGGAAACAAGACAGCTACAATAAAATAAGATTTAAAAAAAATATAAAAACAAACTCTGAATATGACACCACCTATCTCCTATCTACAACGCAGTCCTTTCACGCAGTTCCAAGAAGATGCCACACCCATTTGCATTCTGATTCAGGTGATCCTGAGGTCACACATAAATCCCCAAGTGGCCTCAACAGCTCTCAAAGAAAGTGCTAATCACCAGATGACTGCAAAGAAATATAATCTTTCCATTTCCCCTTCCCTATCCTGTCAGAACTAATCCTTCCATCTCCCCATCATCCAGCCTGAACTGATGAAGCTTCTTGGATGAGAAACAAAACATCCGTTTTGCTTCCTTAAGGAAAAAGAAAAAGCATAATCTAGTTGCCATTTGAAAGAAAAAACACCTTTGAGACAGTCTGCAGTGTAGATGACAGTAAGGTAAAATAACATAAATGCAATTGAATTAAATGAGTCACAGAATCAAAATATATTTAGAATTACCTAAAGGTTTTTTTCCCTTTGTAAAACAAGACAACAGGCATTGTAAATAACGATTTAGTTGTCTGTATTTATTAATTCATTTAAGGCATTTATAAAGACATTTCTATTCTATGGATAATATTTATGTCAGGTTGAGAATAGTGTAAATTAAAAATAGTCAGATATATAATATAATATAAACCAATAGGAAACTATCATTAAATAACAGTTCAATTTCACAATTAAAATGGCAAGTCTGTAGCAAAGTAAAAGTTAAAATATATTGCATTTATTTTTAAATACATAGTTACCCTTGGATGGGAAACAATAACCTTGTTTTCATTCCACTTGTTATTAACTTATTTGCTTATATTAGATTTTTCTTGTAAGTTATATTGGCATATTAAAATTGTCATTACTTTTTTTTTCTTGAATTACTGTGAAACCATTATATAGTGATAGGTTTTAAGAATCAGTCTTGTTCCAACTTTAGTTACATTGATAAGTCATCAGAAGAGATGCTTCTGACCAGCACTTCTAATTACTTTGCTTTAATATGCTCTTTAGCCTTAATGAGCAAAATAAAATGTCCCTATTCTTATCTTAATTTGTCAAAGCATCTCTTCAAAGATTTAGTGTTTTATGTTTTCTCCCTTGATTGCTCCAAGTTCTGAGTAAATCACTGATCAGTTAAAGAGTTCACATAATGGATCCTCCAAAATGTAGGTTGTTAATTATTTTTTCAGTACAATGGCAATTTAATGTACCTCAACAGAGCATTTTGGTAATACCTGAAATAGCTTTGGACCTAGTTTAGAACTCTGAGAATTATTTTTGCTTACATAGCACTAGGCTTTTGAGAATATTGTGCACTTTGAAGTCACTAATGGATAAAGCTTTATGGACATCTTGGGTAGAAACTTGTGTAATATTAGTTTCATTGGCAGGTAAAAAAACTGGCACATGTACAGGACAAGTGACTTTTTAAACAACTTCCCGTGTATTAGTAGTACTGCTGGGAAATCAAATCTTTTCAAGGCTGCTAGGAGAATGAAACAAAAACTGAGTTGCATGCATCTCATAAATCTGTGCTTCTGCTGTACCATTCTAGCTGTATGAGAGTGTTCATCAAAGCAGGATCCGGGCACATGGGATATATTCCTTCAGATTAGTATTTGCTTATTTGTTTTCTGCTTCTCCTACACTAAAAATGCATAAATGTCGGGACAAAGCCTACAAGATCATTGTTTTTTGAGTATGTATGTATGAATCACCTTTTTTTTTCAATAAATAAAGCAGCCACATCTTTTCTCAGATTCACACGATGGCTTCAGAAGTACCACCTAGCCTGGAATGGAAACAGCTTAGAAGCATCTTCTGAGACAGTTCTACAAGCCTGAAGAAAGAGGCAACTGCTATAACATTCGGAAAAGAGGTGCTTTTTGCATGTCCTTGTATGTTTTCAAGCAACTCTTTTAAATAATTTCTCAAAACCTAGACTGTAATAAATAGAAATCTATCAGAAACCATGTAGAAGTCCTTCTTTCTGACATGAAACTCCTACATGAGATTATTTGTGTGTGAATGTATACCAAGAAGTAATACATTTGGTTTATTATTATGGTCCAGATAAGGTTTCTTTGACCTGTTGTATATGTTAAATTTTGCAATTAACTCCTTGGTTACCATATAGCTCTATTACTTTAATTTATGCTATATGTTTGTGGAATAGCATCCACAATGATATTTATACTGGGAGTTATACTGGGAGTTTTACAGAATTTATAAAATTATTAGGAATGAACAGTACTGTATAGCAAAGCAAAGCAAATAATGAATGCAAAAAAAGACCAGCGTCAATTGACTTTATACATCAAAAGCATCATTTTCAGTCTATGAACCAGTTGTGAAACTGTTGAGAAAAGCTTTCTATAATGCCATCATATATAAACTGTATTCTTTTCAAAAGCAATCCAACCCTTTGAAAATATTACAATTCAAATTAAATATATCTTCCAAAATTGGTAGAAATTAGCACATTAATGGACATAACTTGAAGGGCAGTTGACAACTAAATCCAAGAGAATATCTAGATTTTTAGAGCAATGTTATCTCACCTGAATCTCAATCCCTTGATTTAGCGATTACAGTAGTTTCTGTTTGGTTCAGATTTAGCTCCAATTTGTGTAGTCATTTGATCATTTGAATTATTTCTACTTGATGTTTGTCTTTGTGCTTTTAATAGGCTGTACACCGCCCTGAGTCCTTCGGGAGAAGGGCGGTATAGAAATAAAATTATTATTATTATTATTATTATTATTATTATTATTATTATTATTATCTGTTGCAGATGTCAAATTATGATTCAGAACTTGACAAACATTTTGGGAATTACTGTAGAAAGAGATTCAAGATCCTTATTTAAAGAGGGTGATATAGGTACTAGTTACATAAACAAACTAGCAGTCTGAAGGGGGCTAATTTTTAAAATAGGTGTTATATGTTATGGAGCATTATTTATTAAATTTGCATTCAAGATTTTATTTTGAATATAAAATAAATTATTGCATTGTCTCCAAATAATTATGTTGGGATCATTCATACTGATGTTTTTTCATAAGAGACGTACTCCCTTTCAGTGTTCAATTAACAATATTTTGTGGGATATTGTGTGGTCTTCTAGGAGGATGAATTAGAAAAAGAATAGTAAACAATAAAGACCATTTACAACTTCAGAACCAATTTGATTACCAGTATTCAGAATGCTTATGATGATACATAAATGTATTACTTTGTATATATTGGCCATTTGAGGTAGATCAGGTTAGATAACAGACAGCACAAGGACTTCTGGAACTCTGCTTTATTTTTGTACATATAATAATAGAATCTTGCTAATTTCCCAAAATATTCTTTTACTTCATGTTATTGATTTTGTTTTTCACCCCTTGAGTGTCTTTCGCAGGACTGACTTGTTTCCTTACATTCCTTCTTCAAAATTATCTCCATGTTCCTCTATAAAGTAAATGTGTTATTTCCTAAGAATACTGCTTCAGCTCTTATAGATTATTATGGTGATTCTTTAGAGCTTTCTTTTTTATTTGTTCTTTCTTACCTTAGTTCTCTGGCTGAATTCACATGTTGCTGAATTCACGCATTGCTGTAAACTATAATATGATTTGTTTACTATTGGTTTAGTGCATTATGTGGGATCATCCACTATGTTTCTAAACCACCATTTATAAAAGTGTTATATCTGAGCCAGGCCACTATGGCTTCTTCAACAAATTGTCCTTAAATAATTATGTGTTGGCATGATTGCAAACCCAGGCTTTTTCTTTGCTCATGCTTCCTTATCTTTTGTTTAGTCTGACAAACATCAGCATTCTCAGAACTATGAGATCCTTCCTAGACATCTTGTTTGTTTGTTCTTTTAGAAAAAGTGGTCATATTAGTGACTGAAACTTCCCATCTTTCTGCTAAAATATATTGACTTGGAATAGCTAGTTCTGGCAAAACAACTACATATTTTAGATGACTCACATTAATAATAATTAGAGACCACTAATGATCTGCAGTAAGATGTTAGTTCACATACCCCATAATATTTGTATAATATTCTGACTCTTACAGAATATATTAGTTGATTGGGCTAAAGTAAGACAA
The DNA here is from genome assembly GCA_012654045.1 of Ptyas mucosa. Lineage (NCBI taxonomy): Eukaryota > Metazoa > Chordata > Lepidosauria > Squamata > Colubridae > Ptyas > Ptyas mucosa. Next base: position 11,178,992 of record WNWU01000016.1, read on the forward strand.
TTGTTTCCAGGAAATGGTTTTTAATTACCATTCTTTCTGTGTGATTTTCTCCTTTTCATAGAGAAGCAATTCAGTATTGGTGATGTACTCTTTCTTCATCATGGGAAAGGGGAATACATCTCAAGCTAAACTACCATCAACATTTGAATTTTTTTTAATGTAATATTTGCTTTGTGGCTAATGTGGTGTAGTCTTAATGGATTATCTCCTAAGAGCTCCAGACAGTGTATGATGTGCTTAGCATACATAGACAAAGGACAAAAGATCAATATTTATTCAGTTGATTGAAATCCAGAGATATTTATGGAAGTAGGCCACCACGGTCTAACTATTTCCTCAACAGTTCTGGATTACTAATTGTAACTGCTGAAAACAGTTTAAAATTCATGTTGAATGTGGTGAGTATGTATATAGGCCCTAACAAGCTTTTTGAGAAAGGAATTCCACAATGAAAATTAATTACACCTTTATTTTCAGCAGATGGGTCCGTAAGATACTGTTAAAAATAATCAAGCCTATAGTAGATATTAAGTGAAGTATAAAGACCAAGAAAAAATAATGTCTTTTGTTTCTACTCTATGCCAACCAATTTTATTTTCAACATTGATTTTGGGTGTTGTTTTAAACAAATGGCCAAGATAAGCCACTAAGAGGCTTTTATGAATTAAGGGTGTAATGAAATGTTTAGTATTTTGAATGTAGCAAAATGTATATATTGATTGTTACTCTCCAGAACAAAGGTCTATAAATGAGGTCTTAAGGTCTAGAAATAGTAGGAAGCAATATGCATAATGATGGGGAAATGCATGAATATACAGCTATTCACATTCAAAGAAGGAAAAGCTCTTGGTTAAGGGCATGGACCACCTTCTTAAAAAAGCCACACCTCTTTATTTTTTCAAAGAAAAATATGTATTTGAATCAAGGAAGCACAAACAGTTCCTGTTGGTTGGAGCTGACAAAACTTATACATGCTGTGGTTCCATCACAGTTAAAGGTATGCTTTTATTGAGACTGCCTTGGAAGAGTAACTGGAAATTGTTCTTGGTGCAAAATAATGGCGTATGCTGGAGTAAAATTGTTGCATGGCACTGTGCTAATTTCATTTTTATATGTTTAATGACCTGCATGAAACACTGATTATTTTTGATGCAATTTAATATATTCATTTTAAAGCCCTCCACATCCAACTGTTATTATCATTATGATTCTGTGTAAAGGCATTGTATCCTTCAGAAGAGGTAATTTTAAACTGTTTACTCCCTGCTACAAGTTGTCCAGTCAAAAAACCAAGATGAGAGTTATGAGGCTACGGTTGAAGGCCCTGCCTGTTTTAATGTGCATTCTATGACTGAAATAAACAAAGGCAGAGATTCAATCATGTCTATTTGGGCTGGTGGCCTGATCCTTTACTAAAAATTTAATTAAAACACATTGAATTCTATTTAAAGCAATGAGTTAATGCATAGCTGCATGTCATTTTGTCCTAGTTATTGATTGATTGGTTATTAATTTTAATAACCATAATTAATAATACTGTACTGTATTGTTTTTTTAAAAAATATGGTAAACCTGAGTTAATAGTTAACTTGATAACCTCTTTTGATAACCACAATGTATAAGTGTAATAAATTTTAAGATAGCATAATACTTTGATACTTTCTGATCCTACATCTTTGCTAGCATGCAACAGTTTATTCTAACAACTTGTTTTTCTTAATCTTTAGAAGCTTAATCTTTAGATGGGAACATTCTCCTTGTTATGAATGCTTTCATTACATTTCTTTTCTGCCTATTGTATTTAAGCATAGCTCCACAAATAAACATAACGAGAGGAAGAAATAGAACCAACTTTCCTCTTGCATTTTTCTTTTCCTCTTGCAAATAAATAAGCAAACTGTTCCATCACACTGAAAAATAGCATGCCAATGGAAATGGCCAAGTTGAAATCGTTTGCATTGATCCAGACATATTATGTTCTGGATGCAGGTATTTTTCACATTTTATCTTGGTGTGTTAGAGTATTCAGATGAAAGGCAGCAGCAGTAGCAGCAGCCTAAGGCTATAGAAATGAACACCCAGTTCCCTCTTCATATTAGTTCTGGCCTGAAGCATTCTATTTTCAAATATATTACATTTAAATATAAGCACTGATACATTATGTCATTCACCATTTTTTACATCCATCCATCCCTATATGTCTTTGATTGATATGCTTCTTAAGAGTTAACTCGGGTATATTGTCAGCTTTTCAGGTGGTCCTTGATTTACAACAGTCCATTTAGTGACCGTTCAAAGTTACAATGGCACTGAAAAAAGTAACTTAAGACACTTTTTCACACTTATCATCATTGCAGCATCCCCATGGTCACAAGATTTACATTCGGATGCTTGACAACTGATTCACATTTATGACTATTGCAATGCCCCATTGTCATGTGATCACCTTTTGCGACCTCCTAACAAGCAAAGTCAATGGGGAAGCCAGATTTACTTAGCAGCCATGTTACTAACTTAACACCTGCAGTGATTCACTTAGCATATGTGGCAGGAAAAGTTGTAAAATGGGGCAAAACTCACTTAACAAATTTCTCACTCAGCCACATAAATTTTGGTCTCAATAGTGGTTGTAAATCGAAGACTACCTGTAGTTCTGTCTTCACAAATACATACACCTCTCAGTTTTCAAAAGATCAGTAAGTTGGTGAATTGTTTAATTTTAATTTCAACCATTAACTGTCTCCCACTAGAGTTGAAATAGTGTTTGTCTTTTCTTTGCAGATTATTCTTTTTTCTATATGTACCTTACAAATTTGGGGACTGTACCACTTCTACCTATTACTGCTTTTCTTAACCCATGGCACTTTTACAACTGTAACTTCCAATTTTTTAAACAGTGCATCAGTGTATTGAAAAGTGAAATGGCTGTGAAAAGTTTATTCTGACATTTCAGTTTCCATAATGCTCACTATCATTATTTGTTAACCAGCCAATGAGTGGGGACTTTATTGGTTCTTGCGTTCAGCAAGAACCAATTTTTAAAAAAAGAAAAAAAACCCAAAATTCAAAAAATAACTATATTTAAATATAATGCTTGGCTAAAATCAATCACTTCCAAAATGAGAATAGAAATGTGATAGCAGATTGCAAAAATTGTCAATACATTTTAAACTTCTTTTTTTGCTCACGATAAATAAGGTGTGCTAAGCCTTCAAATAGATTTAGTTTATTTAAAACAACCTTGCTAACAGAAATAGCAAGCAAAACCGTTCAAAAATTAACCCAGTCATATTTTCATATACCCATTTATCCTGTAAACCCCGTGTACCAAAGTGATGTCTTTCACCAAATGCAATCTTGGTTTTAAAACTTTTTCTCGGACTGCACTAAGACTGCACTAACCATAGAATGGCCATTTATATGCGGTAGCTATAGAGTGGATTTGAATGGTCCAGCCTGCAATATTTGATTTGCAAAAATGAAAAGAAAATTTGAGATAGCTTGAAGTCTATTTGACCTTAATACAGATTTTTTTTTAAAAAAATCAGAGTTTAAAAAATGGTGAGTTTTTTAAGCAAACAAGTAAAAGCCATATTTTTTTGTTATAGCTCCCTTTTATTTTAAAAATTCCAAAATCTAGAACCCAATTCTAGTGTTAAAAAATCTGCAGTAGAATTGATAATGAACAGAAATGGAAGCTGACAACCTATTTTCATTTCCCTGGATGCTGTAAAAAGTCAATTGCCTAAATACATAAAGTAGTAAATTAGATTTTAAAAATTGTTTCTGCTTAATAACCCAAAGTGTTATTAGTAATACAGGTAAGGAAATTACTTAATAAAAAAGTCTGTGGTTTTTTAACCTGGCAGTATCCCTTTTAATTAAGTCATAAGAAGTCCTCAGATGTAAGATATAATAAAAGTGCAGTATGTAACTTCTATTATTTATAACAAAATGTAAAAGGTCTACTGAAACCGATTAAGTTTAGCAGCAGCCACAAAGTCACATGTGCATTTTTCTCAAAATCTCTCTTTCCCTTTGTCTGTGTATTTTTAGCAGCATCATACTAATATCCCCAACACTGTATCTGCTTTTTCTTTGAAGCTACATCAAATAATCCTAATATGAGTCTTGTACATAAAAAGGATCCTCATTGTACATAGTGGATATATAGCAAATATATATGTCCCAATCAACAAGGATTACATGTAGGATTGAATTCCCATTTTCCCTTTTAAAAATATTAGTGATGAGGAAATAAATATTTCCTGTTTCCCTCCAGGCTTTGTTCCTACACCACCGTAGGGAATTAGCAACCTTTCTCAATCTGGAACCCTTTGCAGAGAGGCTAACATTTTGAGGACTTATAATTTTAAGGATATTTATGAATGTTGTTATTCCTGTAACTTATCCTATTTTCACCTATCACCTAGCTTCATTTACTGTAGCAGGTACTAACTAAGAACAACTACCATGATAGTTTCTCGAGATGTAACATAATTGTGTCTGATGTACTTTGGGCTAATTTGTTCTTTAGTCTAGAGTTGATAGGGGACTAATCGAGTTGGATTATTTTTCTATATATGTTTTTGAATTGGCTTGTATTATATCGTTTTGTTATTCTCTGTATACCACTTGAAATCCAGCTAATAATAATAATAATATTTTTTTAAAAAAAACTGAAGCGTACAATTTATTGATATTGCTGTACCAGGAGATGCCAGAGTCAAAGAAAAAGAACTGAAAAAAAATCACAAAATATTGTGACCTGGCCATCGAAACTACGTGATTATGGATGAAACATGTAACAGTGATACCCATTGTCATTTGGGCACTTGGTACCATGTCCAAGAATTTTACAAAATAGATCAATAAATTGCAGCTTCCTGCAATAACACCAGCGGAACTGCAAAAAACTGCACTATTCGGAACATCGTACATCTTAAGAAGGTACTTGGTTGATATCTAGGATGATGGCAGCAACCCATATCAACCATCAGAACCAGTCAATAATATTTGTGATACATTTTAAAATGTTCAGTTGACTGAGTTTCATGTTTATTGAATAAAAGTTAATAATAATAATACCACCTTGTTTCTTTCATTGGAAAGTAACATGAGTTAAACCAGTGTTGTGGCCCGTCAGCAGCCAGCAGAGCTGGCAGCAGATTCAGATGTGAGGAGGTTGGGGAGGAACGTGGGCTAGTCCTGGAGTCTGGGGAAGGGTCAGACAATGGCTCTGACTCAGAGGCAGAGTGGGGGCCAAGGCCATCTGGTAGTTCTTTGCTGCCTCCGGAGTCTCCAGAGTCTGAGATCAGCAAGGCAGAAGAACAACATGAGCCTGTTTCCCATGTGCGCATGCGCAGAACTGCCAGGAGACAGGAACAATTGAGGAAATGGGATCGACTTGGGAGTAAGGCTTGGAGATGATTGGCCCCTCCCATAAGACATAAAAGAGAAATGAACAGGACGTGAGCTTTTGCAGGAAGCAATTAGTTCATCTGGCTGATTCAAGATTTGAAACTTCTGTTTGTGACTCTGTGCCAAGTTTGGCCTTGCCCTGCGTCTGGAAATTAGCTCTTTGGCAGCGTTCCACATGAGATAGGTGGGTGTTGATAACCTTCCTCTGAAAGACTGTTTATCAAGTCTTGTGGACTGTAAATGAAAGTAATTTACAGCCGTATGAATTAAAGAAGTTTGCTGGGATTAAGTTTGTGCTGTTTAATTTCCAAGGAAGCCTAGGTCAGAACAACCAGTTAAAAGAGAACAGCAATTCTTCCAATAGCATCTTGGAAAAATTGATGTGAAGAAATGGATTAGTTAGTTAATCTCCTGCTGTACTCTTTCAACTGGTTTAACTCATGTCACTTTCAAGGTCCCACATTTAGCCCATTCATAGAGCTCTGTAACCCAATCAGGGGAAAAAGAATTTCTTTGAGTTTCTTAATGTGCTGAAATTAATGTTTTAATTGATTTTGTATTTTTTCCCCTAACTCTTTAGAGCCATTTTCTTGACTTTCAGTTCTATATTATAAAATCAGTAAGGCACAAACCTTTTTAAAAACTTTTTTTCTACTTTTTGATAATTTATTTCTTTCATGGAGAAACGTAAGCATAAATAATGGGGTGTGGGTGTGGGTGCTTCAAACATATTCCAGTTTGTGTTCTGTAGTCTCAGATGCCCTACAATCTGTAAATTACTTTTGAGAAGGTACTAAGAAGTAATGATACAGCCCAGCAGCATATTAATCATATGAACTTGCATTTAATGTTTCAGCTCATAGATGGAGTGGATTTTTGAATTGAGAAGTGCCAATCTGTTAATGTTAAGTAGTTACTAAGCTGAAAACATTCAGTTCTCTTGTGACATCATTATACTCAATGAATAAATCCTTTGTCTTGGGCAATTGGTTCTTAAGTAAGGCATATATGATAGTTAGAAGATATGCCTAACTATGGCAATGCACTGATTAGCTTTTCCTGTCTTAGGCTAGTGGTCACACATGTATTGGACTATGTTAAGGCTATGAAAAATATTTTTAAAAGGTTTTCAAAAAGGATTCATGAGTGCCTATTGTTAAAGCAGCCAATTTATTTGCAGGCTTTAGATGTGCCACCGAATTTGTTTTCATTTGTGTTCCATTCGTGTAGAGACAACAAAGGGCAGTTTCCAAAGCAGTATCACAATCTTGTAAATATAAGGTTACTTATTGACAATAGATGTATAATATTTGTTCCTGCAAGGGTTCTGTAAGGTACAAAGTGCGAATTTCATATACTTTGCACATACATTTTCACGGGAGTTCCAATTCATATTTTTGCATTTCACTGGAAGAAAGTATTGGATCCCTGTTTAACTTAATGACTCTTTGGGGACCACATTCCAGGCCTGTTGGTTAACTTTTCTGCGCTAGCAAATAAAAGCTCCCCTTTGAGAGATTCTGTCATTTTTATTTTAATTCTGAAGTAGGGCTTGAACGACAATTCATTTGGTTCAGCATTATGATGGAGGGGTACTTAGCCTACCATTATTTTACAGATGTAGATTCACTTCCCATCAAACTATTTGTTGTACTAAAGGAAAAATATAACAAACAGGTTCTTTTGAGTGAGAAAATAACATGTGAAAAAAGAATTGTACATTATTTTTCTATTTTGCACTAGTCTGATCAGGTCTTTTCCTTTGTTTTTCATTATAGAATAGAAAGATAGACAATACAGTATCACTTGTGCATTAGAATAAGTATGGTGTATTCATTTGATCTTTGTTTGTTTTATTTCATACTCCAATGTAATTTATCTAAATTGGGCAGTGGTACCAATACTGATTTTGTTATAAGGTATATTTTCTAGTTAGTAAAAATCATAATATAGTATGATTTTTGTCTGAGATATTTCTTCATACCTCATATATCTCTAAAAGTATTCGTTATTTAACATCTGGATTGTAGTTCAATAATGGCCCTGGAAATAGGAAGTGATAAGATTCCTGGTAAAACACTCATCACCAGTTACCTCTGCAAAAAAAAATAAAAACTCCTTCTTGAACTTGGAGAGCTACTGCTACCAAATAATAATAATATCAGTCAATTGCAAAAGGCAGTGTTACTTGGAACAGTTTATATCCTGTGACAATACCATCAAACAATTTCTACCTAACCCAGGTCCTTGGGAAGGACTTGATAGGTGGATAAAAAGGCTAAATGCAGTCTAAACACCTGGCTGATTATGGAATCAGTGTTAATATATTAAACTTTAATGCTATTGACTCTCGATGACTTTGGGCAGCTCACAACAATCAAAGAAATTATGCAAAGAAACGACATGATCTAATGGTCCGACAAAGTAAAAGTAACTTTGTACTCTTAAATTTTAATCTAATAAAAGTGAATTTACTTTTTGTGGGATTACTTCAGGTTATGGAACACCAAAGGAGGCTAGCTCCAATTAGGAACGTTCAGACTTAGACCAGATCCAATTGGTCTGTATTTTCATTATTTAATTTTAGAACACTCCTATGCCGAGTATTAATAGCCTTGCCTCAATGTTCGCTTGAAAGCAATATTTTTCTATAAATTGCCAAAATGCTTTAAAATATAAGTTCTGCTGCCCTCAGCCAGGGTGGGAAATTCCATTGTGGCTTCATGCCCATAGCAGGTAGAGTGGAATTTAATGAAGGAAACTGCTGTGTTTTTGTGTTTTTCTGTATGTTTTTCCTTTAAAACCAAGAGCTGGGCAGGCTTCCCATTTGACCTGATACGACCCAAACAAATTGCTTCTTACATAAAAACAACTGCAGGCTTAGAGAATGTAAAAATGTGCACTGTATCTTCTTTTCTCCAACTCTGGGGAGGGAGGAACGGAAGCCCCCAAAATAGAAGAGCTCTGTCAATATATCGGCAAAGTCTTGCAGTTATCACTCGAGTTTGATAAAGGAATTTAAAGCAGTTTTACTGAAGCCAGAGGTTTTTTGGAAGTTAGATTTGGTTACTCTTTAAGTTCAATTTCATTTGCTTTTGTATGCTTGCTCCTCTGTCACGCAAAGATTAGTTCGAAAGGAAATGCTTTTCCTCGTGCTATGATACGTTCAAAAAGGGGGAGGAGAAAATACAACTCTTAAGGAGGAAGATACGTATATTATTCCAAAGCTAAAAAGGAAAGAAAAAACTTAAGATTTTTAAAGGAGGAGAGGAGGGAGACAGATTCCTAGGCTGTGCCTCTAGTTTGGGATTCAGATGTAGAAAATTTAGGCCACATCCATTGATATTGTATTCAGATATTTTGCCTTAGCACATATACTAAGATTTATTTTAAAATAAAGCAAAAAGATGTACCATGTTCTTCTGAAATGCTCCCTTTTATGGATTATTCTGATGACAAGTCCTATTTAAATTTTCTAAAGTGCTGTGTTCCCCACCCCCCATGTCCTTCTTTGCAGAACTGTCTGTTCTGAAGTTGGCACCTTCCACAAAGCAGCACACAAAAATTAAAGGCGAGGGAATAGAGGGGCTTTAATCTGCCTGGACAGCTAATGTAATGCATACTGAAGCTGAAATCTGCTGTGTGTAACAAATAAAATGAATTTCAAGGTCTTGGCTTTGAAATGTGTACATAAATGTAAACTGAAGAATGTCTTTTTTTCTAGTTGTCCCCTTTTAATCAAGAACATTTTATCTGAGGTCTAAGTGAAGCTTTTATGTAAGTGTTTGTGTAACTTAGAACGATAGGCTGAAAGCATTGACAACAGTAATATTTCAACACTTGAAATACTTCAAAAAAAGTTTTCCTGGGGCCATCCCTTCTGTACTGATACGTGTAGATGGGTCAAAGCTCTCTCCTTGATTTAATAGTGCTTCTAGAGTAAGTGAAAATAGTAAGGCAGCTATGATTTTCCAAACAAAATTGGATTTTGCTATGATCACAAAAACCTCAACTATGAAAATTATTTAAGATAATATTAATTTATAATTACTTACTGACTTTCATAACAGAGCTAATATAAGTAATCTTTGGATAATGCCTACTCATTGAACAATTGTTTGACTTACATTAAATGAGTGGTACTTAATGATTGTTCCTCCAGGTTCCTGCCATCCCTGCCCCCCCCCTCCCCCGGTCAACATGATCGTGATCTGGGTGCTTGGCAATTACAACAGTGGCAATATCCCAGGGACACATGATTGCCATTTGCAACTTTCCCTACCAGCTTACCACAAACAAAGCCAGTGGAGAACTAATAGGGAAGTTGCTCCTGTAAGTCACTCCTACACCTGCCACTTTTTCTCTGGAAGAGTCTGACTATGGAATATGAATCCCAGGAATCTTGCATTCCATAGCAAGTGTGTCTGCACCTCTCCATCCTCACTCCATAGTGTATGCATTACCCAGCTGTACTTAGGTGGTGCTACAGCAGCTACCTGCACACTTCCTTCTCTCAGGGAGCAGCCATGTCCAGAAGTCCTCACACCACACTGTGGTGACCATCTTGCATCTTACCACCCTCAGCAGCAGCCACCTTCAGCCGTGCTTACATAACACTTTGGTGACCACTGGCACACCCTTCTATACCTGGCAGCATCCATTCCCAACTTGTTTGCGTGACGCCACAATACCCACCAGTGCATTCTCCACGACCTGTATGTAGTACTACAACAGCCACCTGCACACCCTCCCCACAACTTGCAGCAGCCAATTCCACCTGACTGCATGTATGTCATGCCGCAGCAGCCACTTACCTTTTATTGCAGTCTGCTTGTAGGAGATCCAGAACATGCAACTTTCTGCTGGTTTCCCCATTGACTTTGCTTGTTGGAAGCCAGGAAAAAGTTGTGAAGAGGTCCTTGGTTAACAACCCTTGATCCTTGCTTAATGCCATCAACAAAGACTACATATCACCAAGTGAAAAAATAGCTTTGTAGGAACAAAGCATGAATATTAAATGAATAAATAATGCAAGCACCATGTATGCCGTGGATAAAGTCTAATTCAGAAGACCTTGTCAAGATTAGTAAAAAAAAATATTTAACATATTAAAACAGATATATTTATTAGGACTTCTTAATTTCTTCATGTTTACTGTTTGGTGAGAATAGAATTCATTATCCTTTTAAATTTATTTCATCAACATTAAATATATTTTCACCTTTCTTGGCCCATTCCTCCAGAGAGTACTTGTGCAAAATAACTGCACCTGAAACTATATGTGCATTATACACACAGGCACACATTTCTACACAAATATAGTTGCTGGTTTGGTAATAGTTACTTGGCATCTCATTTAGGTTGCTGTGGCTGATTATGTATGTTCAAGTAGAATCCTAGATTTTATTGAATGTGCCTGGTTTCCAGAAAGAATTAATATAGGACTGTTACAGTTCTCATTGCAAATGAACTTTCTTATATTCGTACATTTTTTTTCATCAAAATATGTATGACTGCCCATCTCACAAATTGACTGTCAAATGTGGCTTATCGAAGAATATACATCTAGTCTGAACATCACCTGTCTGGCATAAAGCCATACTGCAGATTGTCATTCTTGTCTCCTTTCAATCAAAATTTTGCTAAACACCTTCCCAACAATATTTAAGAGATTAATGCTTCTGCAGTTTTTACATGAAATTTTGTCACTTTTCTTTTTATAGAGGGCAACAGTGGTCACATTTTTCTAATTCTTCCTAATCCTGCAATCTTCCTAAACACGTTAAACAAGTTGGGGGGGAATCTGTAAGTAAGCCATGTCTAGATCCATTTCTTTAGATATACCACCTATACTTGAGCATTACCATTTTTCAACATTCTCATACTATCATTATTTTTTTATTGCATTTACAAGCAAAAGTGAGTTCACACATGCCCATTTTTTTTTGTTTTATTGAATCCTTAAGTGACCAGGAGTGACCACATCCTTATTTTGCTAAGTTAAACACAATAACTTTCTGCAAATTTGCATAAATTTGAGTTCAAGCCCACCATATCACCTCAGCCAGTCAACTGAGGTCTTTATATAACACTTTTCGGAGAAAAGGAAAATGAGAGCCAGTTTCGTGTAGTGGCTAAGGTACTAAACTAGACATCGGGAAGACTCTGAGTTCTAGTACACTTCAGGCACAGAACCAACCAGGTGATTTTGGGCTAATCTCTTTCTTTCAGCTCTAGGAAAGAGACAATGGCAAGCCACTTCAGAAAACCTTGCTAAGGAAACTGTAAGGGCTTGTCCTTGCAGTCTCCAAGAATAAGACATAATTGAATATAAGGTTATACACCAAGTTACTAGTCGTACCCATTTGTGCCACAAACAGCATTCTTGCTAACAATAAGGACAGTATCACAAATTTTGGCACACTTTGACCAGTGTGCCAAAATTTGCAGTGCTACCACTGCAGCAAAAACCCAGTTTTATTCTCATGCTATTCTATACAAGCCAAGATCTCCAATTAAAAATAAGAAACTACTTACCTTGCAAGCCAGAATATTTTTTCCTGTATTTTACCACCTAGACTAATCATGGCTAACCTTTTCCGGACTGAGTGCCCAAAGCGTGTGTGCGGGTGAATGCGTGTATGAACGCCCGAACCCCCCCAAATGCAATGCCTGCCCTGCCTGCCCTGCCTCTGTGCATGCTCCCTATCCCATGCATGCATGTGTGCTCCTCCGCATGCACTCCTGCACATGCACACATGCGTGTGTGCCCCATTCCTGTGTATGCACACACGGTCCCCCGCATGCACCCCACCCCCCGCATATGCACAGCAGAGACCCGAAGACCAGCTGGCTGGTAGGAGGTGTGCAAGCATGCGCGGCGGAGCTGAGCTGAGGCAACGGCTCGCGTGCCCACAGAGAGGGCGCTGCATGCCACTTCCGGCACATGTGCCATAGGTTTGCCATCACAGACCTAGACATTTGTATTACAATTCTAAATATATCTTCAAATTATTGGAATGCTTGTTTTCGTACTTAATTTGTTCTTTCATCTTGTTGTTTTGGCCTTCAGGATATATATTCATTCTCACCATTTATGGACAGAAAAAGCACTTCCGTGCTTAGGGCAGATATATTGCTATTTCAATGTTTGCAAGCCAGAGTACAAAAATATTTCCAGGCATTAGATATAGCAGCTACTTTATAATATTACTTTTCAGAATCCAAGTAACAAGATAATTTGTGATTTTTAATGACTACAGTCCAAAGAAGTAAAAATAGTCTATAGTAAAAACTTGCCTATGCTTAGTCATCTAATCATTTAAAAAAATTATAATACTTCACAGTGATTCAACCCCACATAACATTCATTGGAAAATTTAAGGAGAAAAATGTCTTCTTACATTCATCTAACAGTGTTATCCGTTGTAAATTCATGCCAGCAAGGAAGCATTATATTCATCCAATCAGCTAGCATTTGTCTCCTCCCAGGACATTTCAAATTCTTTTTTAGGATAGTTTCAATGGAATGCTGATGATACAGTAGAAATTGCATATTGCTTCAGGAATGATGAAAGCTCCCATTTCAGGTGTTGTCACTGAACAGAGAGCAGTGTAAAAAAATTTAGGAAAAAGATGATTTGCCATTTTGATTAAAATGTCTCCATTAGTATTTTATTTATTCAGTATTTTTTCTGCCTCTCTATTTAAACAGGTCACCATGCAAACCCACAGATTAGTATTAAAACTAATTTTAAACTTAATAGCAAGTAAGTGCATCGTGGTTGCTTTTTGAAAGGCAAACACTACTTTCCAATGGATATCTTCCAAATTGTTGGACCAGCACTGTGAATGTCCATTCTTAAGTATCAGCTAAAGTGTAAAAGTATGCTGCAACGGTTAAGATAAGATGAAATCAAAGTATGGATAACTTGCTAAATCTAACAGACTCAAGAAGGGTTAAAGTTGGCACAGCTACCACTTGTGGATCCATTGACATTTAATATGGAGCAAATTGTGAACTTGGTAGATGCTCATCCTGAATTGTTTTCTTTTTAACTCTCAGCACCTTTGGATTTTCAGCCTTTTCACCTTCATCAAGTTTTTTGCCTCCTTCTGCATGTTATGTGCTACATATGGAAATACACCATCTTATAATTTTTTACTAATTTTATTTTGTGATGAACTCTGCTAGTTAGATGAATGAAAAATACAGTGTGTACATATTAATCAAAAGAGTATCCATATGTTGCAAAAAAAAATTTTTAAGTAATTTAAAATCCAGCTCCCAACAACAAATGGAATAGTGGTATCCAAATATCTTTTGCTTTTGGATTTTTCAGTGTGATGTTATGATTTTTATAAAAATTGTTTATGCCACCTGAACACACATTCTCCAATTTGGATAGCATAGAAATATTTAAATCAATCAATCAGTCAATCAATGCTAGTCAACGTAAAATCTAAAATAAGCTTTCAGTTTTAGCAATAGAGATTGCCAATTATTTCTAGCCAAGCTTTTCTTCTAAAATTAGGTCTAATTAGGAAGTTTCTGTATTCTGTTTAGTGAATGTTGCCTACCACATATATTTACATAAACTATTTAGAATAAGTAGAGAATGTGTCTTATAATATTTGGCTTTTCTCTGATGCTTTCTAATGTACTATACAATCCAAAAAGTTCTTATATGGGTTTAATTATTTTGATCAATAGAAACATTAAAGTTGCACTTAAAATGTATATTATTACAGGTCACGATCTCTGGGTCATTTAATGGTAACAATTGTTTTATATTAAGTTTCTGTTTGTTTATAAATTGAAAAATATTTTCTTAAAGATTATTTAGTGATATTAATATCCTAGTACTTTTGTTTTCCTTATATAGTTTGAATTTCCTAAATTGTAATATACTGGATCTAGGCTTTTTATTTTTAATTTGCCCATGTTGCTTGCGTTTGGAACATTTAATGTTCTATTAGACATCAATTGTTTATGCTTTTTGTTCTGAATTAAATCATATTATAGAACTTTCCAAATTTACTCTCACGGGTTTATAATTGGGGCAAACAATTCAAATCAGTAATGAATCTCAGCTCATCAATTGGAATAATCAAGATAAATATAAGAGTGATATATAAAGATCCTGGGATGCAGGTTCCCTTATTAATCTCTTCCATCTGTTTTTGAATATTCACCAGTTGGCGTTGTATAGGCTCAGGAACTCAGCAAGGTTTGCAAGAGGTTAGATTGGGTATGGTTTGTCTTCACTTAATGCCTTGCTTAATGTTAGAACTTATAATGCTGGACAAGAAGACTTATAACCAACCGTTGAACTTCTAGCCATCTCCGTGTCCCTGTGTCATGTGATTGTGATCCAAGCACTTAGCAGTCAGCTTGCATTTATATTGTAGCATTCTGCAGTCAGGTGATTGCTATTTGAGATTTTCATTGCTGGCTTCAAACAAGCAGAATGTTCTATCCCCTCCCATGAGTGGCCTTGCAGAGGCTCAAATAGCCCGGCAGTAACAAACGCAGGCTAGGGAGACTGAAGCTACCCCTTTAATAAATAGTTCTCTTCCAAAGCGTATATCAGTCCAATAGTTACCGGGCAATGTTCCAAGGGTCTTGGCAGATGGCCAATAGGCTAATGCAGGAATGCAGACTCTTGTCGAAACGCCAAACTAACAGTTGTAACTCCACTGCATCCAAAACGCCAACAAATTGTTCACCACGCATTTCCAGCCCAGTCACACCCCTTTTGTACTTTGTAGGGTGTGGTCCTACCTCTCCTGACCATACCTCTTAGGACGTGGCAATAGCTGTTCTCTACGATGTCTCCTGTGTCTCTCTCTTGCATCCAATAGGGGCTCCCCCTCGTCGTTATCGACCTCTGTTTCCTCCTCAATTTGGCTAGGGTCCATAGGCACGTCAGCAACTGTCAGTTCTTGCTGACTCACCAGTGAAGACGGCCTCTCTGGCACATAGCTCATGACAGCTTCCTCCTCCTCCATATCATCCTCCGAATCACCATGTGAAGATAAATCAGCCTCCGGGGCCGGGGTCACAACACAGAACAATCCCAACATAGGGGTTGTAAATGGTGACCATATGATATCTTAATGACATCATGCACTTAATAATGGCAATGGAAATGATATCTGCTTGAATCAATTTGAATAAAGACAGTTCAGCTATGAAGCATGTAGACATAACAATTCCAGCATGATTCTATTGGTGGTCACTTGTTGCTGGTCAGGAAAAAAAAGTTTATTTCTCTTTCTGTATTTGTTGATTGGAAGGAGTAGTTGTGTTGCCAATCAATAAGTGAAAGTTAGACCCAACCGAGGTTGAAGCAGTTGGTTGAAGATGTTTTGCCTGCGAATAATAAGGTTTGAGAGCTCTTGATTATCTCTGAAAGGTTCAGTCTATTTGGTTGAAGCAGATGACAATCTGGGAATCCTGACAATTTGGAAAGGGTAATGCTTGATGGACTGGACAGGATAATGTTTGCTTGAATTGTTTTGATGTGCATGCATGCCTGTTGTGGGAAAGAAAACTTTATTTGATATGGCTATTTTGTTCCTTCATTTTTTAAGTTGCTGGATAAGAGCCATTCCTCCATAACCTCCATATTCTATTATTACACCTCAAGGGAGAGAAGAGTTACCTTAAGCTTAATGCATATAAACAGTTTAACTGGCTGTTCATTTGTGTAGGCTACATAGAACATTTTGTCTTTTTCCAGGCTAAGACAAATATTTAAATCCCTGCCCCCATTCCCCCAAATTGTAGTCAGTAATTTCAATGGATGAATTTTACTCCTCCTATTTTGTCTGCACTATGTTACATGTTGCAGATTTGAGTTTAGTTTCCACTGAAGTTTAAAATTGTCGTATAGATGACTATATGACATGCATTTTCTTATTACCTCTGAGACCTTTAGAAGATTTGGTCCTTTCTCCCCTACTGTACGTATCAAGTCTTCACACAGTTACATTTTAATTCCTTATCATTTCTTAAACAATTTCCATTTTGTAAATCTTAATCTTGCTAAAATGTATTTATTTAAAAGTCATCCATTTCATTTTTTGATACAGCAGCAACAGGCATTAGAAGCCAGTTTTGATAGTTATGATTATTTTAAGGAGTTTTGACCTGAAACTTCAGCTTTGAAATATATATAGGGCAATCCTTCCCCTCCATCTTTTTCCAGCAAGAAAGTGGGCATAGCTAAAAAAAATTGATAAAAGTGTTTAATGGAAAGTTTGTACTTCCTCCTAGATAACATTTAGCCTGAAGGGCTATTCTGCAGATGAGAGAGCAAATCCATTTCCTGCTGCTCTAGAGGACATACTAAAATCTGTGGGTCTATATCGCAGAAGTGCAGAATTCAATTAAGCTTAAGAATAAATGTACTATTAATAAGTTTTTATCAGGAAGAGAAGTTTTAGGAAATTGTGATATTTTTGTTTGTAATATAAAAACAGAAAACTATATGGCCATATTCTAGGGATTATTAAAATTTTCCAGTCATATTGGTTTAGGCATTTGAGTTTAGTAATTATGTGTATTAAAAGTTAGAAAAGAAATAACTTTGGAAACATGAGGGAAAAATGATGTTGACAAGACTATGCTCCTTGGCCAATATAAAGTTTTATATTCTTTAATTATGTAGATAATCACTTTTCAAACCAAGTTAATTTGAATTGGCATATTTCTTAAAAAGTTTAAATTATCTAATGTGTGAGCTCCTTTTGGCACAGCAGCACATAATATACTTGGTACATTTTATTTTGGCAAGCATTTGTAGAACAGTGGAGTTCTCCTGAACGTTGGCATATTTTATTGGTCATTAAAGATTGATTGTTTGATTTTGAGGGCACATTGTTTTCTGTATTGTGTAGTTTAGTTTGGGAGTAATTGATTATGGATGGATAATTACACAATGCAGGACGTTGTAATGTTTGGTCCTTAGAATTCTCTCTAGTGCCAGTCATTCTTACCCCAACTCTGGGAGTTTTTCAGTATAATACCTTTCAAAATAGATATCAACAATGTCTCTTCTTCTGGCCTCAATGCTAACTATGGTATGGTACTATATTTTTATAGAAAAATATGTTGTATTGTTTCATACATTATATTTTTTCATAAGAGGGCATGCTTTCATGCCAATCACTATTTCACAGTATATCTGCAGCTAGAAAAAGAGATATGTGTGATCTGCATAACAAATGGGGAATGGTAGCTTTTTTCCACATACCATGGGGCCCAAAACACGTAACAGCTTATATCACTTATTTGTCACTATTAACAAGCTTATTAATTTTATTCAAAATATAGTTGTAATACACATTATTATATTTTTTAAAAAAACTTTGAAATGATTTTTATTTGGATGCACATCTTGGCTCTTTGGTGTGAAATTGTTTAAATAATACATATTTTGTTGACTAGTGGGGGTTGTCTTAAGCCTGTTTATTAGTTAATAACCTCCTCCTACCTCCCAGCACTAATCTTGTAAAGATCGTGATTTAATAAATCCAAGGAATTATTAAATAAATTAAGTATTTTATATTACTTGTCCTCATTGAACCAAATTGCAATACAACACAATTACATTTTATAAATAACACCTTTCATACTAGCACCACAGGGCATAGTACAAAAGAATCTAAATAGAATGTGAATACTGTAATCAAATGCAGACCCTAGGAAGGCAGATTGAAAAGGCCTGTTGCTGGATAGAAGAATAGACAGGGTAAGTATAGATGGTCACAGCAGAAAACTTGGTTTTGAATAGAAAAGCTCAGTGGAATAAAATTTCATTTTCCACTGTTCTAAAATAGGAGTGATTGGGGAGAGGGGAATAAATGACTTGGTTTTATGTGTAAGAAGTTGGAGGAAGGAATCCAAGAAGCATATTCCTTTGTTTATTTTATTCTTTTTTTTTCTTGCATTAAATTAGGTAGGAAAAGATAATGTTTCCTTTAATTAATTTTTATGATAATACCTTCTTTGGATTTGAGTGTAGATTTGCATCCTCTGCACAGTGAATGATGCTCAAATTCACTCCAGATTTTGGGACAAGGAGTAGCAATTAGGATTTCTAAAGTTGCATTTAGGAATATCTTTGAATGGTTTCAACTATTCAGTGATCTGCAAAAATTATCAAAATAAGAGGCATGTTTCAATAAGACTGCAAATGTTTGAAATTCTCCAATTATCACAATAACGCTATTAATTAAAAATTAATTTGTAATATATGTTTTACTACTATTTTGTTATTGAATATCTTATTCTATTTATGCAAATATGTATAGGCATATGCTTTTTCAGTAGGTTATAGTGAAAGAAAAGAAAAAGCTTCCTTGCAAACTTTCATGTTTTGTTCTGTTAAATGTTAAGTTTGATAGTAAAAGGTAGAACAGACCTCAGTATAACACTTACTTTATGTAACTATAACCTCATAACTTCCATTAATAGATTTTTGTCATGTCCAGAGGTTGGATTGGCTAATATAGCTTATTTTAGGCATGGACTTCATATATTGATGGACCATTAATTTTCTAATCCTTCATTTTAGACTTTAATTGGGCCATCCCTCAGCCAAAACAAGTTTCACAATATTTTTTTTTTTTGGTCACTTAGTATTATCCTGCCTGTAGAACTGTATGGAAAAAAGGACAGAGTATATGGCAGTCTTTTTGTATTAACATGTATCATCCTTACAACCTCTTATTTATGAAAGAGGGAGACTCATTCATTGATCACTGTGTGAAAGGGAAAGTGCTATTAATGCTTAAGGTAGCATGATAAACCTATTTTAAACTTTGGGCATTAAATTACAATTCAGACATTTACCTATTAATTACAAAAGAGTGATTAAAGTAAAGGGCAGAATAGTCTTGCTGAGATGTTTGCAAACAATGAATAAAACAGGTATGCGAACTAATTCAATGTGCCCCATCACATCTTTTTATTTAAAAAAAACCATAACATTGACTTGTAAATTCTGACTGCCATCTTCTTGCATGCTATCAGCATCAGTGCCAATGTCATTGCCTCAACTCTTCCTTTTTCAGTGCATATGTTTGTCATTGAAAGTTTCCAGTCTCGGCTCTAAATGTATCAGACAATTTCTGATAGTTAAGAACTAATTTTTTGGTTCTAAGTGCATGCATTGATCTCAAGCCGTTAAAAAAAGTTTCCAAAATGAATCTCTCAGGACATATCACAAGAACAAGTAGCATTGAAGGTGGCTATTTGATTACTTTTGCTTTATTAAGTATGAACAAACTGGTCTAATGCTGAGGAACAAATTCCCAGAATCAACCTGTAAGCAATGTCAGAGAGAAGGCAAATATGGGGCCTTTATAGCACCCTGCTGTTTTAAAGATAGATGAAATATTTAGTGGCACCATCAGGACACAATGAAATATGAGATTCTGCATCCCAAGTTATTTGTGACCTGTTAAGAGACAAACTTAAAAGCTGCTTTGCCAAATTAAAACTTTTAGAGAAGAGCACGTCTGGGAAATTCAGAACACTGGAGGAGCATGATCGGCCTCTTGTCTCTTATTGCATTGCGAGTTGCAGCCATGCCCACAGCAACATCGATGATACCAGAAGGAATGGCATTATTTGTATTATGCATCTAGCATGGTGAAATGCGTTTTTCCTACAGTTCCTACACATTCCTACAAGGATGGTTTTTTAGGTCATATTCCCCCATCCTCTTTATTTGCTAACTTTGGAAGCTCTTTAACTTTTCTCAAGGACATTCTTCATTTCTGAACCTGCATTCAGTTTCCCTGACGATCCCATCTGCTTTTCCATGTGCTTGGAAAAAACTTCTGCCGATTACTGCTTCCAAAGGATATTTCTCATTCAGTGGCTGAGTTCACGTATTTCAGTAAGCCAGATTGTAGCCTATTTGATTTTGGCATAGCACTCTCAGCTAATTGTAGTTTACTCAACACAGCATAGGGAAGCAAACAGTGCCTTACTTTGATGTGTGAATCAAGGTAATATATTTATAAGATGTAATCATCCTAAATCAGTTACTCATAGTTAGTCTTTTGGAGGAGGTCACCATGCCAGCCGCTAGTATTTTAGGAGTAGAAAGAAAGATCAAAGCAGCAAAATGAGACATCTTTTAATGAATACTTCTGAATACTTCTGATCTATAAACTGATCTTAGCTTACATGTCTGAGTGTACACTGCATATGTTTGGAATCATGCTCTACATAATTGTTGTCTTCAAATAGCAAAGAATAAATATCAGTACATTAAGTCAAATATTGAAGCAGTATAAAACAAGGGAAAACATTTTTATACTTGTACCAGTACATTTTGTACTTGTTAGCATGGTGATAATTTATAAGAGCTCTATAAAAAGCCATGTGTTGAAGGTGTTGGACTAGAAGTAGGAATGCTGAGGTTCAAGTGCACCCTCAGTTATGGAAGCTCATTCACTGACTTTGAGCTAATTACCCTGTTTCAGTCCTACCAAGTTGTTATGCGGGAAAGCTATAGAAGAAGGAATGGTATACAACTTGTCTTGAGCTGAAGGAAGGGCAGAATATAAATGTAACAAATATAAGTAATACAAGTACTATAAGTATCATCACTATAAGTATATGAATGACAGAGTAAGGCTCTTTTGGTATCCCTATTCAACTTTCTATAGATTTTAGATTTAATTCGGTAAAAATTACAGTGACTGTTGGACCCCTATATTGGTCTTTCAGGATGAAAACAATAAGCCCAGTTAGTTGTTAGCGATCTGATGCTTAAGTTCACAATGTTATTCTCTACCAAATATCTCACAATTTGCAATCAATAAAATAAATAGCCAAGGAAAAGAAGGAATCAGGAAAAAAGAACTAATCCAGACTTAAGAAGGTGAATTGGAATTGTCAGAACTGGCAGAAGTACAAATATAAGTCTATTTTGCATCTCTTAGCCTACACAGTGCAGTTTTATTATTTTCTGTAGACAACGTAATGTTAAAAATACTGACATTGTCAGATGACAGCTATTCAGAAATAGAATGAAGAGGCTGGTACATTTTTCGTTGGACAAATAATCAAGTGTGGGTAAATAAATTTACACTGAACTTGTTCAGGTCAAGTTATTCCATAAGGTTGGCTTAGTAACCTGATGCCAATAAGAACATTACAATAACTGCTTGGGAGGTTGAGAAACTTGGGATTGTACAGCACATAGAAGCCATATGCTTTTGTGTACAATTAATAAGTCTGGCAGAATCTATTGCAGTTAGATTTTCCATTACCACAGCTCATATTTTTTACTTTTGAAGTTGATTTGTTTATGCCCTTTCTGCAGAAATCTTGTTTCATTTTCTTTTAATTTCTACAATTTTTTATTCAAATGTGCTCTATCAATACCATTTCTTTATTGATTTGAACCAGAGTTTTGGTTCCTGTTGTAGGGACTTTTAAACAATTCTTGTCTGTACAGACAGAGTGACACCTATGTAGCAACTAACATGGAAATGAGTTTATAGTAACTACAATATGTAATGTGGTACTTCCTTTGACACTTTCAGGCGTTTTCTAAACTTTGTTTTTTATGCAAGTTGGCATGTCAAAATCAGTGTTTTTTCTTTGGGACAAGCATAGTATGTCTTTTGTTGACGGATAACAGAGGGGTCAGCAATTTTGCCATGGCTTAGAATTAGATCAGTATTTGGCTGCCAGGCTAGCTGAAAAATTAAATAGCCAGGCTAAAGACCAACAACTATGGAAACTATGGGATTACACGAGTTTTTATGGTCTGTCATCCTGTTATACCTGCTTGCTGTCTATGAAAATCAAAGTTGTAAGGGCAGCTAAATATTCCTTCTGATTACAAGCTCCCTCAGTAGGAATCCTACAGAGATGATTCCTGACTCCCATTATCCTGGTTTGGAAATGTATCTTGCCTTGCTTTTTCTATATCTTTGTCCATTCAGTTACTCTATACCTTCTTTGCATGATTTGAAATCTAGAGTGACCCTTTTAAAATAATTAACCAGAAGCCTTCTCGGGTTATGTCTAGAGAAACAAAGCTAAGATTTGTGCTGACCTGTTTCATAGTTCTGTTCAAAAGTAGAGCTAAGAGTAAAGACTGGATTGCAGTCTTTAGACTAAGTCTGTCCTTTAGACTTTAAATTCATAGCTGCTTAAGGCTTAGAATACTATCCCCAGTAGACCTCAAATATAGCATTTAGGTGATTATTAGTGCTGAAGAAATTTAATTTAGTAGGCTGTGATTATGTTGAATTTGAGCTGTTTGCTTTTCTACTTGAAAACTGCATGAACTTCTGAACATCTTTTTCTTTTTATAGTTCTTCTCTCTCTCTCTCTCTCTCTCTCTCTCTCTCTCTCTCTCTCTCTCTCTTTCTGTCTGTCTCTCTTTCTCCCTCCCTTCCTCCCTCCCTCTCTCTTTCTCTCTCTCATTCTCTCTCTCTCTCTTTCTCCCTCCCCCCCCCCTCGGCTGTTTCTCTGCCGTTCTGTAACTTGCTCCATGAAAAGGCAATAATTTACATTCTTATGGCAGGATGGGGTGGATTTTTTTTGTTTTGTTTTTCTTTCTGTTTATTTATAAGACATTTCCTTTTAGTTAGTAAAAGTTTGATCGTTAGGAGGCTCCAGTGATTTTCCTTCCCACCTCTTTCCTCCCTAAAGGGTGTTTTTTTTTTTTTTTGCCTCGGCACTCCCTGTGGATCCTTGTGAACTCAAAAAGCTAAGGCAGGCATCACAGCCAAGCCTTGTCACTCTCCGGAGGCAGAAAGGTTCCTTCGTCATCACTTGGAACAGGAACTACAATCACTGTGGTGAGTGCTGTGGATTTAGAAGTTAGTATGCGGATGCTGTTAGCGGTGAAGTAATTTCTCTCTCCCTTTCTCGGTTTTTCATATCACACTACAGGCTGAACATTTTAACAGCTTTCACAGAGCTGAGAAACTTTGCCTTATATTCATTGCTAACGACAGAACAATCAATACTGTTTAGGTTAACTTTAGCTTGCCTTGGTGGGCTTTCCTGCTGTCACCAGTGGGTGTCAGCCTTGGCAGTAGCTAACAAGGTGCTTGTAAAGAGACAAGAGTGTGCGGCTACAAGGGGTTGGAAAAAAGAGAAAATATTAATCCTTCACTTAGACTCTTTGTCTGGCAACTTTTCATGCCTGTGTTTCTCAGCATTTACATTATGTTCTGAAGACCTGATTGTCCAGCCAAGCATAAAAGAAACTCTCCAGTGAATGCATGATAAAAGAAAATACTTCCATGAAAGCAACCTCTGGGAATAGAGAGAGGCGGGGCGGTGGGAAACCATTTATAAATGAGACTTCCACGGGCCTATACAGGAGGATTTCATTTTTTCCTCAAAAACTTTATCCCTTCTGTTCTTTTTCCTAGTGCGATGATATAAATGATTCACATGTGTTATTCTGAAAGAACCTCCTATATAGGCTTAATAGCTGCTATGTATTTTCCTCTTCACGAAGAAAAGCAGCTGGAAGAAGGTGCATTGAGCAGGAAAATTTCCAGCGAGAAGAGACTTACGCAACTCTTTTCACTCTGCCCTTCCTTCATGTTTGCAGCCCCTGGAACTGTGTACTTGTGCATCTATGAGTATCTATGTATGTGTGTGTGTGTGCGTGTGTATCCTGACAACCACGAATATAGAATTTTTTAATATTTAAAAATATCCATTAAATGTAAAATTGGAATTATTTAATTAAAACATATATTTAACAATTAATTAGTTACGTCTCTGATATTAAAAGCTACATTTATATAGTGCATTTAGAGATTTAGAATGAGCAGAGAATATACATATTATTTTTACTTAGTAGTAAAAATATTTTTTTAAAAAACTGAGTTTTTTTTAAAAAAATGAATAGCATATAGAAATCTATAATCTTCAAAATTGAAATAATTCAGAATTCAGAACTAGAAAAATCTTGGTTCAAAAACTCCATTTAAATAGAAAAAAAAACCTGGAGAAAGTTTAAACCTGGCTGCTTGAAGGCCTACTAGGCATTAAAATGGCATGCTTGAGAATTCATTGATGAAATGTTGAAACATTATTAAAAATATTTTTCCATAGAAAATATTCATGTGATCACATACTTGTAATTTTGTTTTTAAAAACAAAAGGATATAAATTATATAAATAAAGTATAATATGATAAAATCAAGATGTATAAAACAAAAAAAAAGTTTAAAATGTAATATTTATACATTATATTTGGGACCTAGTTGGTTTAGTGATTAAGACACCTGGCTAGAAACAGAAGATTGTAAATTCTAGTCCCATGAAATTCAAAAGTGAGTTTGAGACATTCACTCTCTCAGCCAAGGCCCTCAGGCTTGGCTGTCAGCTGCTCAGTTAATTCCTATAGCAAGTAGTTGGTCAAATTCAATTGCTCTGAAAAAAGCGGACTTGTATTTGCAGGAAAACCCTAGGAAGAAATATATATGTATATACAGTATGTGTGTGTGTGTCTGATTGTGTGTAAAGTATGTGTGTGTATATATTTATGTGTGTATATATACATACATATAGGGATGCGGTGGCTCAATAGGGATGTGGTGGCTCAGTGGCTAAGATACTGAGCTTGTTGATTGAAAGGTCAGCAGTTCAGCGGTTCGAATCCCTAGTGCTGTGTAACGGGGTGAGCTCCCATTACTTGTCCCAGCTTCTGCAAACCTAGCAGTTCGAAAGCACGTAAAAAATGCAAGTAGAAAAAATAGGGACCACCTTTGATGAAAAGGTAACAGCATTCCATGCACCTTTGGCATTTAGTCATGCTGGTCACAGGACCACGAAGTCGTCTTTGGACAGCGCTGGCTCTTCGGCTTTGAAACAGAGATGAGCAACGCCCCCTAGAATTGGGAACGACTAGCACGTATGTGTGAGAGGAACCTTTACCTTTATATACAGACATACACAGTATATTGTACATGTACAAACACACACACGTATGTATGTGTTTGTATGTGTAATATGTGTGTGTGTGTGTATACATACATACCTGTATAATGTATGTAGCAAAATCTCCTTAGAATTACAGGTTGTTTCCTGCAGTCAGTGTTGCAAGGTACCTAAAAGATTGTCTATTCTAATCTAGTTAGACCAGTTCAGACGATCGGTCATTGAGGGCCTTGTATGAGAAAAAAAAAATACATGTTCTGAACAATTTTGTCATCTTTGAATATTTTTATGGCTGGGGGGATTCCTAAGTTTGAAAATTGTTTTTGATTTTTTAAAAGTCTTGTATCTGCATGACTTCAGGAATATAATCACCATATAATCACCATATAGACCATATATTCTTTCGTGGTACTTAAGAAACAACTGCATAGCCAACTCTCGTAGAGACAATGGCTATATTCTGCTTTCTGAGTCTTATGTTCAGAAAGAACTAGATGATTTCACAGCCAATACCTTTTCCAATTCTGCGTAACTGTTTGGTCAAGGAGCCACAGTTTCTAAGGGCTTGTCTATAATTGTCATGTTAGGTTTTATTTGTTTTTTTCCCCTCTTTCCTAGTAAGTTGCAATAGCTAGCTGAAGCCCAGTCTTTTCTTTACCAGCAAAGACTTGATTTGCCATGCCCTGGCATCATTACAAAATAAATTCCCATCTGTTTCACAACCTAATTTTCCATAAATATACAGCTAAGCTTTTTCTTATGGTATTCATGGTGGAGGGTATAAACTTTTTGATTTCACTGTTACAACTATTGCAAAATGTCTTTTCCCAGTTCACATCTCCATTTCAGGGGTAAATCAGGGAAAAGCATTCTGCCAATTTTTAGGAGGGGGTCAAAGAGAATTAATTTGTTCTGGTGGGAGGGAAAGCTGCACTTTTTAAATTATATGTGGCAGCTGTTGGTTGGCTAGCTGCCATCATGCTTACTGTAATAGCACTTTATGTAGAGCATCAATACTCCACTCACAATATTATGATGCTATACATGAGAATCAAACCATCTATCTCAACTCCAATGCAACATTATCATCATTGTCATCTATATGTTAATTAATATCATTATTACATGTTATACAACTATAAAATTTTTGGGATGTTACAATAATCAGATTCATAACTAGGTAGTTAGTTTGTAGTTTTATCCCACAACAGTCAAAATTTGGAGGAAGGAAACATAAGCTTTCCTCAGTTTTTAAAACTATACTGTTTTAAAACTATTTTAAAACCCATACCTAAAATATGGGTGGGAAGGAAATATTTTTTTTATTCTATACTTGATTTGATTTAATCATACTGATTATATTGTGTAATAAAACTATCCTTTCTAACATTTACGTAAAGATTAGATCTATATTGTTTAAACAGTTGACTTTCCTCTGGTGTTCATATATCTTAATTGCATACTACTTACATATTATGTCACCTTGGGTAGGTATACGTAGTTAGAAACGTTTTGCTCTTTTTGTTTGCAGTTCGGTGGTGGGTTGCCCCCGGTTCGCACCGGTTCTATAGAACCGGTAGTAAAACTGGAGGGAGGCTCCGCCCACCAACCCCGCCATCATCAAAACGCTTCTGCGCATGCGCGGACGAGCACACGCATGAGCAAAGTGAGCGTGCGCGGCCCCGCTACAAACCAGTAGTAAAGGTAAGTAGAACCCACCCGTGTTGCAGTTCTATTGTTATGTGTGATTTTAATAGCAGTTTCTCCTATTGTTTTGGAAAGCAAACTCTTCTTTTCTTTATTGCAAACTGCTCCTGAAACTCCTCTGAGTTTTCATCATGTTCAGAAGATTCTCAAATGCTTTAATAACTAGTGCTATCAAATGGAGTAATAAAGGCATCTAATACAACACCCCCATAGGCATATTATTTAGTTTTATTTTCCTCTCTGCATGTTCTAGGATTTACTATTATGTGTGCTAAGTTCCTGAGCTAGCGTGGGGTTATGCTGCTGGCAAAATAATGTCAGTGCAGATTACAGGGGAATTACATCGCTGAGGCCTTAAGGCATTGAATTTCATAGTGTACGTCAGGGTACATGTCTCTGAGTTCACTAAAACATGGGTATCATGCACATCCTGCATCATTAGATGTGTTATGCAGAAAACAAGAAGGCTTAATCACATATTCAAAGAAGCAGTCTTACAATAAATTTTGCCTTAGCAAACTGCCATGCATAGCACAATTTCTACTGCCTGTGCATATTACATGGTAAATAAAAGATACCCCGCTGTATATCAGAAGGTTATAATTTCTTTTAGGTGTTCTATTGAAGTGGTAAACTGTGAGCATAAAGCTCAAGTGGTTATTTTAAATAGGGGGTTTAAGCAAAAAAGGAAAAAAAAATTATGCCTGGCAGGAATTTCCCTTTTTCTTAAGGTTGCCAAAAGTTTTCGTTTTCTTTTTTCTTAATAAATAACCTTTAAAATAAAATGGTGTGCTTTCTAAACCATGGCAGGTATCCATTTAAGCCGGCAAAATCTGAAGTGGACAAAGGAAGATAAATGTTCCTCACTGGGAAAACTTTAGGCATTATAACTTCCCTTTCTTTGTTTCTCTGTTTTTTGCAGTTATAGATACTGCTGTCTTTTCATTAAATAAGTAGTATTGTAAACAGCTGCCACCCATTGTTTAGCCAAGAGGGAGAGGGGGCAGAGAGAAAGAGAGAGAATGGCACCAAAATGAGGAGGGGGCTGCTGACAATTTACTGTACCTTATTACAAGAATTAACCAGTTATGACTGGTTATAACTTGACTCAAATGTATTGACTGCTTCTGAACTATCACACCATAAATTGGGTTCATAATTATTTGCAGCCATTATTTCAATGAATTGTTCCAAATCTTTCTTTAAATGGCATTTATTCCCAGCAGAACCCCAATCTCCTGGCAAAGATTATGAGACTGAAACCTTTCTTTATGTAAAGAGTGCATTAAGTCCTCATTTAATAACTGCAATTCTGACCCGCAAAATGTTGTGTGACCAGAATTAAGATGACTGTTCCACTGCAATTACATGCAGTCTTTAAGTATAACACCACATAACCACGGCTTGCAACTTACTGCCGGCTTCTCCGTTGACTTTGACTGTTAGAAACTGGCTCTGAAGCCTGCAAATTGTGACCACATGACTATGCAACTGTTTGAAATGCATATCAGTTGCAAGGCACCTGAATTGCAGTCATGTGATTGTAGGGAGCTTGTGATGGTCCCAAGCTCCCTGCAGGACCAGTTGTTAAACTGCTTTTTCAGTGCCATCATAAGTCTGAATGGTTGCTAAACAGAGCAGTTGTTAACTGAGGACTACCTGTGTATCTTCTATCTCATTCCATTTTCTGTATAAAAAGAAAGCAGTTTTCTTTTGAAATGTTACATGATAGCAGCATGATTCGTATATTTTTACAATTTAGAAAATGTCTATTATTATGTAAAACATTTCTCATCATGGCCCCAATGGGTAACTTTAGAATCTAATTTGTGTCTGAAACCAAAGCAAATAAAGCATTTTCCAACACTTTTCTTATTTTCCTCTACTAGTCTTCCTTATGGAATATCCAGGTTTTGTATTTATGTATACATTGCTTACAACTACTCTTCTTTCATTCATTTCTCCAGTCATTCACACATTCAAATATATGTCATTAGAATGGCTCTTCAATGCTGAGTCAGCAAAATGCTGCCACTGTCATAGCTTACTTATCTGGAAACATTACTGAAAACATTTATTGCTGTATTATCATGAGGCCTTGGCTCCATGGCTATTCACTTCCATGTTTTAACACTGATTGTCTTCTCAACTTCTCTGAAGATTATTTTCCCCCTCTCTCAATCTTCCAGATGTGCGGGTATAGTTAGCAAGTTATTATATTTTATTATTGTGGAGATGATAAGAATTTTTTTTTTTTGCTAATTCAGAACTATAGATGGGAGATTCTAGTGGCTAGCTGTGGAATTCCTGAAGTTGAAATGTACACTATCTTAAAGTTGCTAAGTTTGAAAAACATTGGTGTAGATCAGGGCTGTCAAACTCCTGGCCCATGGGCCAGAGGCATCACACGCTGGCCACACCCATGCCCAGTTTAGCAAAGCAGAAAAAAGTCCTGCTATGTCACGTGACACCACTGTGATGACGTGCGCCTGACACACCTAGTCTAGATTCACCGAAATTATATAGATAGGCAAGAAACAATTACACTGATTATCAGCATAAATTTGCAGTAAATCTAACATGAAACATGCATAAAGTGTTCCTCCACTTCTCATTGCAAAGAATCCCAAAGTATTTAAAAGTTTAGAAAAGGATTGGAACAGTATTTGTAAGACAACTACATCTCTTTCAGAGGGAATTAAGCATAGTTGCATGATAGCAATATGCCTTGGCTAACACTTGTGTCTGTTAACTTATAAGTGTTCTCTGATATTATTCTTGTTGAGTTTTTCTGTGACTAATGTAAAATTTGAAGACTATACTGTTCAGCTCATGACAAGCAAATTCAACCTTTAAAAGAGAAAAGGACATTTTTATCAAAAGAATTTCAATTACAGTAACATTCTTAAGATCAGACTACTTAATCTTCTAGTGGCTAGAATGCTGTCTTAAGTTAGGATAGGATGAACAAGTGACATAGGGTTTTTTTTTATCTTTTCAATTTTTTGTCAAGAAAAGTGTCTACTTCAGGCATACTGACATACAGAATTTTAGACAACAAGAAAGGGCAGATAAAGTCAAGGACTAAAAAATTACTTACTGGAAAAATCACAACTTTGGCAAAAGCATCAATTAATTATTCAATAATTAATTAACAAAACTGTTTTCTCCTGTTTTCTGAAAAACAGATATGTATATTTTGATATACTTTTAACTGCTTACCATAACACCAGTGAAATCTGCAGTAGTTTGAGTTCCTTAGATATAGAGCTATGTCATTTGACTGTTATCTTTTCAACAGTGATATGTGTCTACTTGTACCATGTGGAAAAATGAATAAAATATCTAAATGTTAAAAGACAGTTTATAAACACCATATGTACATTCATACCATGCAAAAGGAAAACTTTTAAGCTGAAAACGTAGTGATTGGAGTTCTTTACTTCCACAACTAAAAATATAAAAACTGCACAAACTTTGTATATTGATTTTTGGTCAGGGTATGGGTGTCAGACTATTTCTATGGATTCTAATAGAATTATAAATAGTGTAAACATAATTTTTTTTCTTTTGAACACCATAAGGTGACTAGTTTCAATATATTGTACTTGCTATCAAGAAGAGAAGAGAAGTAATTTCCAGTTTCAATTGTATATCGTTCTAGAAAATATAATGCCAAAGAAATATGGCATGAGAAAACGTAAGAGTGAATTTTGGGCTTTGATGCATATGAACAAAGAAAAAAAAAATGTTTTTCTGTGGTTACATTTTTAGGTTTCACTAATAAGAAATATGACCACAGTCTAGATTTCTGTCCTGAATTATTAGATCCTGTAGCAAGTGCTAGCAGAGAAACTGATTATGAGATTATATTCAAGACCTCTTTAAGCCTACCTAGCAATCAAAGCTACATAAACACATTTTCCTTTTTCTTGCACTGATGTTTTGTGTTCCTGGGTAGGGCTGAACTATCTATGCAGAAGTAGTTGATTGAAACTAATTGACTTTATGACTATGTTCAAAATTATGGCTATAATAATAAAATTAGAACGAGCAAGGATTGTAATGGACTTTTGCAGAGATAGATTATCACATTTTGGAGAAAAATGACAGTTGATCTTTGAACATTATAAGACAGAAATATGTTATAAATGATCAAAGAATAGAGCATTTCTTGGGTTTCATAAAACACGTAATGTAATAAAGCAATTATGATTTAAAGCAATGTTTACATATATTAAGTAGAGAAAGAGAAAAGGAAGACAACAAGGCAGGAAAGGAACAAGATATATCTTTCTTATTCATTCACTAAAGATCCTTTATATGTGTGTTCGTGGGGTGTATTTTTTAAAAAAAATTATATTATCTTATAAATTTTAATTTATTTGTCATATGTATGCTCTGCCTTTTTGTTCAGGGGTACAATGTAATGTACATACATGATCTCTGAGAGCTGTAACATCCCAT
Organism: Ptyas mucosa; assembly: GCA_012654045.1. Taxonomy (NCBI): domain Eukaryota; kingdom Metazoa; phylum Chordata; class Lepidosauria; order Squamata; family Colubridae; genus Ptyas; species Ptyas mucosa. The sequence goes on from WNWU01000016.1 coordinate 11,210,532, forward strand.
AGCCTTTTTCTTTTTCTAAATCTCACAAACACTTTCTCACTTTACATTTTGTCAAAAGCTGGACAAAGGGAACAGCCAATGTTACTCCAATATTTTAAAAAGGGGGAAAGACTCGACCCAGAAAACTACAGATCAATCATTTAGAGGTCAATATCTGGGAAAACTCTAGCAAAGATAATCAAACAGTAGAGTTGCAAGCACATGGAAACTAACAGGGTGATTACCAGAAGCCAGCATGGATTAATTAAAAACCAATTGTATCAGACAAATTTTACTGTTTTCTCTGACACTGTGAGTAGGTTAGTGAACTAAGGAATTATCAGTTCTGCTAGGCGTCTATTATCAGGCGTCTGCAACCTTAAATACTCAAAGAGCCATATGGACCCGTTTCCCACAGAAAAGAAAACACCGGGAGCTACAAAACCTGGGTGGGCGTGGCCAACTCATCTCTCTCCCTCTCCCTCTCCCCTTCTGTCTCTCATTTGTTTCTCTTTTTTCTCTCTCATTTTCTCCCTCCATCAGTTTCTCATTTCTCTCGCTCTCTGTTTTTCTCTCTCTCTCTCTTTCTTTCTCTCTCCTTCTCTCTCTCTCGTTTCCCTCTCGTTTCCCTCTCTCTCATTCTCTCCCTCCAGCTGTCTCTCATTTCTCTCCCTCTCTCCCCTTCTCTCTGTCATTTGTTTCTGTCTCTTTTTCCTCTCTCTCATTCTCTCCCTGCATCATCTTCTCATTTCTCTCTCTCTCTCTTGTTGATTGAAAAGCGTCCTCTGGGTGGCTTTAAATCTCACAAGGGGGACTTTTGCTGCCCAGAGGACACCTTTCAATCAATGCCGGTGGCAGCACTGCTCAGCTGGAGGAGTAAAGAAGCTCAGGACAGCAGGAAAAGGGGCTGGACCTGCCAAACCTTGCATGCCCACCCTGGGGATCAGGCTCAGAGAAAGCCGGAGTGCCCTCGCCAAAGACCCTTGCCCATCAGCCTGTCCACCCACCCTTCACTGCGCTTTGGCCAAACCCGGCTGATCACTGGAGGAGGGTATCCCCGCTCATGTGCACCCTCCCAGCCCCACAACAGCTGGCCAGGAGGTCACATGAGGAGAAGGAGGAGGGTTGTAGGCTCATGCTCACTCCTCAGCTGCGGACCTGTCCCCCTCCTGGATCCCATTCCCAGCCCCCATGTTAGCGAGGTTGGCATCAGCCATAGCCAGGTTGGGACAGTGTCTTGGGGCGGAGAGCAGGTCACGTGACCAGGTCGGCAGGGAGCAAAGAGCCACATGCAGCTCGGGAGCCGCAGGTTGCCAACACCCATGCTAGATAAGCCAGAACAGAAAATCAACTCCACAGGAAGGCCAAAACTATTTTTTATTGAAATTGACTATAATAACAGAATCTTCAAGTCTGATTGCATTGTACCTCTTCCTCTTTCTTAGGTTCCAGTGAATTAGGGAAAATCTACCTGAACTACTTCCAACTGTTACCTCATTGCTCTGTACTTTAAAAAAATATATGCTTCATCCCTTTTGGCTTAGGCAGTCATTCTTGCACATTTCTGTCAAGATTATCTTGTCTAGTTTCTACAGGAAAGCTTTGGGTACTGCATATTTACATTTTAGTGAGGTATTTGGTAAAGTAGACCATATTCCCCTGCTTGAAAGAGTGAAAAAAAGTGGTTGGATGTCATTAAGCATGGTCCTTAATGGGCTTATGTCCAAATGGAGGGAAGTATATACTGGCTACCTAGAGTTCGCTCCTTCAAAATCTTCATAAAAAGATGAAGCATTAGCAGGAATGCTCATAACATTTGCGAATGACATAAAGCTGAGTGTATTGCTAATGCCCCAAAGGATAGATGGAATATTCAGAAGAATATTGATAGAATTCAACACGGAGACCTATCCAACAAAATGTTCAATAGTGAGAAAGATTCTTCATATAGACAAAAAAGAGTGGGGAAAAACCCAAAACAGGTAGAGGTTTTTCTTGCAGGGAGTCTTCAGCTTACAACTATTCAGTTAATGGCCATTTGAAGTTACAACGGCACTGAAAAAGTGTCGTACGACCATTTTTCACATTTACAATTTTTAGAGCATCCCCATGATCATATGATCAAATTTTGGACACTTGTCAATTGGGTTGTATTTATGATAGTTGCAGTGTCCTGGGGAGGGGGGTCATGTGTTCACTTTTATGACAATCAAAGTCAGTGGAGAAACCAAATTCATATAACAGCCATGTTACTAACTGAACAACTGCAGTGACTCATTTAACAACTGTGGCCACAAAGTTCATTAAATGGGCCAAAACTCACTCAAAACCTGTCTTGCTTAGCAACAGAAATTTGGGGCTCACTTCTGGTTGTAAGTCAAGGACTACCTGCACAAAGTACAACATAAGACAGCGTCTAGCTTAGCCCTAGTATCTGTAATAAAAATATATATCTTGGTAAATCACACATTAAGCATGAGCCAACAATGTGCCACAGCTTCCAAAAGAGCCAATGTGGTGTTAATCTGCATTGACAGAAGTATTTATGTATTTCATATTTCTAAACCATCCATCTCCTTTAAAGAGGGGCTCTTTGAGATATAATATCACAATCAGAGGAGATGATAGTACCACTCTATGCTGCACCAGTCATACCATGCCTAGACTATTGTGTGTGGTTCTGTTGCCACAATGACAAAAAGATGCTGAAGAATTGGAAAGAGTGTAGAGAAAAACAAGAAGTATGAAAAGAAACTTAGAGGCTAAATCATGCAAAGAACAGTTAACTTAAAGAAAAGATGTCTAAGAGAAGTCATGATAGCAATTTCCAAAACATGAATAGATATCAAAGGGCAGATGGTGTGAACTTATTCTCCATAGCAACTGGGGGTAGAAGAGGGGTCCTTGGTGCTCTCTGAGCTTGGTTGTTTTCTTGCAGACATTTCATTAACGAAATTAGATATTAGGTAATATCATCAGTGGCTAGTCTAGTACTGATAATGATGCCTAATTTGGGTAATGAAACATCTGCAAGAAAACAACCAAACTGTGAGAGAACCAAGGATTCCTCATTTCAACCCCGAGCTACAAATATTTTCCTTTATTGAGGGTAGACAAATTCAAAGTTGAAATAAGGAGGAGGTTCATGATTGTGATAGCTGTTAGGTAGTTGAACAGTCTGCCTTCTGAAGCTGTTTGTGTCCTATTAGTTGAAGTTTTCAAGAAAAAATTGGGCAGCAATTTGGTATGAGGATTCCTGCACTGGGTAGGGGTATTGGATTAGATGACCTTCAAGATCCCGCCAATACTATAATTTTATGATTCTGTGGCTAGCTGAAACTTACGCTCATTATTTCGGGTCCCAGTTTGGTAAACAATGGAAAACAGTTCCTGGTCATCCTGAACTTTTTCTCCAGATAGAACATCCCAAGTTTCTTGGCCATACTCACAGGGCAGGTCCTGAAATCTCTGTATATGCTTTATTACCCTCCTCTTTTCTAACTGGTCAAAATCCTTCTGGAAATGTACTACCCAAAATAGTTATAGATACTCCTTGTACGAAAGGCGTGTGTGTTTGCAGATAGAAAGACAGAGAGACACAAGCAAACACACAGCATTTCTTATGGGTTACTCTCTTCTGCTGTCTGCCAAGAAAATTTAGTTCAATAGTCTGTCTATAATGGAAGGCTGAGCGTTGTCTTCTTTCATAACTAAACTTTTGCAAGTAAGCAAAATCTCTCCCACCCTTCAGCTTGTTTTCACATTCTTTTTTAATTGAAGATACCCCCATCCCAGTTCTAATACCATACGGGGATCGGCTGTCTGGGGTTGAACTCTTAAAAGTGCAGAGCTTGCAGAGATAGATCTACAGATTGAAGGCTTCAAACTGAAGACTTCAAGTGGCAGCAGAGCCAACTAACAGCTTGCTGAGCTGATTATGTTTAAAAAGAAAAGAAAATCAGGATAGATCACCACCCACTGGAATTGTGCATCTTCTCTTTTTTCAATTTAAGGGGAGGGGAAGGAGATGGGTATGATGATTGATAAAAGGGAATTAATTGAAAGGATATTTTGATTTTGAACCAAATCCATCTGTGAGAGAATTTGGACAAATTAATAGAAGACAAATTCAATGAACAGATTTGGTGTGATCTAGGGGTGGGATGTAAATTATTTGAATAATTGGTTTTATTTGAGGAACATTAATTGGATTGCCCTCTTTAAAATTTTAATAATTCTAGTAATCCTTAATTTGCATATTTATATGTATAAATTGCCATATGCAAAGCTTAATGCAAGGGACTTGCTTAAATATTTTCAGTGCAATAGTTAACAAGCTCCCATTTGGTATGATTTTAACTCAGATTCTCCTAGTAGTAGCCTTACTGTTTTTATTTTACAGATGGATTTCTGGAACTTCAAATTAATAGTTTAGCAGGTTAGTTTTTACCTATACTTATCCTATGAAAAATTCTAGTATCCTGCTCTTTGTACTGTAGTATTTCAGAAAAAATGTTCCATGTCTTTTGTTCAAAAGCTCTGGCTAAAAAGATAGCTATATGGTACCTTTAAAAAAAAGAACACTGATAATGTTTGCCTTCTCCTATCCAGTTGTTTTACAGTTTTACCTAAAATATTAACTTAGGCAGGGACTTGTTTTGGAAAGGACATAAGCAGAATATAAAGCAGTGGCATCTCCTTATTGTTTCTTCCTTGCATTGAGCATTTATAGATTCACTGTCTTTCAAATAATTTCTTCTACCATTCTCTCTCATTCATAATTTTGCTTTGCCCCTTTTTAAAGCTATCCAGTCTAATGGCACCTTCCAAGCAGCATCTGGTATAGACCTAGATTTTGTGTACTTAAATAAAACAGAGGCAAATATGCTTTTTAAATAATGCAGCGAAAATTATGAAACATAAACAGTGTTCTCTTTTTTCAGTGTGTGGGCACGTTTCATTAACAACTACAAGACTTCAAAACTGAACAGATAAAAGCATCACAAAAAAAAAAGAGGTCATGGTGACATTAAAATCGACAACTTTTTTTTTCTATTTGAATTTCACATTTAGTTTGTAATGACATACCTTCTTAATTCCTTCAAGAAAACAGAACTCCTCCTGAAAACAAATTACTAATAAAAAAAGTCTAAACAAAACAAAAAAACAAAGGCTTGCAGAACTAAAGAATGTACGCATACACATTATAGTTAGCATCCTTGAACATAAAAAGGATATGGGATTATAAATTTAAAAGAATCAAGAACAGTAATAATTAATCTGAATACAGTAATCTCAGATTTTTAACAACTGAAAATCCCCGACTTGAATTTTGTTTCTAAATATCTGGTTTAATAGAAGTAACACTGCTAGCAGAGACAAGTGTTTCTTTAAAACTATAGAAAAGATCGCGTTTTCCTTTTTTCTCCCCTCTTTAGCAGTGGGCAGCCCTTCAAACTTTTGATCATCCCGTCCTTTGTACATTGCATGACTGAACTCAGCTATGCCAAACATCCTCTGAGGAAGTTGACATTTGTGCAGTTTCTCAAAAAAGAGGGAAGAATGAATCCCAACTGTTTCCTTTTGCCCTTTTGATTGAGAGAGCAGTAAGTCAGCAGGAGAGGTGCGGCTTTTAACAAGGAGGGGTGGTAGAAGCTGATTTCAATCCTTCTACAGGCAAAACAGAAAAGAAAAGGGAAAAGACTGATGTGAAGCAACACTAATCAGAGCTGATTATGGGGAATGAATGGACTCATTGATGAGGGCAGACAAAACAAAGAGATTAAGCAATAGGGAAAATCCTGAGCAAGGGTGATGGAAGTTGTTTTGATGACCCAGGAGCTTCCTTTGAAATCTCATTTGTTTATTTGGAAGCTCTTCTTTGATTTCTTTTGTGTTATCCCACGCACCAATAATTGGAGATATCCTAAGTTGCAATATTTCTTACTTCTGCTTTAACAGAGCACTGTCTGACCTTGCTGTGCTAAAAAGTCATCAAAACTGCACCAGTGGAAGCTTTTTACAAATAAGATACTAGGAGTAGGCAAATAAATACACACGGTATCTTGGTATTGTTATAAAATTATTTTAAGAATGAATAGAGGTAATACTTGGTTAACTATAAGACAACGTAGTTTAGAGTGGAGATGTGGGATAAATAACCTGACTTTCTCTAGGTACTACTTTAATCTGAAAGCCCACCGCTTAAATAGTTCACATTTTTAGGCAAAAATCAGTGATATATTAGGATGTATAAAGCATTTATAATGGCAAAGCTCATTGCACACAGCCTTTGCCACAGATCATTCTAGAGGATGACATCTTCCTGTAAAATAAGGAAAGATCTGGTTTACAGCCATGCTCACTTTGATGGCAGCAGTTTTGAAAATGCATTTCAACTAAGAAAAAAGTAAATCAGAAAAAAAGCAACAAAGATAAGTATTGGTATTTGGTATTGGTGGTATTTCCAGAATGAAAAAAAATCTCTGCATCCCCTAAAAAAAATTGAATTCATATTGTGCATGAAAAATTATACGTCTATTGTAATATATGTAAGGCAGAGAAGAGAGTTCATTAAGTAAGTCATATGTCTCTTTAGTCTTTTTCAGGCTGTAATTAATTGGCAACTTGAAGGCCCCATCTCTCATTTCTTAAAAGTCCTTATTTTAAAATCAGGCCTGGACTAGACAGAAGCTTTGTTTAAAAGGAGAGTTATTAGATGGTAGTTCGGGTTTTAGTATAAGAGCATAAGCAAAACTACCGTATACATTTATACAAAAGATATCAAGTTTTCATTGCTGTCTGTATTGAGCTGCTAATTAAATAACAGTGTCTAGTTAATCTTGGCTGAGGTCAAGATCAACATAGCTTAGTATTTAGGCTAGAAGCCACTAGGAAACCCGGGAATTTGTGTCCTGTCCTGTCCTGTCCTTTTCTTTTCTTTTCTTTTCTTTTCTTTTCTTTTCTTTTCTCTTCTTTTCTTTTCTTTATTTTTATTTATTTCGTCAAGTATGTATTCGATAACAGATAACAGATATAAGTATACACATAATTATGAATACATGAGATGGATACAAATAAAAGGGAACATTAGGACAGCGATGGTTATGCGCTTATACATGCCCCTTAAAGACCTGGGGTGAGGTCGACAGTAGACAGTCTAAAGTTAAAGTTTTGGGGGTTTGGGGAAGAAACCACAGAGTCAGGTGGCGCATCCCTTCCCTTCCCTTCCCTTCCCTTCCCTTCCATTCCATTCCATTCCCTTCCATTCCATTCCATTCCAGAGTTAGTCTTGATTGCTGGTGACTGCACACACAACTGGTTTTCTTGGCAAGATTTCAGAAATAGTTTGCTATTGTTTGCTTCCTAGGGCTGAGAGACAGTGACAGGCACAATGTCTCTCTGTTGGCTTTATGCCTAAGGAAGGACTAGGATTCACAGTCTCCTGGTTTCTTTCCTGGTGCCTTAACTACTACACCAAATATCCTATCTGTAGGATAAACTAGAAAGTTTAACAACAACAACCAAAAAAAAAAAACCCTCAACAAGGACATTGGCGAAGCACTTGCATATTATTTCCAAAAAATTGACATGAATCTACATATGCATGCAGTTTATCAATGGTTGAGTTCAACTTGAGAAAATGTATATTTTACTTATTGACCATACTTCACTCGTGAGTGTACTTCTAAAAAAACCTGAATTTTAAAATCAGTTCTTTGACTATTGTAGAAATTCCTTGAACTACTGTGGCATCACAATATGTTTGTAAACTGCTTTTAGAGTTTACAGGTTTATTCCTATTATTTACTTTATTAATTAAATTTTAATCGGTGTTAAAGAAAATTGATTGTATTCATTGATTATGTGCCATCAAGTTATTTTTGACTTCTGACACCACATAAATAGATCTTCTTCATGATGATCTGTCCCTAATCTGTTCTGTCAAGTCTCCCACCAATGCGCTCATAGCAACTGTAATTGAATTCATCCACTTTGCTTCTGGTTAGCCTCTTCTTCTTTTCCCTTCCACTTTTACTAGCATTAGAGCCTTTTCTAGAGAGCTAAATCTTTGCATAATGTGTATGAAGTAGGATAATTTGACCCTGGTTGTTGGTGCCTCAAGTGAAAACTCTGGGTTGATTTGTTTGATGATCCGTTGGTTTGTTTTCATGGTTGTCCTCGGTATTCTCAAGAGTCTTCACCAACACCAAAGTTCATAGGTGTGAATACCTGCTTCTTTAAAGTGCAGTTTTCATTTCCTATGGTGTCATAGGGAAATACCATGGCTAGGAGATTTTGATTTTTGTAGATATAGAGCTATCATGTCATTCGAATGTGTTTTCCAAAGCTTCCAGGCTTCTCTACCAAGTGCTAATCTGCAGTAAAGGAATACAAACCAGTTTTTAAAAAAACAGCCAATTCCCCTTAAAAATGTCTTTAGTATGGTACTTTACTAATCAAAGTAATTATGATGAGGTAATATCATACAGGAGAAAGTTTATATCTGACTTAGGAACAAGAAAATTGATCCTGAAAGAAGGGAGGACAGGGGTAGCATTGATGAAATTCTCTTTAAGAATTAGTAGATGGTAAAACTGGCCAAGGAATGCAAAGTAGGCCAGAGAGTATAGGTTAGAACAATATTTCTCAAACTTGGCAACGTTAAGATGTGTGGACTTCAATCATCAGGTTGTCCCAGCCAGCTTGCTTTTAAGACTGAGAAACACTGTGCTAGATGATAAAGACTGAAATCTATATTTTGTGCTGTAAGAGTCAAGATTTGTGATGCACAAGTCTAAATTGGAAGTAATTTATTAAGGATATGAATTCTCTAGTTGCTATAATTCAATTGCATAAGCTGATACTGTGTGTGTGTGAGTATACACTTTGTCAACTCCCAGTGAAGGAAAAAATAGACTTTAATACAATTGCAAAATAGAGTACTTAAAGTACTTACAGAGTGACATTTACCATTGTACAAATAGATTTCCACTGGTGCAACAGAACTTTTCCTTCTTGTTCTTTCCCTTTCTTTCTCTTTCCCTGCTATATGTAACCACAATCTATCTTTATTTATTTTATTTATTTATTTATTTGTCAAGCATGTATAAGATAACAGATAAGGGTATAAACATGTTTATGAATTCATGAAATGGATACAAATAAATGGGGACATTAGGACAGGGACGGTAGGCACGTTGGTGCACTTATGTATGCCCCCTAAAGACCTCTTAGGAATGTGGTGAAGTCAACAGTAGACAGTCTAAGGTTAAAGTTTTGGCAGTTTGGGGAAGAAACCACAGAGTCAGATAGTGCATTCCATGCATTGGCCACTCTGTTCCTGAAGTCATATTTTCTGCAACCGAGTTTGAAGCGGTTTACCTTGAGTTTGTATCTATTGTGTGCTCGTGTATTGTTGTGGTTGAAGCTGAAGTAGTCATTGACAAGTAGGACATTGTAGCAGATAATTTTATGTACTACACTTAGGTCAGACCAAAGGCGGCGTAGTTCTAAGTTGCCTAAGCCCAAAATTTCAAGTCTGGCATAAGGTATTCTATTGCGGGTAGAGGAATGGAGGACTTTTCTCGTGAAGTATCTCTGAACCCTCTCAATTTTATTAATGTCCAATCTGCAGTGGGGGTTCCAGACAGATGACCTGTATTTGAGAATTGGTCTAACAAATGTTTTGTATGCTCTACTTAGTACAATATTACCAGAGAAGAAGCTACACAAGATTAGGTTAACAACTCTTAATGCCTTTTTGGCAATGTTGTTCTAGTGCGCTATGACACTTAGATCTTTAGAAATGAGTACTCCAAGGTCCATCACAGAGTGAGGGTCGCCTGCAAGGTCATGTCCATCTAACTTGTATTTTATGTTCTGATTTTTTTGCCAATGTGCAAGACAGAGCATTTGCTAGTTGAGATTTGAAGTTGCCACTTGTTTGACCAATCTGACACATAATCAAGATCTTTTTGAAGGGTAGTAGCATTGTTGGTGGTTTTGAATAGTTTTATATCATCAGCGAAGAGAATGCAGTTGCTTTTAATACGATCGCAAAGGTCATTTATGTAAAAGGCCATTTATGTAAAGTATAAAGAGTGTTGGTCTTAAAATCTTCCCTGGATAGTTTTGCAGTATTCCAAACTATATTTTTGAAGTGCCCATAGGAGTGATGAGAGAGAAAGAATGCCATTCAATTTTCAATGGGATTTGTTTAGTGATAGAATAGACCACAACACCTTTCCAATTAAATGAGCAACAATGTGTTTAAACAAACATCTATACATCTGCTTTGAGTTTACAAACTCAAAGAGTAAAGTCTTGGTTAATTACTATTTTTAGATTTGGGGAAGAACATGCCTGTCCATCTGTTCTTAAATTCATTTCTACTTTCACAATTCGTATTTCAGCCTTCACTAACTTTTATTTAAAATCTCATCAGTAGTTAACCTCAGAAATTCATAGTAATTAATTCTCAGAAATCTGCATTGGGTTGTGAAAGGAAAAGTATGCTGCCATATTTTTAAATTCTAAAGAGTTATTGAGGGTCGCACTAAGAATCCTAAATAAAACCTTATAGCTCTTCAGTGGCCATAGTTTCTAAGAAAGGGTACCTGCTGTAAAAGCAGTGATATTGTACTTAAAGCCTAAGGCCATAGAACAAGAATTGATTTTCCCTAGTTAAATAAACTCAATAAAGTGTTACAAACCTCTCATATTAGTTCCTCATGTTGAGAGAAAAAAGGATTTTCCAGGCAATCTGAAAATAAGATTTCTATCAAATGTTACTCATGATACCATTTTGTCTTTAAAATTAACTTCAGTGGTAGTCACCAAATCATATAATACCTAAGGGCCCACTGAAATAACTTGATGCGGCTTTTATTTTTCCATAGGGAACAGATTCTCAGAGTCATCTTGTCTTGGCCACTCTTATTATGGCTTCACACTTGATGTAAACATTTACAGTGTATAGACAGAGAAAACATCTATTTCATTTGTGCAGTTATATAATTGCTGGGTATAAACTGTTCACAGCTGGCAACATGTCTAACTGAACTCATATTCTCCCCCAGTCTCTAAGATGCAGTTACTTTTAGTGCCATTGTACACCCGGGTCAGTTGAAATTGCCCTTCACAGATGGTTAGCTTTCAAGATCACTCTTTTATTTTATTTTGAGAAATAATTCTGAGTTTTCCCAGACCTCTGTTCCAATTCTGAGTTAGTTTGGAGGAAATTTATCATTCTTGGTACCAAGCAATTTTTTCACCCCTGCAGGATTTAGTGTAAAGTAATGAACAAGATATATAACTACAAGCTGTAAAACTGAGAAGGTATGATTTGACATTCTTTTCCTGCACACAGAAACTACTCTTGTATTTTTTTTTTAATGCTTGTAACAATCACCAGCAGAAGCATTCTGCTAGGTGCACAAATGATGTTAACACACTGAATCTGTGGGAAATTGCACTAACATATGTATTCATAGTAGTATATTTATTCATGCAGAATGGGCATACACAATTCTTTTTCCTACTCCTTTGGACTTCATAATAACACTTCAAGGTCAGCCATGCTGAAACATAACAGTTGTCTAATCTAACACTCTAACCTTTATATTAAGTACTCAGATGTGTATATTGTTCCTGTATGGGTATTTCAATGGTCCGTTGTTCATATTAGTGTTTAAGTATGTCCCTGCTTTCTTTCAGGAACGACAGAATTCTTGGCTGTGATCTTGCCAATGTTAGTTTGGGATTACATATTTAAAACTGTGTTTTTGACAGAAAGAGAGCATAATTATACTATTTTCCTGAAGGCAATAGTTCATAAGCTATAAATTGAATTGAAACCTGTCAGTTTATGTTTTTATTTAAAGGGAGGGTTCCTGCAATGCTTTGCAGGTTATTTTATTATTGTTTTCCTTTTTAAAAAACTTAAGGTTTTTTAAAACACTCAAAATTGGGTATTATTAAACCGGTTGTGATCTCGGCATCTGCACTTAAAAATCCAGCTATCATAAACAAACAAAGCCATTTCTTCCTGCTAACTTAAAAATGTTAGTGATTTAAGAAGGTTTCAAACAGTTCTCCATTATCAATCAACCTATTCTTTCTTTTCCAAATCGGAAAGCCAAATGCTGCAAGTATGTTAACACTGCCAAATCTGTCTACGCACAGAAACAAATTTATTTATTTACATTACATTTATTCTACTTTTTTTCAAACAAATGTCACCCTCCTCCTGCCAAAGTAGTACACATCAATTAAAAAATCAGATTCAGCTAAAAGATTTCAAACTAGGAGGGCAAGAGAAGGGAGTGTATGAAATAGCAAGGATGAAAAGAGAATAAGTTTGAAAATACCAGAGCAAAGTTTATATCTAACTGAAACAAATGTGAACTTCCCTTCTGATGGTCTTGATTGTATAGAAGTACTATAGTTTCTCTAACTACTGTTGTTTCCACTGAATGAGCTCAGATTCTGTTCTGCATTGGAATCTATTCTGCATTGCAATCTAGTGAAGTTAAGTATTCTTGAAGGTATCCATTGTGCAGTACCAATATATTAAATAATACAATTTTTTAAAAAAAATACCAGAAATATTCCTGGTACTGGTATTTCTGTTGGTAGTGACAAGACTATACCCCTTCAAATCATTTATTTGTATGTATGTATGTATGTATGTATGTATGTAGCAATAGCACTTAGCAGCTTCACAGTGCTTTGCAGCTCTCTCTAAGCAGTTTACAAAGTCAGCATATTGTCCCCAACAATCTGGGTCCTCATTTTACCGACCTTGGAAGGATGGAAGGCTAAGTCAACCTTGAGTCGGTGAGACTCGAACTGCCAAACTGCTGGCAGTAGGCAGTCAGCAGAATTAGCATGTAATACTGCTTTCTAATTACTGCACCACCACAGCTCCTGTATATGTGTATACAGTATATTTGATTTATTTGATTTGATTCTGCATCAATTGCAGCTTTCTTGTGGTTTTCAAAGGTAGGTCACATAGAACAGATTACACTAATCCAACTAAATGAAGATGAGGTTGTAAGTCATAATTGCAAATTTTTTATACTCCTCATAGGGCTGTGCTGGTATGTTAGTCAAAACTGGACAAAAGGCTTCCAAGACATGGCCTCCACTTTCAGAATAAGTGCCATCCCATCAAGAACCAGGACCAAAGCTTACAAAAAGCTTCAATGAATAAACATCAGTTCCAGCTTGCTTGGGTTCAATTTCAGCCATTTTCTCCTTACTGAAATCCTAAAATCCTCTAGGTATTTGGGCAAGACAACAATAACATCTCTTGCATAATCTAGGTAGAAATTAGATGGTTTTATCATCCTAATACTGAATTACCTCTCATAGGAGAAAATATGTAACAACAAGGGAGTAACCACCAGACCAATCTTTCCTGAATTTTCTTTTCAAGAATTTTGAAATAGGGGTCATACAAAAAACTAAACAGTGCTATCTCTGTCTCATATCCTTACTGAAAGAGATCCAGATAATCTGTTTTTTCTAAGACATTCTAGCTGCCCCCTTCCCTTAAAAGAGAATGGTTGTCAAAAATAACTGGATTCAGGAAAGGCTTTAAGGAGAGACATCACAATCTTTCAAGTTGTAGTGTTATCCCTCCCTCATGCAAGGTTTGATAATACACGGATAGATGAATTTAGCTCTGGTCAGGGAAAGAAGAGGTGGAAGAATTGCTTAATCCTAGTAAAGTAGAAAGGATAAGAAAAAAGACTCTAAACAGAGTCTCTTGATTTTGCCCTTAAATAGCTTAATGAAGATATTTTAACAGGTATTTAAAATTATGACATATTTTATAATAACAAAATAGCATTCTTGAAGTTTCTGGAAAGTCTGCTTTTTGATTTAGCATATCTCCAAATTCCCACAACATGCCATTTCTGACTCATTATCTACCAGAGTCATGGATGAACAATACAGATATTACTATTTACCATCAGCAACAGCTGATGGTGACATCTGCAAACCAACCACCAGGACCTCGGACTGAGGCTACCAGGTTGAAAGTGAAGACTGACACTAAAATGTTGGTATTCTAATGAATACCTGAAGCCTAAAATGACAAGCCCAGTCCTTATGTCATATTTCCTTCAATCCTTAATAGCCAGGAAATACTTGCCACACACTCCAAAACGCAGTTCATGTTTACCACGAATATTTACACATGCTGTCCCAATGGAATGGGATAGGATAGGATAGGATAGGATAGGATAGGATAGGATAGGATAGG
>WNWU01000016.1:11224798-11360235 GCA_012654045.1 Ptyas mucosa
GGATAGGATAGGATAGGATAGGATAGGATAGGATAGGATAGGATAGGATAGGATAGGATAGGATAGAATTGAATTGAATTGAATTGAATTGAATTCTTTATTGGCCAAGTGTGATTGGACACAGAAGGAATTTGTCTTGGTGCATACGCTTTCAGTGTACATAAAAGAAAAGATACATTCGTCAAAAATCACAAGGTACAACACTTAATGGTAGTCGTAGGATACAAATAAGCAATCAAATCATATTAGGAAACAGTCAATATAAATCGTAAGGATATCAGCAACAAGGTTACAGTCATACAGTCATAAGTGGGAGTGATAATTTATCAAACCACATGAGGTGGCCCTTAGTTTTTCCAACCATTTATATAGGCCCATTACTCACTTTTCCACCATTTATGGTGAGAGATAGGGAGAAAGCATGGAATGAAAAGTTTGGTTTATCTCAGTAGAGGCAACCCACTCTAGAAGCAATAGAGAGAGAGAGTATGCAATGAGTATGCAGAGAATATATAGTGACAAGTTCGAGGAGATGATAAGATGTATAAAACAGCATAATCCTTGGAAAGGACAGAGCGTGAGCAAAAGGTTCAAAATAACCCGATGTTGGTTCTGCATGATATAAGAAAAGGCCAAGAGAAATTCTGGTACAGTAGGTTTTCAAGTTTCCAATATTATATCCTATAGCAATACTCTCAGTAGTTCTTTCCAAGTTTGTTTTCTGATCTGCCCTGTTTTGAAGGACTGATGGAAAAGAAAGCATTTCAAAGGCACTTTGATTTAATTAACTCATTGTAACTGAAGTTCGGATTCTATTCTTATACTTTGCAAGTTTAACCCAGATTATTTGTATTTAACCCAGATTAGGATTAATGTTACATTCCTGAAATCAATGTTACTCTTGCTTTTTTTATTTTTCCAACTAAGTGGGTCTTCACATCCACTTTCCTATATCCAGTTCCACTAAATCCAATGTCCATGTGCTCCTCTACATAATATATAGTGTTCAGGCAGGATCATGAAACATTAACCTTAACCAATGACACTATGCTAGGTACTGTTAGCCAGCAATATGATAGCAAATTATGCATTTTTCCAGGTGTCCTCCTGCAGCTACAATTATGTTAACAGATATAGCTCAGTGAACTAACTGCAATCCTCTCTGGGACAATTTACCTATTAATGCCATCACAACAACACGCTCAGTGCCAGAGATCAAGATTTGCTATATTACACTGCTGGTACACTCCGGTCAGCAGTCCACTTGCTCTTAAATATTTACTTCTCAAAACCATTACTGTCCTACTATAAAGTCCATTCCTCATCGTACTTCATCCAGTCTAAAATATCAACACCAGTAAACTTGCTCTAAAATTCTTCCAACTCTCCACATTAAATGTTCTCCTGTTTTTCTGATTCTATGTTCAAGCACAAACTTACTTAATTGTCCTTATCAGAAGTAACACGCTGTTTAGATCACATCTTGTAAACATAATGGTTGAGTATTAGTATATGTATAAATGATCTCGCATATAATATTCCAGCTTTATCGTTTAAAAAAAAATCTATGGGTCAAATTTTGGAAAAGTCAAAACTATAGACTTTGTATAGACTTTGAAACTTTTTTTTTATTTCTTCCTTTTTTCAATAAAACACATACACACGCAGGCACATAGTTTCATGAAAATTCATTAATCCATGACATTTAAAGATTCTGTCTGATAGGTGTCTGGAGCAGAGGCCAGCTGCGTACATCAGTAGTTTCTTAGTCTGGCACTCTGTCAATATGTGAGGGCCTCAGTAACAGCCCTTAAATGCAGTGCCTGTAACCATCATGCTCTTAGCATGTCAGTAAGTGTCTGAATGAGCAGGTATTAGCTCGTCAGACCTTTTTGTGACTGACAATAATTTTAGAAACAAAACACTTAAGAAGAAGATAGCTTTACCTCTTTGCCTTTGTTTTGCTTTCTGTTTTTTCAACTGCTCTTTATCTGATGGGGCTCAAGTATTTCAATGAAATAAGTATCTTGCAAATTATCTGTTATCAAACAGGGTAGTAACAAAAGTGTTAGGCACCCAGATATTTTACTTGGCTAAATCTTGGCTAAACCTATATATTAATAGAAAAATACATTACTATTAAAACTGGTCTGACATCTTAGTAATTGATTGTGCTGCATAGAGGAAGTCTCCTTATCCCAATATGGTTTCCTCTGTCATATTGAAAACATATGCAAATATTTCTTTTGTACCTCACAGAGAGTAACAGTTTGCAAATGAATAATAGTGAGGAAACATTTAAGCATTATTTACAATTATTACTTCCTACATAACTGAAATAGTTAGTGACTATGCCAGCTGAAGGTTATAGTAGTCTACAGTCCAAAATATCTGAAGGGTAACTTGCTGTAAAAGGCAGCATTAACTTTTAGCAGTGTAACGAATACTTCATAATAAGTCAAGCTTACAACAAAGGCTTTTCCAGCCTTTGGACAACAGTATCCTGTTACTCATCATAGTCAACCAGATACCAATAGGAAAACCCCAAGCAGAACATAATTGTACATGTCCTCTTCTATTGATGTTTCCAAGGTTTGTGTAACTAATAATGGCAGCTGCAGTATAGAACTAATCTGACTGTCCAAATTTGCAGTCCTCGTTATGGTTTATGAAAGCGAATTCCATAATTGAAATCTGTATCATGAGTAGGTGAGAGAGTACAGGAAAAATCCAACTTCTTATCCATTTTCATAGGCTGTGCAGTTGGATATCTAAGTCTGAATCTTGGAAAAAATAGAAATTAGCACACACTCTTTGGAAGAACAGGTTCTGCAAGAAGAGGAAATATTCAGTCTACTGGAAGAAGCCTTATTCTGAGAGGGAATGGTGCTTTTTTTTTTTAAACTGGAGGAAGAATAAGGATGATTTTATTATAAAAGTAGAAAGGGGCAGTGATACATTGATTTGATGACAGAAAAAGAATTTACCACCAGGTGAAGATAAATCAAGGGAAGCTGAAAGCAAGAGACATAAAGGAATATGCTATACTAATTACAAAAAACAAGCAAAAAAAGGGGGTTAAAGACCGAAACAATTTTACTTAGGACATTAAGAATTAAGAATATATTAACGTAAATAAAAACTTCTTGAAACTATTTTATAATAGGCCTGTGTAAATTGTATTTGCAGGCACTTCACTTCTATGACTCATCAAAGCATGGGCAACGTGATTTGACTACTAATTTATTTATTTATTGTATTTATTTATTGGTTTGATTTATATGCTGTCCTTCTCCGGAGACTCAGGGTGGCTTACAATGCGTTAAGCAATAGCCTTTATACTTTTGTATATACCTGCTTAGTAGGGCTTTCCCCCCCCCCCCCCCCCCCCGCGGTGTTCTTTTTTTATGCAAAGTCAGTTTATTGCCCCCACAATCCGGGTCCTCATTTTACTTACCTCGAAAGGATGGAAGGCTGAGTCAACCTTGAGCCTGGTGAGATTTGAACTTGCAGTAATTGCAGGCAGCTGGTGCTACTTAATAGCACTTTAGTCTGCTGCGCCACCAAGGCTCTTAATTCATCTTAATAAGAATAACTTCAGTGTAATTTGCACTCTCTGTGCATGTGGAGATAGCAGTCTTACTGGCTCAGAGTCTAGCTGCTTCCAGGATGCCTCTTTACTCATGGCATCACTTTTGAAGGGACCTTTCAACAAAACTTTGATCAAACTAACATGTGACTTTGAAGATGAACACAATTTTACTGGAATCTCATTAGTCTCGTTGACCTCCCTCTATTCCTATAATATCCTTAACATGAGCCTTGGGGCTGATGAAATTACTATCCAATGGAAGCATCAAAATTGGATTGGGAGCTAAAATTTACCCAAAACAGATCCTCCTCCCCAAGTACAGGGTTAAGCTAACATCATCCAGTAATCAGGTTTTAAATCTGGTTAATTGACCCATTTTGTGTACTTAGTCTTCCAAGAAAAAGAGTTAGAACAAAAAACAACCCAGTCCATTAAAAAGCTTATTGCGAAGGATATAGAACACATACCTTAAACTAGTCGAAATAGTAAATCCGCCTTCATTTGTGAAATAGTAAAGCCATTCATATAGCTGCTTGCATGTCCAGTCAGAATGGGGACGGTGGTGTGAATATATTCACTCTTGAAGCAAAATATTAGCTACCTTGAAGCAGGAACACTTTATTCCATTGATTGACCATTCCAATAATAATAAGCTGCTAAATAAATGAGGAAATTTGACTGAGTGGTTGACTGGATTGTAGCAATAGCCTGAGTGCTGCAATGGAAAGTAACAGTCCTACTACTAGAGGAGTCTCTGAAGATTGCTAAAATGGATAGGAAGAATTAGGAGGAAGAAAGTTCAATATTACAAACAATACAAAAAGGGAGAAAAAATCATCCCAAAGGGGATGAGATAGCTTCATCCTTAATAGTATTTATTTGGTCAGTGAAAACATTTCATTTCCATTAACGAAAACATTCTAGGCAGCTAATCGCAGCTAAATGTAAACTAAAATATAATATCATAATCAAAACTTAAAAGAAAAGTAATTAAAAACACTCTGGCATTCTTATTCTATTTGACTTTTAATGATATTTAATATGTGCCTGAAGATTTTAACTCTGCTCCGTTTGATTCAAATTTTGATTTTTAATTATTGCTTGATAATATTTGAAGTTCTGTTTTGCAAACGGCTTTTTGGTTAGTCATTCGTAGAGTTGAAAAATTATATGAAAATACTTCTATGTATGGATCAAATAAAACAAAGGAACTTCAGGATTATGTTTAGACATTATGTTTCAGTGTCTGATGATGAGGAAATTAAAGAGAATTTTATTTTGCTACCATACTCAAAGGTGTCTTAAAGAAAAGTTCTGTCAGTATTGGTAATGGATGGTACATTTACAGATAGATATTTCATGGCAAAATTTGGGTTTTGATTTAGTACATTGTGTGAAAGAAGCTTTTGCAATTGGTAAGCCTTGGTTTTGGTTTAGGATGAGATTTAAATTAAGCCATTGGTGGCTTATTTCTGATTTTTGACACATAAAACACTATTCCAGTATCTTAAAGCAGCAGCTCCCAACTGCTTCGATGGAAAGAGGTTTTTCCGTGGACTGTAGGAGACGTGGTTTCATGTGCTGCTTGCATCCTGTGGATGGGGCTTTGCTTGTTTGTGTGATCCTGTTTCTGGCATGCCGCGGCCTGGTGCCCAGTGGTGAAATTCAATTTTTTTTTACTACCAGTTGTGTGGGCATGGCTTGGTGGGTATGGTGTGGCTTAGTGGGCGTGGCTTGGTGGGCATGGCAGGGGAAGGATACTGCAAAATCTCCATTTCCACTCTACTCCAGGGTAAGGATACTACAAAATCCCCATTCCTTCCCCACTCCTGGGGGAAGGATATTGCAAAATCTCCATTCCCACACCACTCTGGGACCAGCCAGAGGTGATATTTGCCCATTCTCTGAACTACTCAAAATTTCTGCTACTGGTTCTCCAGAACCTACAGGATTTCACCTCTGCTGGTGCTGGTCCACAGACCGGGGACCCCTCTCTTATAGGACAGAATTTAATCCCTGTTTTATAGGACTGAAAGAGCACAATTCTCCTACATGCTGTTCATGACTAAGAGAACTTTTCCATTATTATGTTAGGGTGGTATTATTGTTGTTGGCTTTAGATATTTTGGGTTTCTGTTTAGTGTTTATTCTTAAGTTCACAAGGATTCGGTAAAATGAGGACCCAGATTGTTGGTGGCAATATGCTGACTCTGTAAAAAGCTTAGAGAGGGCATTATGAAGCGGTATATAAGTCTAAGTGCTATTGCTATTTTAAAAATTGTCAGCTTTGGAAGCCATATTAGGCCGGAAGCTTCCATTCTGCCTCCTTCTCATGTGTGGGAAAGTAGGAGGGAGGCTTTTGTAAAGGGGTGGTCTGTAGACATAATAGCATTCTTCCTGTCGGTCAAGATCAGGGCGATCCTGCATCTGGAGAAGGAGTAATCAGAGTGATGTCGCGAGATGGGATGGCGGTTGATTGGAGCATGTAATCGACTGAGCACTGAGTGGATGGTTTGGGGGGTTTTGATTTACTAAGGGAAAACCCAGACCTCTCAGATTTGGATTTTCCCAGATGTGCCAGTTTACCTATTCTAGTAAATAGAACTTTGAAAATGCTTGCTTCAGAGTCTTTCCTTGGAGCTGGAGGTTTTTCTGGAACGCTGAAAAAAATCTCTTCCTTCAATTGCTGGATCTGTAGGTGCATTCTCCCATCATATGATGGCTATGGTCTCTGCCTTTTCTTTCTTGGTGAAGAACACATGCCTACATTGTTTTGTTTCATGAAGAAGGCTACTGGAATAATTTCTCAGATCTTAAGGCAACACTTTGAGAATAGACTTTAAAAGCACCCAATACTTTAGCTCCTGCTCCATCAATGAAAGAGTTTTCTCTCCATTCTGCTGTTGAGAAATACCTACCTGACATACTGGAAAGGCTACTGTAGCATAAGTGGGAATCAACAAGGAAGCCCTACTGGGATAAAGAAGAATTGAAAACAAATCAAATCACTCAAATATTTAATTTAATTAAAGATTAAATTGTTGGTAGTAAAAGGAAGGAATATAAAGTTGCTTTATTTGATCAAGGTTAAATTAAGATATTTTGCAAAGGTCTGGCAATCATTTATGGACTTTTTCCTGACACCAGGATTGAAAAATTGAGGTTTTATTGATTTGCCTAAAAAGAAGTGATGGAGTATGGGATGAAGAGAAATCTATTTATATGCCTATAGTGGGTGGAGAGTTGTTTATACTTATTGCAATTAAAGTTGGAAGTCACTTCTTTATATATTTTTATTTTACTTCCTTTTCTTTTCCTTTTTTTTCCTGCACTTTTTATTCTTTTTTTTCCTCATTCTTTTCTCTTTCTTCTCTAAGTTTGTAATAGATTTTACTATTATTGTTATCCAAATTTTGATAAAAAATATATTAAAAATAAGTGTATTTTTTCATATCACAGGGAATAAGCATTTCACTTTATTCTGCCCTGGTCAGAATAGAATTGAGTGAATTCTATTCTAGACATCACAGTTTAAGAAGATTCAGGAAACAGCAACAAGGATGAATCTCCACTTTAAACTATTAATATAAGATACAGCTCCAGCTCATTTTTTATTATACTAAGTTAGATCAGGATTGAATTCATCATGCCCTCTAATTCATATATGTGATAAAGAATGTCAGTTTTATCCCAGTACCCAATTCCACTCTGGTGGAGGCATCTCAAGTTCATTCTTAGTATAGGCAGCACTTCACTCCTACAGAAAATTGGTAGAAAATTGAACGTTAGCAGTTCTCCTTGAGGCTACATAGCTGTGTTTTGATATTTAGTCCATTTTTAGTGGGAAAAGAGGCCACAGGTTTGGCAAACAATGGTGTGATTTTTTTCCAACAGGCAAGAAGTGTATGGTCTATCACATGCTAGTCAAATACCTAATTGCAACTTTTGCTGCAATATTTTAACAACTTGCTTAGTTCTACATTACCAATCTTTTCTAGATCAGGCAGGGTGTCAAACTTGCGGCCCATGGGCCAGATTCGTCATGCACTGGCCACGCTAACCCCCATTTTAGCAAAGGGAAAAAGTTGTGATACGTCACATGATGACAACATGACGATGCGAGTTTGACTCCCCTGTTCTAGATCTTAGGTAGAAGTCTGTGTTTTGGTGGAGATGAACTGTCAGTGATGAGACAGATGTCACTCTGAACAGAGTTCAAAAGTTATACATGACAGCTTGAGACTAGGATTTCCAGCAACCATGTAGCCTACATTTTGGAAAGTTCCATACCAATTACAAGCAGTTCTCATTACTTAAAGTTTTTATGGTTTATCATGGCTTAGGGCCCGGGTACTTACAAGACCACCTTCTGCCACCTATAACCTCCCACCGACCAATACGCTCCTACAGAGGGGGTCTCCTCAGGGTGCCATCGGTCAGGCAGTGTTGACTGGCAACCCCCAGGGGGAGAGCCTTCTCTGTGGGGGCACCCGCCTTCTGGAACGAGCTGTCCCCAGGGATACGATTGATCCCGGACCTCCGTACTTTCCGCCGGACTCTGAAGACTTTCTTCTTCCAGCAAGCCGGGCTGGCTTAAATTTTTTTTTAATCTGTTTTATGGGGAAGGGGTTTTAAATTGGGGTAGCCAATATGAATCTAATTATGTTTTAAATTATTTTAATTTTCATATTGTATGTATTTTAATTCTGGCTGTTCACCGCCCTGAGTTCCCCTGGGAGAAGGGCGGTATACAGATTTAATGAATTGAATTGAATTGAATTTATTATTAAAGGAAGCTGTCATATGCAACTGTGAACCCTGCTAATGATCAAGGCTCACTCCCCACATTCCAGGACTACATTTAGGGATATGAGGATTATTTTATACTGCCCAACCACAAGTATAAGTCCTTATTAGAGGATTATGGTTGTGGAAATACTAATACTATGGAATGCTTACACTTTATTGATGATGTCCTATTTTAAATTTACAGTTTTATAATTGGCTCTAAATTGGTTTAGCAGTTCTAATGCAAAGGAAAGTTAAGGGAAGCAAGTTAAACTCTTAAGACTTGTTGTTTTAAAATGATAATACAGTGTGTTGTCCATACCCAAGTCTTTCTTAGAATTCAGTGGCAGAAAGGAGTTCTTAAGAAGAGGAGATCTTTAGACTCAAACAAGAAAGCTTCGTGATATCCCCAGGAAAGAATTTTAGTTGCAAACAACACCAAAGGAACTCAGAAATCATAAATCTACAGAGCAGAATGTTTCCCCCAGTTGTTGCCTAATTATTTTTGGAGAAGTCCTGATCCTGCCAATTCTTGAATTCCAGCATGCATGCTGATTTTGCTTCAGCAGCTTCAGTTGCCTCTATTCTCTTGGACCAGGGGCAAGAGCAGATTCCAATACAACATAATCCCCAGTTGTGTTCTCTTTTGGAGAGGTGGTGTCTCAAGTTGTTTTGACCCTCGTGACATTGCATACTTGAGAAAGACTTTGCAGCGTTCTCATTAAAAGCTCTTAAACTTAGTAAATTCAGTGGCCAAGGGATAAGAAGGCTTCTCTTGGCTGAAAAACAAAAAGGATTAAGTGACAATTGTCTCAAAAGTAGAAACAAAAATGAAGTCTCCGAAGGAACTTTATTAAAGCTTTTTAACTTGTTTATAAATAACAAGTGGGGGTTATCGACATGTCCTGGTTACAACATGAAAATGCTCACTATTTGCAAGAATATATCCTCACAGTGAAGTCCCTATCCTATTCTATATTGCATGGAAAAAGGCAGCAATCTGCCAGAACTAACCTTACCCTTCTGGCCATTGGTTACTATACCTACATGGTTATCTGTAGTTACCACATTTATGGTAATTATAATTAATACAGAAACTGGAGGTCTCAATACATACACACACACACACACACACACACACACACACACACACACACACACAGCAAAATGTACTGATGGAGGTTTATGGAGTCAGTATTTCCACTGTTGCAGGGTGGGCTAAATGTGTTGCAGAACTGCATGGAAAACCAGTGTTTTCCAGTGATACAAGTCTTCTATCCTGACTTCTTGCTCCCTGCACAATTTCCTAAATTTATAAGATCACCTGAAATAGTGCTTTAAAAATAAAAAAAAACCCCAACCCTAATTCAGCTGCCAGTCATTCTAACCAAGTAGTAACCAATGGCCACCAAGATCAGTAGTTCAGTGTATTGTGCCTAGAAGAATATTAACCTTGAACTGTCTTCTCATCCGCTCTTCCCCAAACCTCAGAAAAATAGGGCAGCAATTTGCAATTCATTTTCATACTGGGCGATGGGAGAGGGATTCTTCCAGCTGTTGCTCTGAAACTGTCCCATGATATAGTACTGTATATACAGTCAGGGATATTGATTTTGCCCCATTACTAAGACACAATAAAGGTAGTCTGTGGAAGTTCATACTGACATTCTCTCTTTCCAATTTTTTTTTTTAAAAAAACACATTACTGCCAATGTGAAAAATATCCCTCAGGGGGAAAGTAGTACCGGTAAATGAGTCAAGTTTGCAGAGGACACTAAAATATTTTAGATGGCAAAAAAACCAACATGATTGTGATGAGCTACAGAGAATCTCTTTAAACTGGATAAATGGTTAACTAAATAGCAAATGAAATTCAATTTAACTACAGTGAAAGCTCATTTTAATGGTCATTTGCATCAGCTGATATCATTTGTGTAATGCTGTTATTACATAAATTACACAAATAGGGGTAGAATTTGGCCAATTGTGTGCAGTATCCATTACATCAAGGTCTGATAAATCAAAGCTTCACTGTAAATGCAAAGTGATGCACACTAAGATAAAAACTCTACCTTCACATAGACATTGGGAAGAAAGATCATTGGATCATGGTTGAAGCAAAGGAATAAACTTAATATGCAGCAGAGGTTTTTCTTTATTAATTGATTTTTAAAAAATATATTGTGATAAAAAGAAAACAAAATGTTAGTTATAACAACAGCAGTATTATGCATATTATACATAAATATGTACACATATATAGAAGTTCTACATAAGTATTTCAGTGAATGATAGCCGTATTGCATCTTATCACCCATAGTTAATATACATTGCTAAATAAGATATTTGTACAGTAAGTTGCAAATAACTTCTGCTCTGCAGATTATTTAGCACTTGGGGTTATATTTATCTTTCCAATGCCAAAGCATAGTTATCTAGCTATTCTTAGAACATGGAGAATCCAGGGTTTTTTTTCCCCAGATATTAATTTTCTTGCAATTAAAATATAACAAAAGGATATATCCATTTAATTTTGCTTCAGAGTTGAACTAATAACACCTCCCCTGATAAAATAGTTACAGGACATTGTACAAACATACTGTGTGTTTGAATTAATAAAGCATTAATTTCATTGTGTCTTGAAGATCCTGACAAAATCCTGACAATTTATTTAAGCCTTTATGATATAAATGCAATGGAGTCCAGTACATTTGAAACACTTTTTCTTGCCGAATTCTGTTGCCAATCTGTTGAAGCTTACGATATTGATATTAACACTTCTTCCCGTCATATAAGGCAAAATCAGAATCTATCTTTACTTTATGCCATTCGTCCATTAGAATTTGAAAAAGAAAATTCCATATTACAGGTCATGTCTTTATTAAGAGTTGACCTCAAAATGATGGCATGTAATCAATTATTAGTAGTATGGACTACAAGAAGATGAGATCAATTTTACCTATATCAAATAAAGAATGTGAGGTCCTTTGAGCAAACAGAAGCTTTCCTACTTTTTGTGTAGGGTCGGAGTAGATGACGGTTTAAAACAAATAACTGTACTTGGTAGATAGAAGAATAGGAATGCCATGGACAGAATGTCCTTGGAAGCACTACAGATTATTGCTGGAGATGATACAATATGGTAAGCTTTTGTCTAGATAGTCTTAAGAAGAAATCCAATTTTTTTCAAGCTCGACTTAAAAAACAATAAACCAGGGTCATTGTACTACCAGTACAATTTGAGATTTTTTTCCTGTTTCCCAACAGGTATATTAACATGCTTTATAGCATGAGTTTTTAAGGTTTAAAGTATGTGTCAGTGTAGGAAGTAATAGACTTGTAAATATCGTACTTACTGATTGAGATAGTGACAACATTCAAAACTAGAGTTGCTTGTTGTATTTCTACTTTTTTTTTAATCATGCAAACTTTGGAGCAAATATGGAAATAATGATTTAGGCAGTAGATTTACTCTAACTGATGTCCTGGATTGAACTAAATCGGATAAAAGACTGATAATGATCTCAGACCATGTACATTTAGATTTTAAAAGGTTTTGCTCATGTTTATATTTCTGGTCTTAGAGATATTCAAGGCTTTTCTTGGTATATGTGTGAATGTTTTCATTGTTAAAAATAGCAAGGGACAAATGCTGGGACATTTGTATGCACACTCAGTTTTAATGCATGAAGATCTCTTTTTAATTGCTTTTGCTGTTAATTTTGAATTCTGCATTGTCACATATTGCTTTCCAGTTTTAGACAAGAAACAGAAACCTTGTTCATTATTTCTGTTTTGACCAATTTTGTTCTTTTTTCAACAGCCTA
This sequence comes from Ptyas mucosa, assembly GCA_012654045.1. Taxonomy (NCBI): domain Eukaryota; kingdom Metazoa; phylum Chordata; class Lepidosauria; order Squamata; family Colubridae; genus Ptyas; species Ptyas mucosa. Next base: position 11,237,006 of record WNWU01000016.1, read on the forward strand.
TTTTATAACCCACTTCATGGAGGTTTCTTTTAGTTGTAGATCCAAAGTCATTTGAGATTCATTAATCACTGTGATCATCAGATAATAAAAAGTATTCAGAGTAAATCAAAGTAGGCCTAATCATTTTCTTTGTAAAATGGGAAATATTTGGAACTTTCCTGAAACATTTTCATCATCTCCAATAAGTCAAACTAATTATATTAGTCAGTATTTATAACCTTTAATGTTCACTAACTTATAGCTAGCGGATATAATAGGCCAACACATTGCCATTGTGAAATGTGGACTGGAAATAATGAATGAAATGCTTAACTATATTAGTATTATAGTTTAATTTTATTACTATTCTATAGGTCAATTATATTAGTATTGTAGTTAAGTGGCATGGAGAACTTGTAGAGTTTTAGATCTTAATGGCCTGACCAGATAATTTAAACCAAGTTAGTACCATATTGATAAAACTTAGAAAAAGTAGAAATAGATTGCCTTGAGTTTATAGCTTTCTTGTGACTTTTAGTATTCCCAGACAAACAAAATCAGTCTAGTTTTTCATTCTTTTTTCCAGCTTCCAACAACCTAAGTATGCACATCCTCCCATCAAAAGATTAGATTCACTAACACTTGGGGCTGTGTAACAGTCTCTGACTTTGCATTGGGTCTTGTGTTGCGTACTGCAGTCAGCAAGCTTGCATTTTTATGTAATATATTTCTATACTGATTGTGTTCTGCTGAGTTCTTCAAGCCAACAGAGAACCTAGATTATATTAGAAGAGCTATGTAAAGCAATTAAGGCCTCTTTGCTCCAATCACACCAAATTTTGTTTCCACTTTAGAGGCATACTTTAGAATCATATTGGTAAATGAATGGGTAGTTACTCAGTCATGCTTTTCCCATTAACACTAATTAAGTTTTAATTAACTTCTTTAAAACTAAGTCCACAATAAAAAGAAAATATTTTAGACTATTTTCAAACAAGAGCAATATTTATTATTTTATAATGGGATAAATAAAAGTTGCTCTTTAAAACATTGTTTAGGAAAATTAAGATTAAAAAATGTTTGGCAAACTTTTTTTAACTTGTGAGGTTGGAACATCGCTATTCATAAATTCCAACCATCATCTAGAAAATCTAGTAAAATAGAACATGGTAGAAGTGTTTTAAACAATAAGCTAGTGGTCACAAATATTTAATTCTGAGAAGGAGAAATGTAACAGCACATTTAAGTTTAACTGTTCTGGTAAACATTTCAGCGTAATTTTAAAAATCAGCATATCCAATTCTGAGAGATTTAATTATCAAAACTGAGAGGTGAATAATTACAAAGATACTTAAATTGGAGTTTCTGTCGAGAAGAAAGACAAAATATAATCTAGTCTTTTTGTGAAATCATCAACAGAGGTCAATGTTTTCATGATACTGAGATAGATTTGCAGATTTTCATTTCATTATTTTCTGGTCTAGTCTTCAGTCTCTTTGTGGTTTTTTAACATCATTCTGTACAAAAAGTTTTGTTTTGGAAAATATAAAATAATGAAATATATTTACTGTTGGTCACACATGAAACAGTCATTGTCATTTGTTTAAAAAAAAAATTGTGTTCCATAATTTGTTTTCTTTTCTTTTTCTCCCAATCATCTCATTCAATGATGCTGAAACTTTGGGCCTTAGTATGTCAAAAATTTAGAAAATACTTAAATTGATTCTGCTGGTGTATCACCTTCCCCTGAACAAAAGAAAAATATTTCTTTATTTATTTTAAAAAAAACAACTACAGATCAGTCATGGGTGGTGCTATGTATTATATCTAGAGTGTCAAACTCACAGTGTCACGGTGGGATCATGTGATGTATCAGGACTTTTTTCTCCTTTGCTAAACCGGGCGTGGACGTGGCCAGCGTGTGACACATCCGGCCCGCGGGCTGGGAGTTTGACAGCCCTGCTTTAAATAAAAAGGTAAAGGTTCCCCTCACACATATGTGCTAGTTGTTCCAGACTCTAGGGGATGGTGCTCATCTCCGTTTCAAAGCCAAAGAGCCAGCTCTGTCTGAAGACGTCTCCATGGTTATGTGGCTGGCATGACTAAACATCAAAGGTGTACAGAACGCTGTTACCTTCCCACTAAAGGTGATCCCTATTTTTCTACTTGTAGTTTTTACGTGCTTTCGAACTGCTAGGTTGGCAGAAGCTGGGACAAGTAACGGGAGCTCACCCCGTTACCCTGTTATGCGGCATTAGGGATTTGAACAGCTGAACTGTCGACCTTTCGATTGACAATTCAGCATCTTAGCCACTGAACCACTGCGTCCTCCTGCATTATATAGTTCAACATAATTACAAAAGTGAAATACAAGTAAAACAAACTAATTTTTGGAGACTTCAAAAGCTGTGCAGGAGCACAGCCCTCTCGTGCAACTTCCAGAGACACCCTTTCTCACCCTTTCTCTGCAGCCTCTGAAAATCGCATAAGAATAGGGCGTGTTTTCAAGAATTGTTGTTGCTGGGTATTGGTGAATGCTGGCTTATAACCCAAAATGTGGCATGTCATCTTTGATGCCAGTGTCATAGGTTTGTGATTATTGACCTATCTTACTGCTTCATGGGGGAAATAGTAGGGCTATGAAATACTTCAGATTTGGTTTCGGAAAGATGCTTCCCAATGTGTCAGGCTTAAATACAGCATCTGTCTACAACATTTTAAAGCAGCTACAATTTTTTACAGCATCTGATAGCTGCAGAGAAATGTTCTGTCCACGTCTCATGGATACCAAAGCATCCCCCCCCCCGAATTGTATCTGAAGTGCTGTACAGATGGAAAAAATACTGGGTTTTTGTTTTTTTTCCTCCCCACCCAATCCCCCATGTTGAATGAGACTTGGCAAATTGGCTGGAATGAAACTCCTTTCTGTCCATTTAATTTAATCTAATCTAATTTAATTTAATTTATCGTATTTCTATGCCACCCAACTCCCAAGGGACTCTGGGCAGCTTACAACAGAAATAATACAAACAGTGAACATGAATTTTTTTTAAAAAAGACATTATAAAAGCATTTTAAAAACATTAAAAACACATGCACACCATCCATGGCTGGATTTCGCAAGATTGAACAGCGAGATCAACGTCCCCAGGCCTGCCGGAAAAACCAGGTCTTCACCGCTTTCCGGAAGGCCAATAGGGTGGAGGTAGTCCCGACCTCGGAGGTAAATGGTTCCAGAGAGCTGGGGCAGCCACAGAGAAGGTCCTCCCCCGCGGGCCCACCAGCCGGCATTGTTTAGCTGACAGGACCCGGAGCAGACCAACTCTGTGGGATCTTACCGGTCTCTGGGAGCTATGCGGTAGAAGGTGGTCTTGAAGATAGCCTGGCCCTGAGCCATGTAGGGCTTTAAAGGTAATAACCAACACCTTGAATTGTGCCCGGAGACAAATAGGGAGCCAGTGCCGCTCGCGGAGAATTGGTGTAATTGGTGTATTGTGCACCCACGATAGCTTGAGCAGCTGCATTTAACATGAAATGCAGGATTTGATCAGTATTATTTATTTCCTTTTTCCTATTTTTCCAAAACTAAAAGTGAAAGCCTGCAGCTTTAGTTTTGTTGCCAAACCACCTATTGATTTACAATCTAAAATCTTCTGGCAACTCATTTTTTATCAAATCCAGTTGGAAGCAATTGAATAGCAGACATTTGTGTCCCATCAGAAACTCTTAGTGCCAAACCTTAGGTGCAGAGAAAAAAAATAAAGTATAACTGCTCACCTAAAGAGAACTGAGTTCAAAGCAAGATTAAATCAGAAATGAAAAGAATTTGGCAGAAACAGAACATTCCTTTGTTGACATTTGTCAGCTTTACCTGATCACCTTATGAAACCTGGCATGTAATTTAGAGACTGTTTAAAGGTGTTTTTTTCCAACTGAAATCAACCAAGACATGTTAAAATGCAGTTTTGGAGGTACTTTGGATTAATGAGAAAAAAATACTGATAATGCAGCTATTGTAGTGATGGGACTCTGAGGTGTACAGAGGTTCATAGCTATGAATGCTTATAATCTTGTTTTTGGCACTACAGAGGCAGTACAGACATTGGAAAACAACAAGACAAAGTTTTTTGATTGATTGATTGATTTTGTGCCACAAGTCATTGTTGATTCTTAGCAACCACATAGACAACCTTTCTCCATGAATAACAGTGTTAGAATTAGAAAGAAAATAATTGCAAATGGAATTACAAATGTTTTAGTTTAAATTCTTTAACAGAAAAAGTTGAAGGGTTTTACTGTACTAAAACATTTGTAAATTATATTCTCCTATCTATAGATTAACCTGAATAAATATTTTGTAGTGGTGCTATATTCTGGGGTATAGTAAACACTTGAGAATTGATTAATCTGAAAGAGAAAAGTATCTTTTTGTGTGTGTTAAGCATAAAATTAATTCATTGGATTTCTGCATTTTTTTTAAACATTCAATTTGTAACTCATATAAAGCTTTGTTGTTTTCTGTTTTAAAATTTCAATATTACTGCTTTTATTAGAGCAATCAGTATGGCTTGCCTTAAATTGATAAGGCCAAGCAATTTCTCTGTATATTAGCCTTGGGGGAATTGAAAAAGTATTTTACCTAATATTGTTGATGCTGCTCTGCACAGAACTTGAATTTGTTGCTGCTTTAAGATTGGGTTTTTTATTTTTTTTTATTTGTTTCCCCCTTGTCTCTTAGCCTAATTAATTTTATAAGGCTTCCCTATGGACATAATTTATATGAGAGATGACTTATAGTAACAGTCACTGATGTGGTATGAAATTTTTTGTTTATAGTAAGTTTAATATGTTCCTGCATTCCTTTCTTCTAAACACTTTGATGTATTCATTTCTGCACTTTTTTCATTGCCCAATAAGCATGATTTTTAAACAGTTTTGTTGGTAGGATTAAAAAGGAGTAAACAAGAAATGTAAATTGCTATACTTATGTAGTTTTACTTTTAGATTTTAAAAATGTGAATGATATTGAATCCAGCTGTAAAATCAAATCTTATATCATTATTCTTCCATCTCATGCATTACAAATGAGAAATGTTTCTCTGCTTTTTAAATCCTTGGCCAACGTCAAGAAGCATCAAATATAAAGCTGTGGAATAGGAAATCCGCTCAGAAGGAAAACCTTTGTTTCTTTATGAAAATCTTACCAAAACTAGCAACAATACTGTCTTTAATCCCAAAGAAAGGCAGTTTTGACCTAGAAAGACAATTGATTGTGTATTCTCCAAGTATTGGCTTCTTTTCTATTTAGTGTTTCTAAACTGTCTCTCAAAGATTTAGTGATCCTGCAGAACATATGTTCTCAGAAGACATTCAGTTAGCACAAGTTCCCACAATGGCTTCTAATTTATATAATGGTGTCTTGAGATTTTGTTTTAAAGAATAAGAGGTCAATCTGGTTTTCTGAATTCATTTCTTAAACCAAAGCTTAGTTTGTGTAGTGATATTGCAGCCCAAAAGGGAAGAGATTCTTAAATCCAAGTTCAGTTTGCCCAGTCCTGACTATTCTGGTAGGAAGATAACAACTCGGTGGAGCCAAAATCTTAGAAGATTTACCTAGTCCTCACCTTTAATGCATTTGAGCCATACTCTCTTTGATTTATGACATGACTTGAATGAAACATGTGAGAGAGGATAGATTGACAAGAATGTAGATGAAAATTTTTAATGGATTTGCAATTGCACATCAATCAACCTAATAAAAACTTCTGCATTAATAAAGTTTTACAATATTAACCTGAAAGGAAGATAACTCTGAATTTACAATTATCTTTCCTTTCACATGGTGAAAGGAAATAAATAATAAATTATTATTTAGAAATAAATAATAAACACACATGAAAATCTGGAAATGGAAAATGGAAAATGCTTCTCCATTGTGTCAACTTTGTGCTTGTCAAAATATTTAATATTTCTTTGAAGCCATTAGGGAGACATAATCCAAAAGTTTAGAATTAGGTATCATCAGTATGCTGATTATACCCAGTTATACATCTCCACTCCAGGCTCAGGGCTTGAAGACCTGGATATTTTTTTAAAAAAAGGCTGAAGTACAATCCAAGCAAAACTGAGTGGCTATTAATTCAGAATACAATTAATACTGGGGTGATAGCATCTTTGGCTATTGATGAGTTGTGCAGGCCTACACTCTGGTAGACCTTCTGGGATTAACTCTTTGTCCTGAAAGCACACATGGAAGCTGTAGCCAGGAAGACCTTTATTCAGCTTCAGTTGCTATATCAATAGGGACTACGAAGCAGAAACACAGAGGTTGGTCCCTTATGTACTTGCTACTTCTTACCTGTATTGCTGTAATTTGCTCTACATGAAGCTTTTGAAGACATCTGGAAATGGCATCTAGTGCTAAAGAAGAATGCCTTTGTGATTATAATAATGGTGTGGACTGGGATACTTGCACTAGATTTCCCAATGTAACTTAAACTGCTAAGACCTATAAAGTCCATACGGCTAAAAACCTAAGATCTTGCAAGACTGCCTATCCCAGATTAATTTTGCTTGCTCAATTTGGGAACAGTAAAGAATGCCAACTGAAGGTCCACACCTGAACTGGTGCAACAGAAGATGGTCATACTTGGTGGACTTTGCTTCCTCTAGAACAGCTTGAGGGCCAAATAAGAATGGCTATATTCTCATGACTTTTGGAGACTAGTCAAGTCTTGGCTTTTGTAGAAGTTTTGTGAGATGGATTAGTTTACTGAGGTTGGTTCCAGAATGTAAAGAGAATACCAGATTATGGTTCATTTTCATTTCTGAATTATGATTTTTTTAAAAAAATTATTATATACTACTTAGAGTCCTATTGCATTTAAGTGATATGTGAATCATGTAAATAAACTCCCGATGAAATCGATTCTGTAATTTTCCCCACAAACCAGACTGTATATCAGACTTCTTTTGAGCACATTGAGAGAACCCTTCTTCAATGAAATCTCAATAAAAATGCTGGGCTGTATTGTTATAAAGAGCTGCTACACATAAGAGTCTGCCTCCTGAAATTTATAGCTCATCCAACTTAGATGGTTTCCATTCTTCTTTGAACAACATCTACCTTCAGCACTTCTCTAGGGATGAACTTTGAGCCTTCCTGGGCAAAGTCCAGAAGTATGCAACTTTTAAAAAAATGCTGATTTTGCAACACAAGAGATACATGTATATTTGCATATGAAAGGCTTAATAATTAATGCTTTTATTAAACCAATAAAGTTAATCTCTACATATAGAAAGGTCTACATTAGGAAAAGAATTATACCAAAAAAAAACCCCACCCCAGTCACAGGAACAATTAGGATAGCTACATTACTTATTGCCTCCTTAGATAATAGTTTCAGAACATGATAGGAGCTACAAAGAAGTTAGTTAGACAGAAATCATCTAGCTTGTTGCTTTTCTTTGTTGCTGCTGTTTTTTCAGACTTTGTGCTCACTCTTTCACTGACCAAAGCACAATCAAGGGAAAAAAACCTGCATTTCTGATGTTTTAGGTCTAGCCAGGAAATCAGAAATTACCTAATGACTCAACTCACCCTTCTAGTGACCTTTGTTGGAATGATAAAACTGCAAACTAATTTTACCCTGTTACACAATCACATATAAAGGATTGTACAGGAAAGGCTTTTTAAAAATATATTATTTCTATCTATTCAGGCTTCATCTGTAATCATAAAGTCAAATTAGCAGGTGCTTTAGGGATCACGTTGTGACATATCCCAGAAATTGCCAAACAACCTGTACGATGTGTTCCTGTGTATGCATCTAGATATGTTTTATATAAACTAAAGCTATGTACACTTGGGAAAAATTCAGAAGTGCCTCAGACTTTGTGCAAGCATGATATTTTGTTCATTAAAAGACTGTGACTTTTTTCAGGCTGTCACATAAACCCTAAAAACAGTATCACCACTATAAATTTAATGAGCAAATTATTTAAAGGAGTGGGTTGTTGGTTTATTTTGGGTTCAGGTGGAAACTTTTAAAAAGACCCAGCTTCTGTAATAAATAACAGTAGTATTGTACTTGCTCAAGGTCCAATGCATTTCTTATGAATCATTTTGCAGTCATACACAGCATTACGAGAGAGAGAGAGAGAGAGAGAGAGGGAGGGAGGGAGGGAGGGAGAGGGAGAGAGATCTGCAGAAGTCACAATCCAAAAAAGGGCAAAATTAGGACAAAAAAGTTTAATTGAAATAATTACTAATTAAAATTAATTGCCTATAAAATTAGGCATCTCATTTATAAAATTGGTCCTCTCTCTTTGAATATATCTCACTATATTCTCACTAACAGAAAAAGCAGTACCCATCTTTCTTTCCATAGAAAGAACAAGAAATAAGAAAAAAAATAGGATAGAAATGGCTTAAGACAAAATGGTTGCTGAATTTGGAAGGAAGGAAAACTAGGGAAAGAAAACTAGTTAAATGTGAGATGACAGGAAGATCACTGAAGAGAAAAGAAAAGTTAGGGAAAGTCTCTATTTATGCAATAAAAAGAGTTACAATCCACAGTTAAACAGGGCCTTGCAAACAAAGGCTAATCTTTAAAGGGGCATCCATGTCACCATTACTTAGAGGTTTAGAAATGTGAAATATAAATGAATAGATTTGCAACTATTGGTTTCCCTATTTATAAATAAAGAGTTTTAGATAGATGGGGAAGAATAAGTTATAGAATGTTTTAACAAATTTGTCCGCATAGATTTTCTCCGCCTAGGAATATTTTATATAAGCTCTGATTCTATTTGGATTGGACTTGGGTCAGTCCACTTCTATTGCTATTTGCTTTCTCAAAAAAGTTTTATCCTTCCATTTCATTGAAAATGGTTTAATGTCAATTCACAAGATACATTGAAAGCAAAGAAATAATTTTTGTTCAAGAATGTTTCTTAATTCTTTAACATAACATTTATATAAATACAAAGATTTTCCCATCTTTCTGACTGAAGCTTAACGTAACTTACTAGGTCTTCTATTCCCAGGGCATCACAAATTTTTAGTACGAAAATAAATTATAAACAAGACATCCAAGTTTAGGAATTCAGGTACAGAATTTTATTTTCATACATTTCCAATTGAGAGAAACTTGAAAATAGTTGAATGTGCCTCATTCAACTAAATGATGATCTAGTGGAAAATTATGTTTTTTTCAAATACATATTATTCATTATTCATTCAGCAACATACTAGTTTTGATTTAAAATCTATAATTAGCGGTATTTTTAAGCCACTTCTTACTTGCTGCATTTGAGACCTTGTTCATTCTTCTGAGTGTCTGGACTTCTGTTCCAAAGGCATTCCCTGATGACATCATCAGCTTTTGGATTTAATATTCCATTCCATTCTTGCATTCTTATCTTTCCTTCAGTCCAGTTCCTTCTCTGATTACTAGTTTGGAAGACAATCTGTTATCTTCATTCGTTCAGTATAACTCACCCTGAGAATAGCAGGGACCATTCTGTCCTTTTATAAAATCATGTTGTTAATAGCAATAAAATGTTAGTCTCACAATTAAACTGTTGTGTGCAATGTGTAGAACTATACATGTGAGGCTTTCATAAAATAGGAAGCCTTATAATGCAGAATTTATAATTGAGCAAGAACTTTTATAGTGCTTTTAAATTGTATATGTTGTATCAGAATTGTACTCATTACCCAACTAACATAAGGCACAAACCATACAGATATCAAGCATGTGAATGTATGTGAATATCTTTGTAAGACACAAGAATATGTAAAAGACTGTATTCTGATATTGTATGTAAACCAACTTTATTTATTTTCTACAGATACTCTTTCTTACTCTCTCCCACTATATGCCTGAGACTTGCTATTAACACATCCACCTTTATGACAAATCAAAGCCTATGCCTGCAATCCTGAGAGACAGAATTAGCTACCAGTCCCTTTTTGTTATATTTCATAGATAGATACTCTGCTATGTCTCTAGGGATTAATACATAACTAATAGCCTTTAACTTAAATATATGAAAATGTGATTTGGCAGGACTCTTATTCAAGAGAAGAAGCTGTCAATGGGGATTTCATTGGAATTCATACATTTCTCTATTTATCTTTGGCTACATTCTTTTGTCATTAGAAGCTAATGCTTGAAAACTGAATTATTTACATAGATTGAGTCAATATGAGGAAACAGTACAGTTTGTTACAATGAGGAATTTGCATTGGATTGCAACATTGGACTTTTTTTTATAAAAAGGTACAGGGATCAATCTTCCTTAGCTCGAAGAAGGGAGTTCATTATTAGATAAAATCATTTCTGGAATAACTGACGTTTTTTATTAAATAATTTGCAAAACAAATTATTTTGTACTATTTCAGGCTGTGTAAGAATGGTTGTAAGATTCGTGTTTCAAAGAAGTATGGGAAAATAATAGCAGGATTAATTTCTCTTTGTACAAAATTTGTCTTCAGCTTTCAAAACGAGATTTGTATGACAGTGCATGACAGAGTAGTTGTTGTTCTTTAATTCTTGTCAAGCTAAAAATTTTATTACACACAGTGAATATAGATTTCTCAGTCGCTGTTGGGCTTTTGGATTGTATACCTACCAAAAAAAAATCAATAACAGCCTTTCTCAGTTGGTGTGTTATAGATATGTTATACTACAATTTATGTCATTGCTAGCCTTCGTAGCCAATGAGGTATTATTATTAAAAATTATAGCCGGGTACATTCAGAAGACAAGAAATGCTGGCAACTTGAACTTAGATTTCTTCAAATTAACATTAATTCCTTGCTTTGAGATGAATTCATCTTTCAAAATATCAATTCCTGTATAACCTTGAGATCTGACTTACAGCTCCTTGACATTAAAGCTGTAATATGGAATTCTACATATGTACCTCTGATACAGTGGTGGGATTCAGCCAGTTTTCACCACTTCGGGAGAACTGGTTGTTAACTTTCTGAGCAGCTTGATGAACTGGTTGTTGGAAGAAATCATTAGGGCAGAGAACTGGTTGTTAAATTATTTGAATCCTACCACTGCTCTGATATATTTTGGAACTTCATTGGTACATATTTGCCAAGAGCCGCAAGCTGAATAAATGAATGTCCCTATAAAAGGGCACAGAATGCTTATTGTTAATATTTTTGACTGTATGCCTGAACTTAAGACAATGGTGTTTGCATATGTAAGTAATTACAGCACCCTTCAAGGCATTCTGTTTTGTCATGCTTTTTTCTCCATTTCCTGCAAAATTAAATTACTGTGGATAAATTCCTTTTCATATATGTGTGTGTGTGTGTGTGTGTGTATAATAATATTATATTATATTATAATTTTTTCTTAGAAGACATTTGACGATGAAAGAGATACAGAAGTAATTTGTATTCTGAAGTTGAATCAGTTCAGAGGCACACTACACATTCAAATAGTGACATGACAGGTGTTCTTCTATATCATAAAATTGTCATCAGTAGCTATAGTACATTTGGATAATATTTGGTCATTAGCTGTTTCATTTCAATTTTAGTTCAGTCAATAATGAGGGAAAAGTTGGTTAAGCTAATCTAATAATGTATCTTCTATTCATTAGAAGGAAATCCAGTTCTGAATTTGGAAACAAAACGGACTGCAGTTTTCACATCCCTTATCACTAGCACTTTTATATCTTGTAAAATGAAATCAGATTTTTGTTAATGAGTTTCCTCAAATGCAAAGGCTAGCAAACCTATATCTTAAATATAGATATAAGTTTGTTTTTTCTATGTTCCCTGCTCTTTATAAAACTGGAGTTTAAGTAGCAATCAAAATACAATCACAAAAGTTGTTTAACTGGCAGAAATACATACACCACACACATAATGTAAGCTAGTCATGTATATAATGAAATTGTATCTTTTGTTTCATTCTATACATGATGTACAATGACAATAAAGGTTATTATTATTATTATTATTAGTCATGCTTAAGTCTGACTGCACACTCTTTACTAGGATATGCTTGCACTTTACTAGGATAAGAAGAGACTGAGAAGGTATTTAGATATTAAAGCATAAAAAATACAAGTAGGGTATCAAATTGCTTAGAATTGCAACTATTGCAACCCTGACATTCAGGTTTTCTTATTACACAATAGTTTATTTGCTCTTCCTTCAGAGCCGAACATACAAGTTCTATAGAATCTTTTTAAAAAAACACCTCCAGTGGTGTCCAGTGGTGAAATGTAAAATTTGTTACTACTGGTTCTGTGGGCGTGGCTTGGTGGGGTGTGTGTAATATGACTGAGTGGGCGTGGCCAGCTTTTTTTTTTTTACTTTTAAAACCATTTTTTCTACAACCTCTTTGGTTTAAGAGGTTGTAAAAAAAATGCTTTTAAAGCCTCTGATGATCCCAGCTAACTTGCCTGATCGGCAGAGGCTTTTTTTCCCCTTTATAAACATTTTTTCTATAACTTCTTTGGCCGAAGAGATTGTAGAAAAAATGATTTTAAAAATAAAAAAAAGCATGATGATTGTGCGGCTCAGCTGGGCAATGGGGGGGTGGGGCAGGGATTTTTGCTACCGGTTCTCTGAACCACCCGTCTCCATCGCTACCGGATCGGGCGATCCGGTCCGAACCGGGAGCATTTCACCCTGCTCTTGTCTGATAGAGAGGTTTTGTCACATGGACATGCCTATTATCTGATGCCAACTGATAATGTCTTCTTTCAGATGCCACCATTAACAGCATTACTGTTGGTGGTGGGTCTCAGATAGGGGTCTTTTTGCGTAATGATGTGGAACTGGATTTCCTTGGAGGTTTACCAAGCTGCCCCCATTCAGAACATTGGCTAACTTTCCAGACTGTGCTTCTGGATTTGTATGATTGTCATGGCTGGGCACTGTTTAACTGATACATTCATTTCTTTACTTTTTGTTGCTAGTCCCAAAGGTGCTTTCTTTCCAAAGGGCAACTGGACTTTCTTGTTTTTCTTGAAGATGTTTTGCTTCTCATCCAAGAAGTTTCTTCATTTCTGACTGAATGGTGGACAATGGAAGAATTTATATACCTTGCAGTTATCCGGTCATTAGTACACTTTCTGAGAGTCATTGAGGCAACTTGGAGGTTTATTTATGCCCTCACGGTCATCTGAATCTTGTAGTCTGCAATTCTTTGGAAATTCATTCATACTCCCGCACCATTCAAAGGGTGTTCATCCCAAAGTGCATAGCTAAATTGTCTATGGAGATTCTCAGACACCCAGGTCATGGTAATCCCAAAGGTGCTTTCTTTCAGAAAGGGCAACTTTCTTGTTTTGCTTGAAGATGTCTTGTTTCTCAACCAGGAAGCTTTTTCAGTTCTGACCATGACCTGGATGACTCCATAGAGTTTATTGCTAGTCTGCTAGTCTTGGTTGCTTTTAAAAAAAAATATGATTCCTATATATTTTTAAGGATAGATTGTTATCTTTCTTTCTCTATTACCATGCTAGTCCTCAAAATGCTCCAGCGTATTTATGTATTTAAATATTTAGATTCTTCCCACATTCCAGAGATTTCTATGGCAAATTACAATTGATCAACTACACACGTCGGCTTGGTTTTTTAAAAGATTGAATTTGAACAAGAGATATTTGGATCAGTAGAACTAAAATGCATTTAAGTGCCATCATTTTTTTCCCCAAGCATCTCAGAAATATGTGCTAGTTGGTATGTTATTGCCCCAAATAAAAAGCTGTTGTGTATGCTAGTGTCACAAAAAAAAAAGTTGGAATGAATTTTTCCAGCAAAAAATAATGAATGTCAGTGAACAGACATATGTATAGTCTTTTACATCCCTAAATTGCATAGATAAAAGCTTTTAAAAAGAAATGTTGTGTGGGGAATTCTTTCAGAGATTTTTCAACTAATGAAGATTTGCAATGATTTTTCCACAGAACATCAGTCAGACTGTACTCTATTAACAGGCATTGAACTTGAATACTTAAGGTTTAAAAAATGTGATGGAAGCAACAGCATATTATTGGTCTCACCCACCTCACCTTTAGACATGTTGCTTTTCTAAATGCAGAGCGGAGGTGTTCAGATATAAAGAAGAACAAGAGTTGGTTTGTAGATTCTCACCCAACATCCTGAAATGGAAGATTCTTGTACTCCTGTCAAAGGAAGTTTTTTCTCAATCTTTGACTAGTCATATTTCGCTCTTTCCCAAACCATCCCTCTTTTCCTTTTATGCTGCTAATCTAAAATTAGTACCAGTGAATAGTAAAACTAATAATGCTAATCTATTTTCTGTTTACAAAAAAAAATCCTTAAATTAATGTGGCAATATTTGTTATCTTTTAGTCTGACTGGCTATTTTCTGAGTGAATCTCTATCCTCTACCTGGAATCTATCCGTTCTTCATTCATTTGAAATCAGTGCTCCTATATAAGCAAAAAAAAATATTTTAGCAGACATTAATGCAACTGATTAGTTCAGAGTATGTACCACCAGAATGTTGTTTATTTCTTATTTGCTTTGGAGCAGTATAATCTGCTTCTTATCTGTTAACTTCATCCCAGACTGTTAGTGGAGTAAGCTTGGACGGAGATTATTTTGCTGTTTTTAAGATAAGCCTTTATAATTACAGGAAGTAAAATGTGTCAGTTTGGGTATGTGCTGGACAGAAGCAAGATTAGGATTTATGGGTAGATCTGCAGTAGAAGATAGTCTGCAGTAGTTTGGTAAACACAAGGAAACCAGTAATAGTAATTGAAAAACTTTTCCTAAATTTGGTTGCTGAAAAATACTGATAGAGAAACAGAAGTGTATGTTTGTCAAAGAAGATATAATTCACCAATTCTTGACACTAAGTTTGCTCAAAAGCTTCCTGTTCCCTAAATCTTCATGTGGATTTTTTATTCAACACCAGTGATAACCTTCTTGATTTTATAAAAGAAATGAGGATTTATAAATGCATCCTCCTTCATTGATTCTATAAGGCAGCAGCCTCAAGAAGTTAGACAAAAATTCTATTTGCATTGTCCAACAATACGAGAGAATTAATCATGGAGAATGTTTAATAAGGCTATGGAATTCCTGAAACCTTAAAAACAGTCTTGTACAGAAAAAATTCACTTCTACACAAAGACTCATAATGTCATGATTTAAATGAGCATGCTTTTCTAAGTGCACAGTACATTGAATAAAGAAATTTTCACTGACCAATCAGTTCGACAATTACTCATTTAGATAAAGACTTGTACAGCATACCTAAGTAGCCATTGAAATTGTGCTTTCATCAGCTGGTTGACAGATGCACATATTAGCTTTTCTCAATCAGTTGTCTTTCAACTATTGTAACATATTGTAAAGTTTATTATAGCCCAAAAGACAAATATGTCTGTCAAGTACATTGGACTGACTTCATTTGGATATGCAGTCCAATATCCAAATTGAAGAAGTCAATTTGGAAAAAAGCTGGCCTACCTCATATTTTGCCTATATTCATTGGAAAATGTATTTTTTTCTGCTTTTCCACAAATACTACAAATAGTACCAATACCACAAATAGTATCAATATTTATCTAAATATCCCAATGTACCTGCACACAATGAGATAATACACACATTCAGCAACTTTTAGAAACTGACTGTGGAAAATATATTCATTTGTTTGTAAGATACTGCTGTATTGTAAAAAGGAACATATATAATGATATATTGCACAGTAGGGATTAGCACTGATTATACCCAGTGCAATTGTCACACCTTGAAAATTGACATAAAAATTTAAAACAATATGAATAGCATTCCTGAAACCTTAATACAGTAGATCACACCAGAGTCAGGTACATCTGTTCACAGTACTAACCATTATCATTAACATAAAACACTTAAAATCATTAAATTTCAGGTCTGGGGACAGATTATTCCAAGGCGAATCTGCTAAATAAATGTTACAGTGTTGCAGGGAAGGATCTTGGCTACACTAGACTTACATAATTTTGCATCTCAAAGACCTGTGAACTGTTTTCCGAAGAACAGTTTGAATGAAGAGTAACAGTCACACTGTATAGTAAATTCTGTATCATGTTTAATATGGATGTAAAAGCCTTGGAACTGAGTAAAAATGGATAAAGAACTTAAGAAAATAGCTTTGAAAGCTCTGAATTATTGACAGCAATAAAATCATTGAGCTAACAAATTGCAATTTAACACAAAGGAATAAAGTTGGTCACCATTTCTAAGAGTATCTTCGCACAGGCTAGTGTGTTGTGTAAATAGCTTGCAAGAAAAGATGCTTTAGCCACAGTAAACCATAATCAGATGTCACATTAGCTTAACAACAAAGATTATTGGGACACTGCAGCTGGTGCAAGATATAATTGCCAGAAGATAATATAATGGTATTAAGTTGTGGTTAGCATGAAGTATTAGAACCAGGAAGACACCCAGTATATTGGACTGAACATAAGCTGGGAAAGCTGGAAAGAGAATGATGGTTTAGAGGGTCATTGGAATTATTCCCAAGAAGAAGGCAATAACTTCGTTTGTTTGTTTGTTTTGTATCTTCAAATCAATGTTGACTCCTGGTTAATGACTGGATTCATCCCTGAAGGTTTTTTTGGCAAGATTTTTGTAGGTGGTTTGCCACTGCCTCCTTCCTAGGGCTGAGAGAGAGTGACTGGCACAAAGTCACCCAGCTGGTTTCATGCTTTAGTGGTACTAGAACTCACAGTCTCCTGATTTCTAGCCTGATGCCTTAATCACCTGTATTGGCTTTAAAAGGGGGCCATGTTATTGATTTAATTTGATTAATGTTTGCATAATATCTTTGTTAGTTAAAGTGTATGTGAAGTGATGTATAACTAAACTCCATAGGAGCATAAGAGGCTTTTTCACTTACATGGTTATGATATTTTTATCTTACCGTACATTTAAAAGAACTAACTTACGTTATTGTACATTTAAAACAACTAACGTAATTTGCCAAAATGAATCTATTGTTTTCATAACTTTTATGAAATCAGTTGTCAGTGAATCAGAGAAAATATAGATTTGGTCTGGAATCAGACTAGTAAAACAATGTTGAAATTGCAAACTTTGTTGGGACATTTTGAAAGTTACAGGGATTATTGTTTGAATATGACCTTTGTGAATAACTAATTGGGGAAAACAGTAACATTGAGATGATTTAAATTATATAAAGTATCATGAATTGCCTCTAATGGCTGATTAAGATACGATTTGGTTAACAGTAAATGAATCTCTAGTGGAAATATTGCTGCATAAAATATCTTTAGAATTAGGCTTCATCATCCTAAACTAAATGAAGCAGATTCCAAGAACATACTTAGTACCTCCCTTCATGAATTACTAGCAAAAAAAGAGATTCCATGTTCCCCATGTTAGCTTTGCTGGCTCTAAGAGCCTAGAAATAGTACAAGGCACTCAACCCACATTGAAATGGAAGTAGACTATTCAAACAGGGACTCACTTCAAGCTTCTTTGTTTCCATTATAAAGCATTAGTGCATGGAAACCATATTAGTCATTCTGGCTGTGTAGTCAGTGAATGGAATGGAGGCATGTGACACAGTTCTCTTCTATGTAGATGGGAGACCACCTGAAGATTGTATTTCACTGTTCTGAACTAATTGGTGAAAGAACAAGGAATAAATATAAAAGATTATTATGCACATTCTTATACAATTGGAGTGAAGGAATTTGGAAATCAGGATATCTGTCTTAATTCCAGTTAGTTGTATTCATTTATTGATGAAGAGCAGGCATGATTTAAGGAGGATGAGTTTTGAGCAGGTGCAGTACATTTCACCTCTTCAAATTTAAGCTTAGAATTAAGAGAGAAACATGTTCAGTGCTACATGTGAAGATTCCAGTTGAATCTGACATTTTCAGCTAAGAAACAATCAGGTACTGGGAAAAGTGAGAAATTCTTTTTGGAGATCCTCAAGAGCAACTGTGTGTCAGCAATATTGAGTTAAATGTGTAAATTCATGTGTAAAAGAAATATTAAAAGAGGTGACTCTCTTATCATTCTGTTTTACCATAAAACAATTTTCATAGTCCAGGTGTTTAAATAATCCAGAAGAGTGAAGGCTGTGGTTTTGCTATGCTCAAGTGTTTAGTTTAAGTCTTGTGGATGTCTTTACAGCTATGCTGGACACTAGTACTTTAATAGTTAAAGTAGTTTATGTTTAAAATAATCTGCTAGAAGGACACTATCAGTATTATCAAGGGACAGGAGAAATACAAATATCTAATAACGATAACAAACATTGTTGATAAAAAGAGCTGTTACTAAAACAGCATTACTTGAGTCTTTTTTGTAAAACCTATCTTGTGCTTGTGTGTGTTTGACACAGAAAAAGAGAAAAAATGATAATATATTATCAGACTGTTGCATAGATTAAAAAAAATCAATATTTTATTGAGTTATAATTGTAGATAGTTACTATATTCATGATGTAGGATTTCTGGACATAAAAGAGATAAAGTTTTTGCAAAAAAAAATGGTAAACTTGCCAAGAACAGATATTTTGTGATCTGTGCTAAATCTCTGCTGGAAAAACATGAACAGCAATGAAGCTGAGAAGACACTAAAAGAAATTCAGGGCAAAGTGCCAGGCGCCCAGACGGAAGCAGAATGTGGACCAAAAAGATTGCGACAATCGGGTAATTATGGTTTATGAATTTCAGCTTTAATCTGTAGTTCAGTGAATCCTGATTAAATATCTGTTAAACACAATTAAAGTTTGTTTTTGTATTTCACCGTCTTGATCAGAATAATTAGAGACTGCGTGTTTCATGTCAAAAGTAGCAAGAGGAATTTAGTGAATGAACATCCTTTTTAAAAGCCATTTGTAGCACCAGCTGTTGGCATTATTTTATATTTTAGTGTTATCAGCATAAAGCTGGGCCTTCTCAGTACTGAGTGTTTTCCAGCAGGACAAGGATATTTCTGTCTGTGGTAGAATAGCAGACAAAAGTGGTGAAAATAGTAGCTGTGCAGGATAGTATTTAAAACACACAGCAGAAGTCCCTTACCTTCAGAAGCGACAATTATGAATACAACAGGTAGCAAAAAACAATCAAGTTAGATCACAAGTTCCATCATAGTTTGTCAAAGGTGAATTGGCAAATAGAAAGTATTTAGGACATATATCACAAGAGATGGTGGCATGAATATAAAGGGAATATTTTGTCATCCCATTTAAAGTCTGTACAGTTCTCACAATCAGTCTGCTGATTATGGCAAGATTATGGCAGATTGTTTAATATGTTTATAAACAACAGTTTAAGGACTACTTTCTGGTGGCATTAAAGATATGTTGGCTGGTATGTGTCAGTACACATCTACTTTTGTTTGTAGATGATGCCGCATTGTTGGTTGAGAAGCAAAGTGATTTGCAATAAATATTACGTTGGTGCAACTAGAGCATGAATCTGAAAATCAAGTTAATTGGCTTAAAGTCACCCATTGAGATTCAGTTGCTGAGGGTGGACTTGAAGTTGGAGTCTTCTGTAATAATAGTTGATGACAAGACAACATGTAACAACACAATGCTATGGCTATTTAAAAAAAGGAAATGCAACATAGGCTGAATCAAGAGAATTATAATTTCTAAATCATAGACAGCACGATAGCAATAGCATGTCTATATCACTCCATAGTCTTTACAGCACTCTCTGAGCAGTTTACAGTGTCAACATATTGACCCCAACAATCTAGGTCCTCATTTTACTGACCTCAGAAGGATGGAATGCTGAGTCAACCTTCAGCCGGGCAAAATCAAACTGTAATGGGCAGAATTAACCCTCAATAGTGTATTCTACCCACTCTGCATGTACTACCCATGCAGTGATCATTCTGCTTTATTTTGCATTAGTCAATTCTACCTAATATTTTAGTTCAGGGCACCATGTTTTAATTAGGACTAAGCTAAAGGGAAGCAGATTCCAAGCTAGTAAAAGAGAATTATCAGCAGACTAGAAATTAAGCTCTATGAAAAGAAATTGAAGAAACTGGAAATGGTTAACCTTGAGAAGTAAAGGCTGGGGGCAGAAGCAGAATATGATAGTACTCTTCAAATACTTGAAAGGATATCACATAAAAGAAGGTCAGGATTTGTTTTCTATTATTCAATAGAACAGTATATAGAATAACGAATGTAAGTTACAAGAAGGCAGAATCCAGCTGAATGTTAGAAAAAACAGCAGAATAACTGCAAGTGCAGAAAATTATTCCATTGGATATATTCTAGCATTGAATAAACCAACTTTTAGTGGATATTTTAATTAAGAGGATAGACTCAGATGGACCAAAAAGAAAACTTCCAATTTCATAATTTTGTGATTTTGTAATATATCTGAACTTGTTGATCAGGTTCTAAATTCTGAAATCAAAGAGAAAATGAAAGCATATACACTTAGATTGTTAACAATGATTTGTTTAAAATCTTTCTCTTCTGGCCTTTTAATTTGATCTCATCAAAAAGAAAACTTTGTACATTTATTCACAAAGCAATGCTGATGATAAAAAGCCATATCAGTATCCTAACTAACTAGAATACAGTGTCAGAATCCCAAATTCAGCTGAATTCAGATCTAATTATATTTAAAGTAGTCCTAGTTAAAGCAAGAAGATTTCTTATTCATTATTAATGTGAATCTCCTTAAAGTCTGGATCCAGTGATTTCACACTATAATCTTTAATAATAAATATTCAAGTTCTTAAAGAACAGAACGATGATATATTGACTTTCCAAGTTAGAACTCATAAAATAAGAGAGTTGGAAAGGACCTTAGAGGTAGGTCTTCCAGTCCTACCCCTTCCTCAAGCAGGAGACTTTATACCATTCCAGGTGTTGGTATTCAATCTCTTCTTGAACATCTTCTTAAACCACTTATTCTATATCTGTGCATTTGGTTTTTCTTTCTGAACTTTAATCCTGATTTTTCTCATCATTCAATTGTATTTTGTTGGATAGGGCCCAGTGTTAAGGTCTGTCAAGATCCTTCTGTATCTTGAGTCATCTTCTAAAGTGTTTCCTATTCCTCTCAATTTGATGTCATCTGCAAATTTGATAAATTCCTCATCTAAATCATTTATGAAGATGTTGAACAGTACTGGCCCTAAGACAGAAAATTGTGATACCACCACATGCTTCTCTTCATTTAAATTTAGTTCCATTGAGCACTATAGAGTAGTTGATCAGCAAGTTGTGAATCTGATTAGTAAATTATTAATAAACTTTTGCTCACAACAGACTTTTTCTGGAGTTCTCATTCAGCAATCATGATAATAAAACAGTGATCCCAAACCGAGATTTCCAGCATGCTAAATTAACTAACTACCCTTTACAACTCTACATTCTGTAACATTTAAAATATGTTTAACTCTAAGTTTATATTATGAGTGTGTGAAAAAGAGAAAAGATAAAATACAGTGCTATTTAACCCTTCTTAGTTTCTATTAAGTGGCTCTGGATTTCCAAACAGGGCTTTTGAGGGAACCTTTACAGGTAGCCCTAGCTTAACAACTACCCTATTTTGTCACCATTCAGTGATATGGCACTGTAAAAGTAACTTTATTATTGGTCCTTGCATTTATGACCATTGCAGAATCCTCATTATCACATTATCAAGATTTGGGAATTTCACAACTGGAGTCATTTGTGATCGTTGTGTGGTCTATTTGCATGCTTCACACCCAGATGCCAACAAGTTGTTCTAACCCAACTCACAGGCGTGGCAATAGGGTGCGAGTAGAATATGTTTATTGCACCACTCTACTTATTATAGTGATATCCCCTGAATGGTTGTCTTTGCCCTCTCCCATGTGCCTGATTAAATAATGCATAACCTAATATTCCTCATTGGGAAAGGCAAGGCTGCTTCCTCACTAGGCTCCAACCCAGGCTCTCTGGGCACTCCTGGAGACTCTGGGTCCCCATGTCTAACAGCCGCAGTTCCAGGTTCTACTCCTCCGAGTCAGCAATTGATGATGCCATCACACAAGCAGAGACAATGGAGAAAAAGGATATAAAATCACAAGTTGTGGTCATGTGATGTCTTGCTTAATGAGGGTAAATCACCTGCTTAATGGCAGCTGAAATGAGGTCATAAGTCTGTCATAGTTACATGATACCCCATTTAACTACCCTATCATTTAGTGATGAAGTTGCCAATTCCAATTGTGGTCATTAAGCAAGAACGGTTATTTTAATTTCAAAATGAAAATTTTTAAATAAAAACTATTTTTAAAATTATCAAACATGGTAGCCATACCACAGTTATAAACTGCAGATTCTGTAGATATAGTAGCCTTAACAATGCAGAGGAAAAGGTACTAAAGCGCTGATAATTTCAGTCTGTTTAAGAACAAAATTTATATTTATATTTAGTCTGTAGAGGCACATATTAGAATTTATATTTCTGTAGCACTGAGACTATTTACTAAATTTGCAGATAGGTTATTGTATGAAGAACAGTCTGTCTCTAAGGGAAAAGCATGTTAGATTTGGAAAAGAAAGCTGAGGGAGCATTATTGCTGTTAAAAGTACAAGCGTAATGAATGGTTTCTGTGAATATGAATGTTTGAAACAATATTTTAAAATTAATTTTGATACCATTATCAAGTAGCAGGATGGATTCTTTATATGAATGTTCTAAATGCGCTTGGATTATTTTAGCAATAGTTGACTTGAGGTGTTAGCCTTGACATTGAGGTGGCAGGAGAGTCCAGAAAACCAACTCCCAGAATTTCCCAGTCAGTTGAAGTTAAAGATGCTAGGCTTGAGAATCAGTGATGCAGAATCTATACTAACAGAATCTTTAAAATTTTGCAGTGAGAAATGAGTGTGATTTCACTCAGTTGTCACCATGCATAGAGCATAGTCATGAGACTAGATGAAATAAATTAGCATTTTACTGCTACTGTTTACTTGGTTGAGTCAATTGTCAGTCTGAATCCCTTTGGGTCAGAGGTGAAATCCAACAGGTTCTGACAGGTTCTGGAGAACCAGTAGCGGAAATTTTGAGTAATTTGGGGAACTGGCAAATGCCACCTCTGGCTGACCCCAGACTGGGGTTAGAATGGAGATTTTGCAATATCCTCGCCCTGGAGTGGGGTGGGATTGGAGATTTTGCAGTATCTTTCTCCTGCCATGCCTACCAAGCCACATCATGCCCACCAAGTCACGCCCACAGAACTGGTAGTAAAAAAAAAATTGGGTTTCACCACTGCTTTGGGTCAACATCTAAGGTCCATACCTCCCTATCATACAGATAAATATCTGCTGTGATAATCATGAAGATAAAGATCAGTAAAAGTTAAGAATGTCATATATTGAGATTTCCTAGTATGCATGCACTAACAATACAGAGAGGGAGGGAGGGAGAGGATGAATGTGTATCTGGAAAAAATCCTGCAAATGCTGCTATTCGGTGCCAGAAACAAATGCTGTTATTCGGTGCTAAACACATCACTATTATCAAAGTATTTATTTGTTTATCAATTTATAGTAAGATTTTGGTTGAGGTTTATATATGAAGTTTGTTAATCCATTAAGTGAATGGCTTTTTAATGAAGCTAAATTGAATAGATGTGAAAAAAATCTGGAAAAATATAAGGAATAGAAGCTTTGTTTTATTTGTTTTCTGTTTCTGATCTCAACAGTATTCCCTGGCAGGACATTTTGAACTTTTGTCAGTAAGCATGAACATTTGCAGTTTACAATAAACTGAACTAAAATGGAATTTATTAAAAAAAAACTACCAAGTTCTCAAAGACCATATTTTGCACTTCTTACAATAAATAGTTTGTCCAAATGTGATCCTAGCTAATGTTATATTATTCTGAATCAAATGCTTGGTCCATTTTGCCATATTGTCTTGCAGGGGAGACAACATTTGGAATCTAGTGAATAAAATGTGATCTACTGCACTTTGGTTGCTGCAATGATTAAAAACTTACTAAAACTAAAACTAAATAAGTTGTCTTAATAAACAGTTTGGATTGTTTAATTTTGAAGAATTAAAAATAATTCAATGATTTTTAAAGGCATATTGAAGTCCTTAGTTCTTAAGGCTTCTTAAATACACAGAAACAATGTAGAATATTTATTTATATAGACTATTGCCATTCCCCTCCCCCCATTTGACAATTTCTCAAATGGTTGTTTCCTTCACAATTGGAAATTTGTTTATTTTTTTTCCTAGAGTACACTTTAAACGTATGAGCTGTTTTTATTGCAGTTGTAATTAAGAGAGCATTTTCATGACATTCATTCTGCAATAATAACATTTTCGCTGAATTTTTCATGCATGTTCTTATAAAGTCTAAAAAAGTAAAACTATTTATAAGAACTAGACATTTCAGTATATATAAAACTATATATTTATTTTCTATGATTATTCATTCCAGTAATTATATCCCTTTTCTTTTAAAAATTCATTTCTTAGTATCTGTACATCAAATTAATTGATTGATAACAAATATCTATAAAAACTAATAGTTTTTATCTATTTAACTAGTATCTCAGGTGCCTTAGAAGTAAAAAAGTGCTAATACAAACAATGTTGATAACAAATGTTAACTGTAAATATTGTCATTGGATTACATCTGATAGATGATATCTCTTAACATCGTATCTATTAAAATTCATTTTTATTATCTATTAATTGGTCCAAAATCAATAACTTGGCTTCCATCCAATTTTTCCAAATCACCATCTTTTCCCCAATGTTCCCCAATGGTTTCCCCATGACATCAATTTTACATATAAAAAGGTTTTTCTGGTTAGAAATTATATAGAAAATAATAACTTTTTACCGACACAATTTCCAGAGTATTAATATACTTAGATCCTAATACTATCCAAATGGGCTATATGTATATATTCCAAAGTTATCTAAACATAAATACTAAACAAATGATGAATACTGGGACAAAAATTTCACATCAAAATGGATTGAATACCAAATTTGATGACTTTCAAAGCAGCTGAGTACCAAGATATTTTGAAAAAAAGAATAGTATTTGCAAATAAAACCTGCTCTACGTACCAAGTAAAATATATGGGTGTGTAATGTAAGTATATTACACATTTTAAGTTGTAAAAGGGGCATTGGAAGACTATCTGAAAGACAGTGAAGAAAAAGCACTGAAGCTACTATAACAAGAAACTTTACTGAATAGTGGAGAGACTAAACTGGCCTACAAAATCAGATAAAGAACAGAAAAGAGACATGGCAAGGCAAGGCAAAACAATACATGCCTACTTCATTTTTAAAAAATGGACAAAACAGATAACAACAAGACCTGGCAATGACCATCAGCAGGAAAAGTTAAGAAAGAGACAGAGGGATTAAGATGTATGCATTTGTTCTTAAAACCAAATATATACAAAGCCAGAATTGAGAAGACAGCAATAGACAGCTGCAAATAAGCTAAAGAAACAGTTGATAACAAAGTTAATTGCTGCAAGAATATTACATAGTTTGGCTATGTGAAAGTGATGATAATAGTGCATTAGAAGATTTGCAAGTAATACCATTTGCCTGCAAACAAAAACTGGTGGGACCATTTGCCGGCAAACAAGAATTGGTGGAACCACAAAATAGACAAAGTTAACTGTTGGGACTTCAGAATTCAAACAAACAGGTACCTGTCGCATAACACTCCAGATTTAACAATTGTGAACAAGACAGACAAAAAATCTGGATAGGGCAGTACCTGGAGACAGCTGAATAGAAGAGAACAAACTGGAGAAAATCACAAAATGTAAAGATCTGCAAATAGAAATAGAATTACTGTGGCAAAAGAAAACAAAGATGGCACCAATAGCAATAGGTGCCTTGAGAGGAATGCTAAAATATCTGGAGCACCACTTGAACACCATTGGCTTTGACAAAATCACCATCAGTCAATTGCAAAAGATGGCTTAACTTGGAACAGCTTACAGCCTGTGAGGATGCTTTAACACCATCAAACATCATTTTGAGAAGTAATTTGTAGGATAAAAATGCCAAATCCAATTTAAAAATCTGGATGACTGCAACAAACCATACTATATTTTTAAGAAAACAAATATTTGACTTCCTAAGCAGGATAGCATTATGATTTTGTCTCTTTGCTTATTAAGTGAAAAAATATAGAATGGTTTCAAATGTACTAATTGAAACAAATATACTATGTATAGATATAAATGTTAGAGTTGGCAATATGCCCAGAGTTTTTATCATGAAGTTAACCATAATAAAAATAAGGAGTACAAAAAAGGACAAGAAATGTAAAGTCTTAAAAAATAAGTCTTTTCCAGTGCACCGTTGGAAAAGTCACTCAAATACAAACAAATTCCAAGCAATGAAACACAATAAGGCTTGTCCATTACCATATTTCAAACTTAAGCTAAAGGTCTCTGCAGTCGAAGGATTTCAAATCTGATCTTGGTGATTAATACAAAATATAGCTGGAAAATGTATGGAGGTTTGAAGCTTTAAGACATCTTGCTTTTGTGAAAAGCCTTCTCTTTTCAGAGACTTCTTTAGTAAAATCAAGACAAATGGGATCTTGCTTCAGCTAGAATCCCAGTTCAGTGGAGTCTTAAGTGATATATATATAATTTCATCTGTGGAAAAACACTAGAATTCCAATAACGGAATTGGAACTAGTTTCTTTTCATTAAAGGAATTTTAATCACATGATCAATCTCGACCGGAAAATCTGCTCCTGCAAGGAAAAGCTTTCTAAAAAAATTCTCCATAAATTCAGCCAGGTTTGATTGACTTGGAAAGTTTTCAATGCCAATCACACATAGTTTTTTTCCCACATAATTGTGACTCTAAGTAAGCAATTCGTTTATCCAAAATATTATGACTGGCTTGAGTAATCATCTTGTGGGCAACCAATCAATCCTCATAGCAAGTCATTTTTTCATGCATCTGTTTTAAATCACATTTAAGCTCTGCCAGATCTTTTACCTGAGCCAGGTTCTCTTTTAAGCAATTAGAACTATCCTCTTCCATCATCTTTCTCAGTTTGGCAGACAGTGACACAGCTGGAATTAAGCTAGCTGTTGAACATTTGGATTTAGTTGCCATTCCAATAGCTTATTAAAAACAAAATAATATGTAATGAAAAGTTTTATTTGCACAATAATCAGTTTTTGTTTACGTATTCTGATAATTCCGAAGTTTGAAAAATCTTTAATCAGGGAGAGATGCTCACTCACAATGCTATCGCAAAGCAGAAGTGAGTGCAGTCCAAAGGATAGCAATAGGATAGGAACAGTCCAGATAATCAAAGCATTTCCTTAATTTACTTCATCTTTGAATGTTAATGTTTCTTTGTAGAAAGGGTGCTTTTGTTTGTCGTTAAGGACCAATTGGTTTTCTCCCTTTTCAAGAGAACTTCATTGGATAACTTTTGTGTTGTCTTGAACCGTCCTTTTTTAGGGAATTCAATCTGGGTTATACTACAGAAATGGCATTGTCTGTGCTTGTGGATGATCCTGTATGTCTTGCCACCTTTTGATGGTGTCCTTCTGGAATGATTTGGCACACTTCTTTGCCAATTCTTTGGTGGTTCTGTTTTCTCTTTAGCCTATTCCAGCCCGTATTGAGGGAACATAGATGTAGCCTTAGGTTCCTCTTACGTTGGGTGCCCCTGAGCTCTGCAAAATTGTCATATTTAATTCCTGTGCAATTTGGTGGTCCTGCTAGACTTGTGACTTCTAGCCAAGGAGTAGGTGACAGGTATGGCTAGGGGACGCTTTGCACAAATTTATCTTGTGCATCAATTGTACCCATTTCTGGACCAGGAAACCCTGCTCATGGTCCTTCATGCTATAGATACATCTCCTTTAGACTACTGCAATGAATTCACTATAGATGGAGTTGCTATTAAAGACCAGTGGAAACTTTAACTGATTGAGAATGCAGTGATACACGCAATTTGAAATGCCTCCCACTTTGCCCATATTATATTGATGCTGGCAAGCTGCATACCTCCCAGTTTCTTTACAATTTAAAATTCTGGCTATCACCTTCAAAGGCCTGTATAGCATAGGGCCAGCTCTTGTGAGACATGTCCTTTATCAGTGGTTGTGGTAGGATCTAGGAAACCACATTTTTTAAATAATTCCTTCTGCCCAATGCAACTGCTTCCCCTCAAGACCCGGGCCTTCTTTCAGGCATTGGGGCAAGGTGGGAGATGAGCCCAGGATCTTTTGTTGAGGGAATAAACTTATAGCACTGGTAGAGTTTTAGTCTTGAGATTTTATTATTTTGTTTGTTAACTGTGTTTATTTCATGGAATATAAGCAGCCATATAATTTTTTCATTTTATTTTTTACAGGAAAAAATATTTGACCTCACCTCTGTTATTCCACTGAGTATTTTAGATGGCTCAAAATTTTAGTCATGTATTCTGGGATCCTTTATTTTTTTGATTATGGTGTTAATTTTTAGCCAAGTCTATTCAAGAAACAGGCAAAATAATTATAAGTAGCAAAGTGCTTCCTTAACATAACTTCACACTCAGTTAATAATCCTTGCAGAGGGATTATTTACTAAAGTCAGATGTATATAAAAGCATACATTTTAACTAACTGTGAATGCACCTAACTGCAGCCTTGAGAACTGTTTTGAATAACTATATTGATACTGACCTAGTGTGCTCTCATATATTTCAAAAAGCATGTCCACTGACTTTGTGTATATGTGTTTATTTCTAGTTCTACAAACACGATCAATTTCTCTTATATCAGCAACCCAAACTCTTAATTGTTTATTTTCATTGCTGCAAATTAAAAATTATTTCCGTTGATGGGAAGCAAATGTGTCATGTATTATGTAAAATTTTGCCCAGATTTCTGTGACTTTTGTACAACATCTACATCACGAAATAATTGATAATATGGCACTGATCTAGCTTTTAACATTTAATTACATCTATTGGGCTAAAAGCTCTAAAAGTTGTTAGTATTTTAAATCTTTCTACTTTTTGCAATTGATTTTTTTTCTATTATTTTCCATCCTAATCAAAAAGACATTAACATGGACAGGAAATTAATCTAGCACTCTAGAGATTAATATTAATCTGATAATGCACTGTCCTCATGATTTCGGGAATCCTTTTTCTTACAGTGCATTATGGCACTGAATTTATAAGCTGTTGAGATAAAGGTTCCTTTGCTTGAAAAATAGAGCTCAAATTTCTTTCCCTTTTTTTTCTCAGAGCAACATCTTTCAGTAATATTGCATATTTCAATTTAACATGTTAAAATTTTGGAGTGATTTGTATTCCAGCTGTACAGTGATGAGGCTTTGGAAAATTCTCTAATTGCAGTTTACAGAAGAATTAGAGTGTTGGAGTCCATCTGCTTGTATATTTTGATGTAGGTGTTTGTCTTGTTGCTACAAAACTATAAGTAAAATTGAGTCCTGAAATTTCACTTTATTTAAGTAAAAGAAAGAAAAAAGGAGTTATAGAAGATAATACCAATAGTTGAGCCATGCTCTGTTTATACACTCAGGTTCAGCTAATTTATGTGGAATAATACACTTAGCTAATACAAGGTTAAATGCAGATGTCTTGGATTTGGAAGCCTCTAGAATCAAGTTAGCTGTGGTATTGTCCAAGTGGAAAAACCAGGAATTGCAAGTGTCAGGATCAAATCAATAAGAAACCCAAAAGTAAAATGTAAACATTTGCTGTTTATCTGTTTTACAAAATAAACTGAACTTACTGTTTATATATTTTTTTTACATGTGTTCAATTGGAGCTGCATGTAATTACAGTGAATTTAATGTTGGTAATGAAATATAAGAAAACTTTAACTAGAAAAAATTATGCAATCTAAAGAGTTGTCATTATCTCCATGTTTTGTTTATAAACAAAACTATATCCTCAAATGATTAAAATGGATGGATAGATTAGAAAAAAAAATTCTCCAGCAAACCAATTCTTATGCAAGCAACTCATACACATTCTCAATCTTTTTTTTTTTATTTGATTTATATGCCGCCCTTCTCCGGAGACTCAGGGCGGCTTACAGTGCGCTAAGCAATAGCTTTCATACTTTTTGTATATTTACACAAAGTCAGCTTATTGCCCCCACAAACTGGGTCCTCAATTTACCTACCTTAGAAAAGATGGAAGGCTGAGTCAACCTTGAGCCTTGGTGAGCTTCGAACCTGCAATAATTGCAGGCAGCTGATGTTAATAACAGGGCTTTAAACCACTGTACTATCCAAGGCTCTTTTGGTCACTGTATACATTGAAATGTTATATTAGTGGGGGGATCACACCTATTAATAAAATACTTGTCATAGTGCCATGAACAATCACAAAATTTAATGTTTGAATCCATACCCTCCAGCCTAATGCTGAAAAAAGATACACAGAATCTGCTATTTCTTGAGAAAAATTACAGAATGATCCAATCATAGTAGTGATAAGAACTGAGTGTGGCAATGAAGTTATGGGCCACACACAATCTAGAAAAGAAATAATTTAATTCTCCATGCAGCAGGGACGGCAGTCACTTTGGGGAGGCGACTTAGCCTGTACCTATAGGACCGAGTCTGCTCAATTAAAGTCCCGCCTCCTCCTGTCAGTCACCCAGTTCTTCGACTCGGTCTGGAATAGGACAGGCGTGTCGTTCTCCCTCTCCAGCACCGATATCTCTCTCTCTCTTGCAAATTACCACAACGGTTTGGCTTTATTCTCCTCCAGCGTGAAGGGCAATTCGCCCAACTCCGCTGAAGAGCCGCCCTGCGGCTTCGGACTGCCGGCCGGCAGATCCGCGCTAGCGCGCGCGCGTGTTCGCACCGCCGCGCTCTCCTAGCTGTCTACTGCCTTGCAGCCAGCAATTTCGGCGATTCGCCCTACAGCTGACGGGCGCGCCTCCCGCTTTAGTTCGGATTGCCGCGCTGGTAGCCTTCGGGTTAGCGGCTCTTGGGCTCGCGCTGCAGCTCGGTTCCATCGAGGCCCGTAAGTAACGGCCCCTGACAGTTTGCGCGCCAAGCTCCATTTTGTTTCCTGGTCTTGCCTGGCGGTTTTAAAATGGCGGACGCCAGCACATCCAAGGCTCCCCGTGCGACCAGCTCCCGGGGCAAGAGGACCCACGATAAAGATCTAGGGGAGGGTCCCTCGGCACAACCGCCCACCAAGGCCCCCAGGCTTAAGGACTTCAGTCCCCCAGCCAAGCCTCATTCAGCATCCTCTCATGAGGACCGTAGGCACAAGGCAATGGAGCGGGCCTTCAAGAAGGCCGAGAAGGCGGCTGCCACCCCCTCAGCCTCTACATCGGCTGTTCCTCCATTGCCTCCTCATCCTCAGGCGATCCAACCCCTGGATCCCCCCCCGCTTTCACCAGATGTCTCGGAGCTAGGGGATTCTTTCTCTTCAGCAGAGGCGGCCTCAGTTTTTACTGCTGTTCCGGTGGCCATCCCTCCACCTACCCACCCCTCGCCTGGCGAGCCTCAGGGGGCCCCCCCCCCCACAAGCTGTTCCTCCACCTCCGGCTACTGAAGCTCCTCAGGGGGGATCTCTCCCTTTAGAAATTCCTCCGGCCTTAGCGGCCCTTATAGCAGCCTCCATCCAGCAAGGGATTGCTCAGGGACTTCAACACAGGGCGGCCTCAGAGGCATCCAGTTACGTCAGCCGCCACAGCCGCTCCCAGCATTCCCCTCCACTCGAGGAGTCCGGCCGTGAGGCCAGACGCTCTCCATCTCCGGATTCAATTAGCCATCTGTCTGAGGTGGACCCAGTCTTGGACCAGGACCTCTCTGATGATGAGGGACTAGAACCCGACCAGCCCTCCTTCGTAGGCCTTTTTAAGCCACAGCTGTTTCGCTCCTTGCTCTTCAAGGCCCAGACCATAACTAAGCTGGGTGTTCCCTCTCGTCCTGAATCTGCGACTTCTTCTGCCGATCCGGCGGCATCATTGTTCCAGGAGCCAGCGGTGCAGGCCGAGGTTGTCCCGGCTCCTAAGCTTTTCTCTGACGTTGTCCAACGTCAGTGGTCCTTTCCCAGCTCCGGACCTGTGCCAAACGGCCTTGACAGGAGATTCTACAACATGGCATCCGACTTTTCAAGCCTTCTCCACGTGCCAGCGGTTGATGCCCCTATAGTGGCTTTATCCTCTCCTTCCCCTCTCACGGGTCCCGCGGACGAATCCCTTCGCCCGGAGGACAAGAGAGCCGAACGCACTCTTGTCAAGTGCCACCAGGCATCCGCCTGGGCTATCCAGGCCGCATCCTCTGCCTCCTTCTTCAACCGCGCAACAATTCTCTGGCTTCGCCAGCTACAACAACGGATCCCTTCTACTGATTCGAGGTCCCACCAGGACATCTCCAAGATCCTAGCCGCGGTTGAATTTTCTGCGGACGCCACCTTAAACGCGGCTCGCTTCTCTGCCAAGGCCATCGGCACCTCAGTTACCTCCCGACGCCTATTGTGGCTGCGCCAATGGCAAGCTGACGCCAGGAATAAATGGCGCCTGGCGTCCTCCCCCTTTTCCGGGGACAAGTTGTTCGGCTCATCCCTGGACCCTCTCCTGGTGGAAACGAAGGATCACCGCAAGATCTTGCCTGCACTCTCTAGACGTTCCGACTTCCGGCAACAGTCGTCCTTTCGGTCCTCCTTTCGTTCCTCCGATGGAGGTTTCTCCCAACACCGACAGCAGCGACCTCTTCCTCCAAGAAGCAACCCCCTTCCCGACACTCAGGTCAGACAGGGGCCCCGATTCCAACCTCGTAGGTCCTACAGGGGAGGCAGATCCCGTCCTTACCGTAGGTCCCGCTAGCCCCTCCTTGCCCACTGGGATTGGGGGTCGTCTGTCCAGTTTTGCAGACCAATGGGACTCCTCCACCTCTGACCTTTGGGTCAGGCGTATTATCCGTTTTGGGTTATCCCTTGAATTTCGTTCCTCCCCTCCCCAGCTGTTCATTAGTTGCCCAGTTTCTCAGCGTAGGGATAAGCGGGTCCAGATGAACCTAGCCATCCAACATCTGTTGGCTATTAGGGCCATTCAACCCGTCCCCTTATCTCAGAGGGGTCTCGGGTTTTATTCCCGGTTGTTTCTGGTTAAGAAGTCCTCAGGCGGGTGGAGGGCCATCCTCGATCTTAAATCCCTTAATCGGCATATTGTTTATCGCCGTTTTAAGATGCAGACCCTTTCCACCATTCTACTTTCCATCCGTCAGGGGGATTTTCTTTCCTCGGTGGATTTAACTGAGGCGTACCTGCATGTCCCCGTTTGTGCGGCACACCGCCAATACTTGCGCTTTTGTTACCAGGGCAGACACTTCCAGTATCGGGCCCTTCCCTTCGGCCTCTCCTCGGCTCCACGGATCTTTACCAAGATCATGGCCTCCCTCATTGGGCATATACGGGCGCAGGCGGTCCGGCTTTTGTTTTACCTGGATGATGTTCTCATCCTTTCCCAGTCGGAGGCCCAGGCCCGTTCAGATATCCATCTGTCCCTTCACTTATTACAGGCCCACGGGTTTTCCATTAATTGGCCTAAGAGCCACCTCAACCCCTCCACTCGTATACAGCACCTAGGTGCTGTTATTGACACGGTGGCGTCCAAGGTATATCTGTCTGAGGAGCGCCAGGCTAGCATCGTAGGGTTAGCCAATCACTTTCGGGCCCGCCGTTCGGCTTCTCTTATTGGGTTGTCGCGCTTGCTGGGGAAGATGGTTTCCTCCTTCGGGATCACCCCCTGGTCTCGTCTCCACAGTCGGGAACTCCAGTGGCTGCTTCTCCCCTACCAACGGGCTCGTCAGACCACCTCAACATCTCGAATATCTCTCCCAGCGGCGGTCCTTTCGTCCCTGGACTGGTGGATGTCCAACTCCATCGCGCAGGGGACCTTCTTCCGAGAGCCTCAACGGGCCGTCCTCACCACGGACGCCAGCCTCCTCGGCTGGGGAGCGCACCTCGGGCCCCATCTAGCCCAGGGACGGTGGTCCCCTCGAGCCCAAACTCTCAACATCAATGTACTGGAGCTTCGAGCCATTTATCTCGCTCTTCGGGCCTTCAAGTGCCATCTGCTCGGCCAGGACGTCCTGGTCCTGACGGACAACGTCTCGGCCAAGGCCCATGTAAACCGCCAAGGCGGCACCCGCTCGCGGTCCCTCATGAGAGAGGCTCTCCGACTAGGCTTGTGGGCAGAAGCCCACCTCACCTCCATTCAGGCGGCGCACATATCAGGCGCGGCCAATGCTCAGGCCGACTCATTGAGCCGATCGCTGATAGACCACGGGGAGTGGAGCATTCACCCGCGCATGTTCACCGAGTTGACCCTCCGCTTTGGACTTCCGGCAGTGGACCTATTTGCATCGGAGTCCAATCACCTCCTACCTCGGTTCTTCTCCCGCTTTCCGACTCCAGGGGCAGAGGCGGTGGATGCCTTACGGAGCCCGTGGCCTCCTGGTCTTCTGCTATACGCCTTCCCTCCACTGCCTCTAATCGCCAGGGTCGTCCGGAAACTTCTGCACGAGAGAGCCCAGCTCCTTCTACTGGCACCATACTGGCCGGGACAGCCCTGGTTCTCGGACCTTCTGTCCCTCTCAGTAGCCCCGCATTGGCACCTCCCTCCGGACAGGCTTTCCCTGTCTCAAGGGGGCTTGGTTCACCCCGACCCTCGTTGGTTCCGGCTCACCGCCTGGAGGTTGAGCGGCTCCTGTTGACAACGGCCAACGTGCCTCCAGACGTCGTCTCTACGATCCAGGCTGCTCGTAAACCCTCCACGGAGCGCATATACAACGCCACCTGGCAGGCGTTTTCTCGATGGTGCCGGCGTCGTAAGCTTACCCCTACATCAGCTGCCAT
This sequence comes from Ptyas mucosa, assembly GCA_012654045.1. Lineage (NCBI taxonomy): Eukaryota > Metazoa > Chordata > Lepidosauria > Squamata > Colubridae > Ptyas > Ptyas mucosa. The sequence goes on from WNWU01000016.1 coordinate 11,271,852, forward strand.
CGTCGATGTTTTGGCTTTCTTACAGTCGGGACTTACCTCGGGGCTCACTCCCAACACTCTTCGCCGCCAGGTAGCCGCCATTTCATCCATCCTCACGTGTGGCTCTCCGGACTCCGTCTCTCATCACCCCCTCATCCGCACCTTCCTTCGTGGGGCGACGAATCTCAGTCCTCCGGTGATTCACCGCTTCCCCACGTGGGATCTGAACAAGGTCCTCTCCTCCCTCACCAGGGCACCGTTCGAACCCTTGCGGGACGTTTCGTTGAAATTCCTTTCTTTCAAAGTAGCCTTCCTTATTTCCATCACCTCCGCTCGCAGGATCTCGGAACTGGCTGCCCTTTCTACACGGCAAGACTTGTGCATCATCCACACCGACAGGGTCGTACTCCGGCTCGACCCCGCCTTCATCCCTAAAATCAACTCGCCGTTTCACCGTGCGCAGGAGCTTGTCCTGCCCAACTTTTGCCCTTCTCCCCGTCATCAGCTGGAGAAGGTTTGGCACTCGCTCGATGTGCGGCGAGCCCTGCGTATTTATCTGGCCAGGACTTCATCCTTCCGACGCTCCGAGGCACTCTTCGTGTCGTTCCAGCCTTCGTCGATGGGATCCAAGGTTACGGCAACCGTCCTCGGCCGCTGGATCCGGGCTACCATCTCCCTGGCCTACGAGTCCCAGTCGTTGCCGGTTCCCCGTAACATCACGGCCCACTCCACCCGGAGCGCGGCCACGTCAGCTGCCTGGTCCACACAGGCTTCCCTGGAGGAGGTGTGCCGCGCGGCCACCTGGTCGTCTCCAACACCCTTTATCCGGCACTATCGTCTGGATGCCTGGGCCTCGGCGGATGCTGCCTTCGGTCGGCGCGTTTTACAGGGTGTCTGTGCAGAGGCTTTCCCTCGGGATCGGCCTGCTCCCGCCCGTTGAGGATCCTGACTTTGGTATGTCCCCAAAGTGACTGCCGTCCCTGCTGCATGGAGAATGGGCGTTGTACTTACCTGATACGCCCTTTCTCAGACAGGCAGGGACGGCAGTCACGCCCTCCCTGTTGGGTCCGTCCCTCGGGATTTGGGCGGGGTGGGTTGTCTCACCTGCTTTGTTTTTTTGTTTCTAGACACGCCGTCTGCTGTTTTGTCCTCGTCTCAGAACTGGGTGACTGACAGGAGGAGGCGGGACTTTAATTGAGCAGACTCGGTCCTATAGGTACAGGCTAAGTCGCCTCCCCAAAGTGACTGCCGTCCCTGCCTGTCTGAGAAAGGGCGTATCAGGTAAGTACAACGCCCATTTTCATCTGCACAATAGAAGTTACTATGGTTTTTTCAAAGTTGTAATTTCAGCAACAGAAATGCAGCACTCATACATAAGAATACCTATGTTATAATCTAGAGTTTTCCAGAAATTTACAGCATCTAAATAATTACATAACTTCATAGTTACTATGTAATCCATGTAAAATCATTTGGAGGAATAACATTCTGCTAAATTGATTTCCACAACACAAAATTATCTCTACAAGTTTGCTTTTTTATCAGGATATACTTATTTGGCCAGCTTAAACTGAATACTGTAGACATTGCAAAGGCAATCATCCTATTTAAATGTCTTGTGAAAAAGCTGTTACAGAAAAACATTTGTGAGTTAGGTGGGGCCCCACTATTAAACTGTTATTGATTTTAAAAGGGCCTGTAAGTTCTAGATCTTTTCATTCTGAGCCTTAGCAACAGGGGAAAAAAATAGAAAATATTTTCCACAACACCCTGTGGAAAGCATTATTGGTGACCAACTAGAGATAGACATAAACACAGAGATGCATTTGTTAGAATATGTATCCAGGGTGCTGGTATTCTCTCCCTCTTCTCTCCCTTGCCCATATATAAAACAGGAACTCTGCGTTTTTCATTCAGTAAATCTTCCCCTACTGTTTATGAAAGATAAAAAGAATCTAGGTTTTTGTGTAAGAAAAGGATTGATTAGTGTCATGTACATATGCGTTCACTTCTGTTTATGCAAGATAATAAGAGCATTAACATGGAGGTGGAATAATGGTGTTTATAATTCCATCGCCACTGTTTATATAAGATAAAAACAGTGCTTTTTTAAAAGTAAAATGGTAAGAGAACATTTGCTGTTATGTACATACATTAATTTTCCCCCACTTCTGTTTATAAAGTATGAGGATGAAAAAGTTTAACAAGTTGAAGTGAAGTCAATACTGTTTATAACATGGTTCTTGCTGTTTACCTAAGATAAATTAATTTAGAGTATGTAATTTCTGTCTCTTCAGAAAGGAGAATTGGGGTGACAGCATTTGGGGCTATATTGTGTACTTTTAGCAGCTTCAGAATTCTTTCCCTTATTAGGAGATATACGAGATATATGCTAAATCACGCCAGGCTGAGTATGATATGACTTCTTAAAAATAAGGGACATATTGAGATAACTTGCCAAGGAACCATGACTTTTTAATCTTGTGATGCTCAGATGTGTTCGGGTAGAACTCTTCTCTTAGCAGCTAATATGTCCAGTTCCTGTAATTGCTGGAATGATATCAGTTGTAATCCTCTACTTCGGAAAAGAGCCAGATTGAGAAAAGGGCAGAAGAAGCTAGCTTACCACAGGGGTTTAAAAGAGACAGGGACAATTATGGGAGAGCAGGAATAAAATCCAAAGTGACTTGCAAAACAAAACAAATAAGAGAAAAAGCACCCTAAATACTCTATAGCCATGCATTGCTTCACAAATACTATACATGTTCCATATTAAATAATAGTTCCCCTTTATCTATTTTACTGACACAGATTGTGTTTAACCTTATTAGTTCATTAAATTTATTGAAACGTATATTCACAGTACAGAATACAGATATTCCTTTCACAATGTAATGCTGAATATAAGGGAGAGTGGTTCTTCTGTATACTTTGACAAAAACAATACAATTCAACTGGTAGAAAGTAAATGTGTGTCTGTAATGGACATTACAGAATAGTTTTATCTAGATTATATTTGTTTCTATTGATTTTATTTTTTATTTATTTATTTATTGGTTCGATTTATATGCCGCCCTTCTCCGGAGACTCAGGGCAGCTTACAATGCATTAAGGAATAGCCTTCATACTTTTGTATATACCTGATTAGTAGGACTTTTGGGCCCCCCTAAGTGGTGCTCGTTTTTTATACAAAGTCACCTTATTGCCCCCACAATCCGGGTCCTCATTTTACCTACCTCGGAAGGATGGAAGGCTGAGTCAACATTGAGCTTGGTGAGATTTGAACTTGCAGTAATTGCAGGCAACTGGCAGCTAAGTGCTACTTAACAGCACATTTTAAAGCATTATTTATTATTTATGTAGTGTATGGCAAGGGTCCCCAACTCCTGGATCATGGCCCACTACCAGGCCGTGGCCAGTTTGGAACCAGGCTACAGAAAGTGTTGGGCAAGCACACATGCGGCACAACTCCCATCATGTGAGCGGTGGATGCTTCCACGTGTGCGCAAAGCTCCCCTCATGCAAGCGGCTTGTGCTTGCGCTCACACGCAAAGCTCCCTTTGCGCAAGTGGTAGACGTGCATACCCACCGCTTGCATATATGGAGCTGTATGTGTGCATGTACATTCCCACGACTCACACAGAACCATCTCCTCTCCTCCGCGCCAGACTACTAAGCTGGAAAGGTTGGGAATTGCTGGGGTATGGCATATCATACATGGACTAGCAATATATATTAACATTTCATCAAGATTAGTTTTAATTTAAAGCCACCCTCTGGCTTTACCTATGCCTTAATTTAAACCAAACGATCATCTAGGGCACTTTTATAATCTTGCTTTAAGATCCATCATGACTACATATCACCTATATGTTGATAGTGTCCTTCCTATATCTGGATTATTATATGTAATAGCATGTGAAAAAAAAAACTTTGAGAAATGGGTCAAAGAGATGGTCACTTGGAAACTGTTAGATAAGCGAAGACGAAGCCTGCAGCTGCATAACGGGTGGAGAAAAAGGGTCCAAAAGGACCTGCTCTAACTTCTTTGACTGTAAAGCAGAAAGCAGGAAATTTCTACTTTCAGGCTTGCATGATTTATGCCAGCCTTCACAGGTAAACCAGGAAGAAAATAAGACCAGATGAGCTAATTCTATTTTTGTAAGGCGGCTTGTTATTGTTAGTTGCGAAGTCGTATTTGACCCATCGCGACCCCATGGACAACGTTGCTCCAGGCCTTCCTGTCCTCTACCATCCTCTGGAGTCCATTTAAGCTCACGCTTACTGCTTCAGTGACTCCATCCAGCCACCTCGTTCTCTGTCGTCCCATTCTTCTTTTGCCCTCAATCTTTCCCAGCATTAGGCTCTTCTCCAGTGAGTCCTTGGAACCCAGGAAAATAAAATCTGTCACTACCTCCATTTCTTCCCCATCTATTTGCCAGGAATTGAGAGGGCCGGATGTGATGATCTTAGTTTTCTTAATGTTGAGTTTCAAGCCAACTTTTGCACTCTCCTTCTTCACCTGGATCAAGAGGCTCTTTAGTTCCTCTTCACTTTCTGCCATTAGAGTGGTATCATCTGCATATCTGAAGTTGTTGATATTTCTCCTGGCAATCTTAATTCCAACTTTTGATTCATCTAGCCCTGCCTTTCTCATGATGTAATCTGCATATAAATTAAATAGGCAGGACAACAGTATACAGCCTTGTCGGACTCCTTTCCCAATTTTGAACCAATCAGCGGTTCTGTGTCCAGTTCTCACTGTTGCTTCTTGACCTGCATATAGGCTTCTCAAGAGACAAATAAGATGGTCTGATACTCCCATCTCTTTAAGAACTTGCCACAATTTGTTGTGATCCACACAATTAAAGGCTTTAGCATAGTCAATGAAGCAGAAGTGGATGTTTTTCTGGAACTCCCTAGTTTTCTCCATGATCCAGCATATGTTGGCAATTTGATCTCTAGTTCCTCTGCCTCTTCAAAATCCTGCCTGTACTTCTAGTAATTCTCCACATACTGCTAGAGCCTAGCTTGTCGGATTTTGAGCATAACTTTGCTAGCATGTGAAATGAGTGCAATGGTGCGATAGTTTGAACATTCTTTGGCATTGCCTTTTTTTGGAATTGGAATGTAAACTGACCTTCTCCAACCCTGTGGCCACTGTTCAGTTTTCCAGATTTGCTGACACATTGAGTGTAGCACTTTTACTGCATTGTCTTTTAAGATTTTGAATAGCTCAGCTTGAATACTGTCACCTCCACCAGCTTTGTTGTTGCTCAGGCTACATTAATAGAATCTTGCAAGTCTAAAAGAACAAATTTCTTGCCATCACCTTTACAGACTGAAAAGATAGGAAAGGACCCTTCTGAGCCGTTTTCTCTACCCGTTATGAAGCTGCCAACTATGCCTTCTCTTATCTGACCATTGCTTAGGTAGCATCTCTTTCCCTGTTTCTCAAGGTCTTGTCCACACATCAACTCATTATCATCCTTATGTATTCCTGTCTGATAGAAGGTACTAAAAGGTAAAATCTGATTGACCTAAAGTTTGTTTTAATTTTTTTTTTGATGGGGAACATAGTGAAACCAGAAAATTATCACCAAGTAATCAAGCAGATTATGATCTGAATGATTTGAAGAAAAATAGGAGTATTTATATGTAGAGCATCTTTAGTATAAGATTTAAAACAAGTTAATTTTTCACAGCTAAATTTGAAGGAAGTAACAAGATAAAGTTAATAAATAAAATAATTAGAGTTTTATTTTCATTTCTGGGCACATGTATTTTTGCAGTTTTTGTAGATCCTGAAACAAAAACCCTGTAGGGATGGCAAATTTCAGAATTGATAGGCATTTTATTAAGAATGTAATAACAATTGGGATTTGCCAGATTCCATTTATCTGGACAAAAATATATTTTTATGAACTATCCCAAGGAGATTGTCTAAAGAGTCTTACACTTAGTATCTAAATTAATCATAGTGCTTTTTTTCCCCTGAGCAATGACAAAAGCCACTTTGCACTTTTATATATTATGTTAAAGTTTTTTTTGTCATGAGCAGGTTCTATAAAAGCTTTTTCTGTTTCATTTTGACAAGTGACTTCTACTAAAGTTGCCTGATCATCACAGTTTCTTTTTAACTTTTTCAGTTCCAGAAAACAGCAAACATTTCTGAGCTACGTAGAAGCAAACACCAAGCGCTTTATCTGCTGTAAGGTAAGTCATGTATGTAATCAGGAAGAAAACCCAAGTCCATTTCCTATAATTTCTGCTTTGAAAATGTTGATTTTTCCTTGACTACTGAATGATCCTTGTGTTTCTGATCCCGTAGCAACTTTGGATTTCTTAAATTCTTTGTCAAAAATATGCTAAAATTACTTTTTAATTGTTTGTTTTTCTTGGCTATTTTCTTGACTATTTAGTTTATATATTGTAAAGTATAAATTGCCTCTGAAAAACTGTATTTTTTAATATCTTGTAGAAGATCCAGCTTTTCTCGAGCTGATACTGATTATATCCCCTTTTCCTGAATATGAAAAGGTCCACAAATGGACAATAGATAATACATTTTTAAACTTACACATTGATCCATCGAGCCAAAATTTATATCTTGTTTACAAAAATGTAGTATCTTTGCATCTAACATGTTAATTTGTTAAGCTAATAAATTTGTATTCTTGACGAGCAAAAAGATTGACAGTAGATAGTATTGTTATTCTGTTTTGTCCTAGTGGTCAGCTGTCCTTAAGGCTAAATAAGTATTATGAAACTTTTAAAATTATCCAAAGTGTGGGAAAAGGACACAATTTCTCTCTCACATAGCATGAGAAATTTATAGAAAACTTCCTTGGGGCAGATTTGGGATACATAAAAATGGTTCTTTGTAATATATGAAAATTAATTTAACAAAATATGCACAAGCTTAGATAGTTTTTAAAGGTAGATCAGCAACCATATTTGGCCAATGCTTGGAAGTTAAGAAAGGATGAGCCAAATTAATATTTGGATGAACATATAAACACCTCTGCTGGATCAAACCAAGGCCTAGCAAGTTTATATTTTGTTTCTCAGCTTCCTATTACCCCCACCCTGTTTATGGCATTATTGTTGCACTTTTCTCTCCTGAATGACCTGGCCATCCATGTATCTATAGACAAATTTCATTCTGTCCCACATAGTATCTCTGAAATATTTACACCCTTTGAAACCAGACGCTCCCCAGTACCTATTAGTTCTTTCCCAGATGTCAGTTTAAATACTCGTTTTTAATTAGACACCATGTTTCCATTTTGGTTCAAGGCCAATTCTCTCATTCAGAGAGTTTGTCTTATAGCAAAATGTTCTCCAGTGCCTAAAAAAAATATCTAATTCTACTTACTAACTATCATCTCAACCATTGAGTTCATAATGAGTTCTGTCAGTCTGGCTAGCCCTCTGCATGGAATAGGTAACCTTTCTGAGAATTGGACTTCAATCTGCTACCTAGCAAAATAGCTTCTAGGTCTGATCCTTTTTATTTCTCAGCATGATTGGTACTAGCATGTATCACATTTATTACTTCCTCCTTACTGCAGTCTAGTAGTTTATCTAGATAGCTCATACTGTTTTACACCAACACTTGTCACAAATCTTTCTAAAATCTCTATCAACTGGCTAGTTACTTGGTCAAGGAGTCAGTTGAAACTATAAGCTCCTTTTCAGACTGTATGATCAACAGTCAATATTAAGTAATATATTACTTAATCAAAAGAATATCTAACCCTGCCCAATTACTCAAATAAGCCTCCTTAAATGCTACTAATCAGTTCCAAAAGCTTATCGGCTATCTTACCAAACTTTTGTTAGATTCTGCTTTCCCAAAACCATCAGAGAATACCAAAACTGTATGCTAGATTTAGGAACTTAAAAAAAAAAAGACAGCAGGCAAACTATTTCCATATTGTTTTTTTAGAAAACAGCATTGTTTTGACCTTGTAGTCTCTAAAAAAAAATCGATCATCTGAAGGATTTTATCTTTTTAAACAAAGCTTAGAATCAACAGTTGGCATGAAGGATGCTATCATCTATTTTTAGAGATTTGTTTGTTTGCAGAGGACTTTTTTGTTGGTTTAATACTCACTAAAAAGCAGCAATTAAGTGGCACCCCATCCCTTTAGGAATGGTCCTGTCACAAAAGACCAGAATAATGAAATGCTTCATGTACTTCATGAAGTCACAACAAAAGAGCTGTTCTGAACTTATATTGAAGCATTAAAAAGGACATAGTTGCATTTCAGTGTCTCAACAACTATTTCATCAATTCCATCCAAATACTTCAGTGCTGATAGGGCTCTTTATTTCTGATACTCATTATGGTTATAAGCAATCCCAAAATCAAAAGCAGGCTCTCCATGTTTAGTTTCTTTAGTCTCTTTAGTTTTAGTACCTTACGTTTCCATAACAGATCCATTATGTAGAATATCATGTTATCATGTTATTTAGACCATAATTTATAAATCAACCTAAAATCTGAATAATAAGGTTCATTAAAATTGGTAGGATCATCATGGTAATTCCAAAACATTGGGGGGGGGATGTAAATGGTGAACAGCAAACAGATCACCGAAGACAGATATATGTCCATGTAAAACATTCCATTACAGTATTATGTGGATAATCTCATTGTGTCTTTGAACCCAATTGCAATTGCAATTTGAAACCAGAGCAATTGGAGAATTATAATAGCTTTTGGATATTTCAAGAAGCCCCATTCCTCTCTTCCCCTCTTAAGAAAATTAAGATACTGGTTAAAAGAGTCCTTGAACTACATTTTTTTAATTTTGTTTTTATATTCACTAGAAATAGGTGTGAAATCTAACATATTCACTGAATAGTGTACCCAAACAGTAACTGAATTTCTTCTGTTTTTAATGTGCATTTATTCAAAGTAATTTGCTTTGATGGCTTCTCAATATTTTAATTTCTTAATATTAGACTATTTTATACTGCTGCTTTACCCTTTGGTGCTTCCTTGAGTACCTCATAGCAGGTCAAAGGCTGCAGCATCTGTTGAGAGTAGATTTATCTGATGTGAGGGCCAGTTAGTTGCTAAGCAACTTTTCGATTTAGCAGCATTGAATGCAAAGCAGTTACTTTTTAATGCAAATAAGTATAAGAAGTGATAGGCGGTTGGCTGCTGCTGATGACACATACACAAATGAGTATCACACATAGTAAAAATGATTTTCAATTCCTGAATCACAAATCACACATTCATATTTGCGGTGAGTGTTCTGAATAAAAGAGCTGGCTTACATGATAAAACATACTACAGTATATGAAAATTGAGGAAACATATAGTATAGCTTCTCTGATTTTATTTGGAACTTATGGTTCTCTATCCTTGAAACAATTTCTCTTTCAGAAGGATTTGAATAAAGAGTCTTATCTCTTGGTACGTCTGTTACGTAAATAAGGTTTGAGGCTGCAAATGTTTATAACTCCTGAAGGAAGAATCCTACAGAGTTTTATTTTCTGATATTTTTCATGCTTCCTAATGGAAAGTGTATAATGTAAATGGGGGGATTATATAACATTACTTGCGAACGAACTTGAAAAATAATAAGTAGGAAATTCTTATTCCTAAAAATTAAGCTTTTTTTCAGGAAAAAGACCCAAACATGGGATACCACTATTTACTCAGATAACAAATATCCACAGAAATAATTGGGAAAGTTTTCTGCATCGTTCAGTACAATATAGCAGTTTTTGACGTCAAAAATACTGAATTTCAAATAAATATATGCTTTTTAATAAATACCTATGGGAAAATGTAGATTATAAAAGCAAAATACGATGTGGTGAAAAGTGAGTGAAGGTTATTGAAGCAGCATTTACTTTTCACAGATATAACAGTTTATTGATTGGGAGAACAAAGTCCTAGTTAGCCTTGCTCTTCAGCTTATGCTCAGTTTATTTCCCTTTTTAAAACCAGTAGAAAAAAATTATTGTACATAGGCCGTTATGGTCACTGGCTAATGAACGGTGTGTGTATCTGTCTCTCTCTGTGTGTGTATGTGTGTGTATGTTCTTCCCTGTTCTGTAGTGCCACAGAAATGTCCTTCTAGATTCTGATCATTGTAATAACTAATTTCAAGGAATCATTAGTGTGGGTTCAAACAATAGCCCATAATGAGTATGTTGTGAAAAAATTGACAGTTTATTTCTGTGATTCATATTCATAGAGAAATAATGCGTTGCAAAATAACATTGACATTTTTCTTGTACTGTACAAAATCATTGCAAGCACTGTTAATATTTTGCCTAACAAATCTTGGATAGACCTTTTAAAATATTTTATTCCAGATACATTTCACCTACAAAATTGTGGACTCAGGTTGTTGCACAGTAACTCTGGCATACCCAAAGTGTGTTTAGGATTGTTTAAGGCTTGTATTAGCAGACTTCAGATTATGGGATCTGATAAGTCAGTTAGGGGCTACTCCCAATAGCTAGACCCAATAACAATGCCTATTTCAACTTGTCCCAGGAACAACCCAAAAACATTTCAGTGGCTGCCTTGATCTTATCCATTATCCCTATTAGTTATTGTTACCTTCTGCTGACCATGGTAATTTGTTACATTGTTTATCCACTTTCATCATAGATCTAGAGTTGCTGATCATTGCCTCAGAGAACCAGCCAGTATTTTTTTCCCCTCCAGGACTGTTTTCTTCTTGAAATCTCTGTATCTTCCTTATAATTAACTCTATACTGATACATGTCTACCTTATTTTTCTTTTGTTCTTTCACAAAATTTAGCTTTTAACAGCTAAATGTTGAAAAAAAAGACTTTTATTATTCTCATTCTGTTGACATATAGAAATATCCTTTTAAAGTTTATTATTAGCTTATTCCCTAGGAATGTATGTCTCCACTGAACCATCTTTATAAACAGTCCTCAACTTAGGACTGTAATGAAGCCTGGAATTTCTGCCTAAATCATAATATGAGCTGGGGTGGCGCAGTGGTTAGAGTGCAGTACTGCAGCTACTTCAGCTGATTGCTAGTTCAGCAGATCAGTGGATCAAATCTCACTGGCTCAAGGTTGACTCAGCCTTCCATCCTTCCAAGTGAGGATGAGGACCCAGATTGTTGGGGGCAATATACTATTTAGTATACTATCTTTGGTGTAAGCCGCCCAGAGTCCTCAGAGAGTGGGCAGCATAGAAATATGACTAATAAAATAAAATAAAAAATAAAATAGTCATAAATGAAGGCACCCACTGACTGATGTGATTTTACTACCTTTTATTGCAGCAGTAATAAAACAGATGAAGTGGTTGTAAGCAAGTCCATTCATTCCTATGGACCTTTTTGACTAGACTGGTTTTGAATAGTAAAACTTGAAGACGGAATAGTAAATCATAGTGACATGATGCTGGAACACTTGTCTATAAAAGTTGGTTGCCAAGTGCAACCAAGTGCTGCCATCAAAACTCCAGAACTGGTTCGGGTCCCTTTGGGGTGGGGTCAATTGTAACTTTGAATGGTTGCTAAATGACTAGTCATTAAGTGAAGACTACCTATATCTGTTCTTGAGCACAGGAAACAAAACTGTTCGCCCCTTAATTTCTTTGTAAACAACTGTAAATTCATTTAACATGCTTTACATTAAATTTCCCTTAATATTAAATAGTAATTTCCACATGTTCTTTTATAATGAGCTCTTTTATTTTTTACATATTAAATAGATGCAGATATGGGAATCCTTGTCTCTCCTTTTGTTATACTAGACCATTCTGTTTTTCCAAACTCAGTTCTTACCATTCTTGTTCATTGTAAATAGGCTGTGTTAAACTATTAGCTGTTCTTGATGATATGCACAATTAAAGTCCTGCTATTTTCCATACAACAAAAGTAAATTCCGTTTATATTATCTTGCTTTTTTTCATTATATATCTTACATTAGCTATGTGAATTCACATCCCGTTGTCTTTTCTGAAATCTGTCTGTTCATTTGGCATATCTCACTCAGTGTACTTTTCACTTCTTATGAAAAACTTTATGTGAGGAACTTTATGTAATGGTTTAATAGTTCACTGATGAGGAGCCTACTAAATGGTTATATTTTTAGGAAAATGAATGGTGCCCTCCTACGGGTTATGTTTTTTTAGGGTTTTAATCATTTTATTGTTAGTGATTTTGCAGTTTGGGGTTTCTTTTCAGAAGTTTTTATTCTTTTGTGTTTTTGTAGATTGCCTAGAGCCGTGATGGCGAACCTATGGCACTCGTGCCCGAAGCGGCATACAAAATCATATCACCTAGCACGCAAGGCCTTGCATGTTTGTCTTCTGGGTTTCTGGGATGCATGCACACACTACGATCAGCTGTCCTTCACACGCGCGGCAGTGCTGAAAAGTGGTATGCGCATGCGCAACAGCCAGCTGATTGTCAGGTGCGCATGCGTGCCAGAACCCGGAAACATGACTTTTCTGGAGCATGATCCCTTCACAAGCGCGGCACTGCTGAAAACAGCCTGCGCATGCGCACCAGCCAGCTGATCATTGGGTACGCATGTGTGCTAGAATCTGGAAATTTGGCTTTTTCGGAGCACAGCCCTGATGAGGGCAACATTTCCGTGCGATCTTTTCAGCACTCGGTGCCAAAAAGGTTCATCATCACTGGCCTAGAATCACAGCAGTGAGATGGGAAGCTATATAAATTTAATAAATGTTACAAATATTAATAAAATAAAATAAAATAACTACAATGCTTTCTACATAGGGTCGCCCCTGAACAGCATTCTGAAACTTCAAGTGGTGTGGAATGTGTGGTAAATGATGCCAAATATATGACACATGTAAAACCACTACTGCATAAGCTACATTGGTTACCAGTATGTTTCCAGGTGCAATTCATGGTTGTCACCTTTAAAGCCCTAGGTGGCTTATCTGAGGAACTATCTTTTTCCAAAAGTGTCTACCTGTCCAATTCAGCCTAGCAGATTGAACCTCTGCAGTTCTGATCAGTCTGAGAGTGTTAGCTGGCAGGGACTAGAAGATGGGCCTTTTCTGCAGTAGCCTCTGCTCTGTGGAATATCCTTTGCTCAGTTATTAGATTGGCCCCAATCCTGTTGACCTTTCACAAGGCTTTAAACACCTGGTTATGGTCCTGAGCCTGGGGTGCTGAATGTGTACAGGGTCCCATTTCTTGATTTTATTATTAAGTGGCCTAGCATGTTGATTACAGTATAGTAGTATATACTATAAATAAATACAGTATTTATGTGGGATTATTTTTAATAGTTTTAATTGTTTTTAAAATGATGTCTATTGTTTTAATTGTCCCAAAAGTGCTTTTTTAGGAGGCAGATGAACTTTCTTGTTTTTTCTTGTTTTTTCATTTTGCTTCTCATCCAAGAAGCTTCTTCAGCTCTGACAGGATAGTGGGGAATGGAAGGATTCGTATTCCTTTCAGACAGCTGGTCATTTGCATTCTTTTAGAGGGTCATTGAAGCACTTGGAGGTCTATCTGTGTCCTCAGGGTCACCTGAGTAGTGCTCCTGTTTCCTGTAACCTGCAATTTTTTTTCTCTGGAAATCCATTCCTACTCCCACGCGATTTAAAGAGTGTTCATCCCAAATTGTATAGCTAAAAGTCTGTAGAGATTCTCAGTCTCTACAGACTTTTAATTATTTTATACTTTCGGCATCGTTGGTTGAGAGGGTCAGCTATAGAAATTGAATAAATAAATTCACATATTCTCTTCCATCTCCCTCCTTTGGTATGATGTATTCACACATTGTTTCCAATCTCTGCCTATATTATTTGATTATATATTCATTATTATAGAGCTGTTAGAACTTTAACAACACGTTTCTTAAACTTTAATTTAACGGGTATTGTATCTACTACTGGTACCTTCCTGTTTAACACTGGCCCTATTGATTCAAATACATTACTATTTAATACAGCTTGGACAAACATATCCTTTTTCTAAATTGGTTTTATTATATAACACTCTCTATAAAGTTTCAGTATACTATTTGTATATTCTTTAAACCTCATTTATGTCTATTAGAACTCTTTCATAACAATTCCTGAGTACTCCTACTTTACCTATACATTTTTCTGTGTTTTTTCTGATATTAACAATACCTACTATGATTGTACTGTATCCTATAACCTACTCCAATTTATAATACAAGCATAAGTGGTTCAGTAATTAGATTCAAATTCAGAGGGTTTTTTGAGAAAAGAATGGCTTTTTTCCACTAAAAATGTAGCACAGGGCCACCTAGAATATAAGTAACACTGGTTTTCTCCTCAAGTGTTGTACAAATTTACAGAGAAATCTGTGGTAGCAAACAAGTGGTGATAGAAATGGAAGTAGAAATGATAGTTTAAATGTCATACGATACCCATCCTGAATATATTTTAGAAAAAGGTGATGTTTTTCTAGTTATTGGCTGTAATTTTTAATAATACAGTTTTCACACTGGCTGAAAGCTGCAGGAGCCATGACAAGACTTCCTTTGTCTCCCCTTCCTCTCAACACATCTTCTAGTGTCACAATACCATTTATTACATAATCCATTTGGGCTGCATTTATACTTTTATGTTTGTCCTAAAATGCCCAATGTACTTTTATATATAATCATTTTCAATCCTTTTGAAAAACACTGAATCATCACAACATCTCTTACTTCGTGTTCCTCTGCTTTTTTACCTTTTCCTTGATGCTTTTGACATTTTTGAAATACGTTATGCAATATCTGTTTCTCATCCTCACTTTTGCAACAACCATTCTCTTACTCACTTTATTTTTCTCCTCCTTTTTCTTAGCTTCTGTTAATTTAACTTTCACCCACTTCTCTGGCATTTGAAAACAATTATTTCCACTTTTTTCCAAGCAGTTTCTACAGCATGTCTTAATTCTGTAGTGAAATGAACTTATTCCTGCAAGATTCTTACATACTCTTTCTATTGTTGTTTTTGGTTTTCATTCACTTTGCTCATTATTTTCCTTTTCTTCCATGTCTGTTCTTCCCAAGGTGTACTTACAACATTACCAAAAAATGACCTACCCCATTTCTTAAAAGAAAACTTCTCATCATCCTTGCATTCTCACTAGTTATGTCCATCTTATGTCATAAGCAATCAAATCTACCTTGATTTTACATTCATTCCTTTGCCGTGGATATAGATAGTTACATTCATAGTATACAAAACACTGACACTGAAGTTATCTATGTAGATACTTAGCAACAATCACTGCTGTTACTCATTCATTTTTTTCTAAGCTTTCCAATGAGTTTTTCTACACAGGTAGTCCTTAATTTAACACAGTCGTTTAGTGACTGTTCGAAGTTACAATGGCACTGAAAAAAGTGATTTATGACCGTTTTTCACACATACAACAACCATTGCAGCATCCTCATGATCACGTGGACAAAATTTAGATGCTTGGCAACTTTCTCATATTTATGATGGTTGAAGTGTCCTGGGGTCATGTGATCACCTTTTGCAACCTTCTGACATGCAAAGTCAGTGGGGAAGCTAGATTCTCTTAACAGCCATATTACTAACTTAACAACTGCAGTGATTCACTTAACAACTGGGGCAAGAAAGGTCAACATGGGGCAACATTAATTGAACAGATGTATCACTTAACAATAGAAATAGTGAGCTCAATTGTGGTTGTAAGTCCAGGACTACCTGTACTCTCACATTCACGTCTCTTGAATCTTTTCTTTTTTCACTTCATTTCACAACCAGTGTATATAATGTTTTAAATTAATTGAATAACCAGTTTATGATGTTTATATATATTCTTCTTACATTGATATTTACAATCTTCCATATGTTTTGGTGATCAACATTGATCTCCACTGTCTTTCATGTTTTTAGTCTATCGAAGTGTTAACATTATGCTTTTTAGTAAGGTAAAGAAGGAGCAGGGTATATCACCAAGTTTAATGTATCCATGACAAAAGTGGCATTTCCAGAATGCCTGTGTCAGATCTGCCATCACACCTCTGCAGCCCTGCTTCGCTTTGATGGTATCCTGCCATAAAGAATGGGTTGGGGGCAGGGTGAAATCCAGCAGGTTCTGGAGAACCGGTAGCAGAAATTTTGAGCAGTTCGGAAAACCGGTAGCGGAAATTTTGAGTGGTTTGGAGAACCAGCAAATACCACCTCTGGCTGGCCCCAGAGTGGGGTGGGAATGGAGATTTTGCAGTATCCTTCCCCTGCCTTGCCCACCAAGCCACACCCACCAAGCCACACCATGGCCACCAAGCCATGCCCACAGAACTGGTAGTAAAAAAATTTGGATTTCACCACTGGTTGGGGGGATGGGAAGATATAAGGAAGGGAGATTACAGGAGCCAGAAGACAACGGTTCCATGGGAACAGAATGCAAATGCCCACCAAAGAGGTGCCAAACTTTACAACTGTTACCAAAACAACTGGTTTGAACCTTATTGGACACTAACAAGATGACCAAGGGGAAATGGTGTGGGAGAAGAGAAAGTTACTGGGTTTACATGGGAATCCTCAGACCTGGCTTTGTTTATGCTGTAACCACTTGGCTTTTAGTAAAAGTATACCTTTCACTACAAATGTCATCAAGAGTCTTTCTTTCCTAGATGCCCAAGCTGGGACAGGCCTGACAGCCTGTTACTTTTTGGCAAATTTTACTCATATACCACCAATGCAACCAAATCCTGTTTTAGCCTATTCTGAACACCATGCAAGTTAACATACCAATATAAAGGATCAGACAGTGTACTAATTCTCAAAATAGCTCACTTCTAAAAAAAATTCCCTTTTTTGTTTACATTCAATCTTTTATGCTGCATAAAACTATTCAGATTATTGATCATTTCATGCATTTAATAAAGTGGGTTCTGTTCCAGAAAAGATTAAACCAGAATAAATGCATTATGCTTTATGATGCAGTAGATGATTTTTACATTGAGGATAGACTGAATTCTGTACTGACACCATTTTTTTCCTATGTCAGTGATTATTTCCTTCCTTTTGTTGTTGTTACTGTTCTTGTCTATTAAAATCGAGTTGCCTTGTAAATTAATGTGTGTGGCAAACAAAAGATATAAGGAAATTTTTCTTCATGATATATTTTATCTGTTTTGTTTTTGTACTTTGAATGAAAAATATTAATATCTAATAATTTCAAATACTAAACCATAGTATGTTAGTACTAAACATCCTTTACATGTACTCAGCTAAATTACATTTGTGTTTTTAACCACAACATAGGACAAGCCTTAATAGGTGCTAATAACAGTGGTAAAATTTGGAAATTATTGCCTTTATATCAACAAGTTAGTAATATATGTATGCTATGTGTCCATATCTATATGGTAAGACTTTGTTGAATTGTGGGTTTAATCTCCTTTAAAAATAAAATCTCAGCAACATTAACTAACGGTTTGAATAGTCTTATTTCCTATAGATATTTTATGACACCAAATTTTTAAGAAAAGTATTTTAATTTTTTTAAAATGCCATTTGAGATATACAGTTTTCTCTGAATGATATGAATTTCACTTCCTCCCAACATCGTATAGCCAAGAAAACTCAGCTTACCAACCCATGCCAGAACATCTCTTGGTATAATTGAAAAATGATTCTTTTAAGAATATTATCAGACTATGCTGGCTATGCTATTTTACTTATGGGGAATCTTTATACTCTCAAAGGAAAGGATAATTACTAATAAGAACCAATCAACTAATGAGTTAATTCATCTCCCAGGGTCATTTTCTCACATTAGTAACCTATTTATATGAATTACTGGACCTTTAGAGTAATTACCTTATTATTAATAATAAATAACAAGCAAAATTTCAATTATTGTGTTTATTAAACTATCAGCAAATCTACTCAGTGGTACAATGTGTGCACAAAATTTTCATGCTTTTAGCGCTTCTACTATATACCTGATTTTTATGAAAACTGAATACTAAATTTTATTAATTTTACTTTTGTCTTCAAATACCATGTTTTGAAAGTCATGCCCTATATGAGTTTCTTAAAAGGATCTGGGATGGATTTATTTGCTAAACTTTTTCCCGAATTTCAGTAGCTACTCTAGTATTAAAATGTTATCTCCTA
This sequence comes from Ptyas mucosa, assembly GCA_012654045.1. Taxonomy (NCBI): domain Eukaryota; kingdom Metazoa; phylum Chordata; class Lepidosauria; order Squamata; family Colubridae; genus Ptyas; species Ptyas mucosa. The sequence continues at coordinate 11,289,953 of WNWU01000016.1, forward strand.
CTGTAGGATAACGCAATGAAGAAGACAGTAAAATCAATGCAGATTAGTCTATACAGTGTATTTGTCATATTCCATTTCTACATCCTCAAGGCACAAAACAACAACAACAAAACAAACAGCATATTATTTAAAATATGTTTGACAAATATGCACCCTATGTATATTTTCTCTAAATGCCCTTTAAAATGTTTGTTTATTTATTTATTTTTATGCTAAATCTACATTTCGGTGTATTTTTATGTTTAATGCTAATTTCTTCAGCATTTGAGCTGAAAATTAGTCCAAAATTCCCAAAAGTTTTACATTTTGTATAGTGATATTTCAGTTCACTTAAAATATGAAGAGTATAAAATACTTGAATATTTTTGCTGCTATATAATAGTAATTTTTCTTACACTCTCTCATATTCTCCTCTTATACCATCTTTGCGATGCCTGAGAAATAACAAGCCTTCATGGTCCTATTCCAACATGCCTGCTGATTATCTTTTTATCAGGTTTGATGCCTTTTTGTAGTATTGATTATTTGGGTTGATGAATGTTTTGGGGCTAGGTTGAGCTTTATTTCCTTAATATGGCTTCAGAGGCTTCATTAAATTTAATATTTATTTCAAGCGCTTTCAAATATCAGTTGAGCCAATGGCTGCTCTTCTGCTAAGAGTAACAAAATCAGCAAACTGAAAGTATTAAAGAGAATATTAGGAAATTCCTAATAAATTCCTTTATGGATGGGTTTTTTTTGTTTTTGTTTTTTTGCAAGCAGTGCCATTGTAAATTATAATTTACAACTATCATGTCCCTATGTTAAATCAAAATACTTATACCAAATGTAGGGAATTGACTTCTGAGTAAAGAAAAACAACTCCTTCTGGTGTTTTCTTGAAGCAACCGTTATTCATCGGGTTCTCCCCCCCCAACTTCCTTGCCTGCAGAAGCAGAGAATGTGATGTTTCTGCAAGAATTCCATCTAAGTCTTTGATGCTTTTCTCAAAGGTGCTTTGCATAGAGACTTTCTCTTGATTGAGGATTCTTTTTAGACAGCTGGAAATTCCTGATGGATGTTAATTGGAGTTCAGTTTGAAGATACAGAACTGCTTTTATTGCATCTGTCTTTCATTGATTTCCGTGAAAACCATAATTAGACTTTTTTGTGGGTGGAGATAGCCAAGGAATGTTTCAGTTCAGTGCCTTCATCCATTTAAAGATGGACTTTACATTCCTTTGTTTTTCTTAAAGCTATAGCAGCCAGTCTTACAATCAGATTTCTATTACTTTCGAACTAGCTTTCTGGGTTCAATGTTGGGTATAAATAAATACATATTGATTCATCATTATATTATTACATACATAATAAGTATCTAACATTCAATACGAGGTTAAAAATAGTTCCATCCTGTTAATTAGATGAAAAATTACATGTATACAGGTATATTTGCTGAATCTGGATGCTATTTCTTTTAATTATTTGGATGACTATATCAATTAAAATAAGATTTATATAGTATTAGATATATTTGGAAATTTTGAAAGAGGAATAATGAATGTTGGGAGTGTTTTCAGGATTAATAGGATGTCCGGTTTTCAGATGTTTTCCTTCATAGCTCAATATGGCTCTAAATATTCAAACCCAGTGTTTTCCAACCTTGACAATTTTATTACGTATGGACTTCAATTCCCATAGTTCAATTTCCTGAAGTGAATTGGGAGTTGACATTCACACAACTTAAATTTGCTAACGTTGAGAAACATTATTCAAATCCGATTCTGTAGTAGTTATATCACAAGTGCATCTTCTTTTCATATTACTGGTATTGTAATACAAAAAAAAAAAAACTTGTCTCCAAGTTGGTGTTTATCATTTAATCATTTAATGTTAGTTTTGATTCGGTTTCATATTTCAAAACTGGTATCTCTTTTTTCAGCTTCCTTTGAGCAGCACTAAATGGATAATTTCCACAGAACAAGGCTACTTATGGCCATAGACAGGCATTATCTGTGCCATTTTGTTTATACAAGATCACCAAGCTGCTTTAAAAAGGTTCTTCCTAATTTTGACTTTAATATGATATTGAAGCAATTCCATCTTGTTTCAGCTATACAGTTTATATAACATACACACATATTTGTCTCAAGTTACTTTGGTGCGGAAATCCTAATTGTGGTGGAAACACAATGATTATTCTGCTTTAAATTGACATAGATGGACTTCTAGTACCTCTTTCTCTTATTTTCTTACTGTTGCAAAGTATGATTAATCATTAATTTATGCAGCCTTAATGTGCTTAATCAATGCTCTTTATGCTTGCTGTTTCTGCTGTAGAGATCCAAATTGAATGTAAGATTGTGGGCCAAACTTAATGTTAATGCATAACGTATCTGTCTTTGGATTGTTATTAATTTTCCATGGGTCTGGGCACATTTAAAATAGAAACAAAGGAATCTCTTTATAATCATCTCTGATTTTCTGGAATATTTTATACTACCCACTCAAACAACTTAAGGGGGCTTTCAACTTGCATATATTAAAACATCCATAAAAATCAATAAAGCATCCAAATATTTTGACAGTCTCTGTTAAATAATCCTACGATGCCTTTTGGAAGAGGATGATTTGGTCTGCTTCCTAAAAAGTAAACAGTTATGGACCATCCTGACTTCAGAGGATGGATTGCTTTAAAGCAGGGGTCTCCAACCTTGGTAACTTTAAGACTTGTGGACTTCAATTCCCAGAATTCCTCAGCCAGCTTTGCTGAACTTTGCTAGCTGAGGAATTCTGGGAGTTGAAGTCCACAAGTCTTAAAGTTGCCAAGGTTGGAGATCCCTGCTTTAAAGGGAAGTGGTTGCCACTGAGAATGCCCTTTCTTCTTTAAAAAAATATTCCTGATTCAGTCCCCCAGTTATATGTCATCTTTTTTTTCTTAACTATGTTTTTTTTTTTTGAGTTTCCCTTTATTCCTTGCCTCCCCAGTAAATAGCTGAACATTGTTCATAGTCTTTGGTGTTACTCAGAACATAGTAGGATGGCTTTGAATTCCTCCAATACAGCATCCTCCCTCACTGTTTATTGAATATAACTTCTGAAAATTATACTCCAAATGAGATCTTTTATTATTATTATTATTAAACTTCATAATACAAAATACAAATGAAAATAAATATAGTAGGAAAATGATAATGGGAAAGGGGGAACATAGAAGTGTAGCAGGGGTGGGTTCTACTTACCTTTACTACCGGTTTGCAGTGAGGCCGCGTGCATGCGCTCGCTTCGTTCTCATGGGCACTTTTCTGTGCAAGCGCAGAAGCATTTTGATGACGTTAGGATCAGTGGGCTGAGCCTCCCACCGGTTTTACTACCGTTTCTATAGAACCGGTGCGAACCGGGGGCAACCCACCACTGAAATGTAGGGTGGCAAAGAAAAGAGCTTTCATTTTCAAAACTTTTTTTCAGCATAGTAAAATAAAAATAGCAAGGGAGAGCCTCAGATTTTTTCTTTTACATACTTAGTATACTAGCCATTTCTAGAACATAGTCCAAATGAAGTCTTTGTAGAATGAGGTGAATATTGCTTCATAACAGGGTGCACTATTCAAAAACCAGTAGAGATAATGTGCTAGAAACAGAGAGAGTAAACAATCATTTATGACATCAAAAGAACAGAATTGTATGCAATGTATTTGTAATATTCCTGTATTATCAATACCACACTAGTTGTGAAACCTTTTAGAGCTACGGTTACCAGTTAACAAGTAGACAAAATGAAATTTGAATTTTAGCGTAGGTTAATGTTTAGCTTAAGTTAATTTCATTAATATTTGTTTTCTACAAATTAAAAAAAAATCATTTTAGCATCCTTCTCAAGCTACTTCTCAAAGATGGCTGTCATTTATTCTATCGTGTAGGTAGGGAAGGAAGTTACAGAAAAATGAAGTGTTTTGAAATAATTTGACAAGTCTGAAAAGTGTGGTGCCCATCAAATACACTATATTTTTTATCATCTTCAGGAATCTTAATAATAATCTTGGACTGTTCCACTACTAAGAGTTTGTTTGGAATGACAGCTTTAGCATTCCATTAGAGGATAGTAAATTGTCAGTTATTTAATTACTGTTTTGTCAGTAGCATAGTCCAATTCAAGTATCTTTCGTATTTTCTCTTATTAATATGAAAAATTATATTAAACAGACACTGTAAAATAAGATACACTTACTGATGCTTGATAAATTTGCTTAGAGAGATCAAAAAATAGAAGATATTTTAGGAGGGAGGAGGGAGGAAAGAAAGGAGGGAGGGAGGGAAGGAAGGAAGGAAGGAAGGAAGGAAGGAAGGAAGGAAGGAAGGAAGGAATATTGAACTTAGGCTTATGTGCACTTTCACTTGTTACCTAACTCTGAAAAACTTATTGTTAGGTCACATTTTCAAAACATCTGCGGTGACAGCTTAATAACTTTTAGAGGTTATGTTAAGCAGATAGCCAGGCTTGAGCTTCTCTAGCTGAAATTTAGTGCTATAGAACAGTTGACTTTATTTTTGTGGTACTGGCCTATCTGCTAAGCAGCAACATCCCTACTTGGGTTGCTAGATTTTATCACCAGGTTGGCAGTGAAACTTCAAAGCTTGGATTTCAATCCACTCCTAATCATCAAGACCCAACTCATGGGGGTTATGTGTCACATTTGAGCTATTTTACTGTGTCCTGTTTAGGGCTGCATCTCAGCAATGCAGGGGGTTTAGAATGTAGCAGCAGAGACAGCTATGAGCATGCTTCAGAATGGAAGTTGTACAGGTTACTAGTAAACTTCTGGATGCACTTCAAGGTGATTATTGTTACTTATAATACGTTGTATATTGTATATGACCTAGTTCTTTGAGGGTCTCTCAGTTTCTGTAATTTCTATACAATTGAGCAGAGTCCAACATTCTTCAAGTCCCACTGATGAAAAAGTGTCACCCAGTCCTTCCCTCCCTGTAGTCCCTTGGACTACAATGGATGATGGAGTCTTTGTGGGATGTTTGTGATTTTATATTATTTAATTTTAATTGTTTCATGATGTACGCTGCCCAGATTGCAATGGAATCAAGTAGACTTTAAAATATTTCTTTTCCACCTTACCAAACAGGTTATGGTCTATATTTCTAATTCTCACATCCAGTATTGATTGGTATATGGAAAATTCTTAAGCAGGAATAATTACATAATTGTAAAATAAGCACCAATGACATACATTGCACTATTAAGAGCTGTCATTTTTATTGTACAGCATATATATAGATTACATTCTAATCTTGAAAGACTTCAAACAAAAAAAACAAAAAAACCTGTGACGTTTAAATGAACATTTCTCATTCTCTTTTAGTTTCACAAAGTATTTTACATTCCTTTAACTTTGAAAATGAATGACATAAAAGCAAAGAGACGCATATCATATGAGTCATATTCTTCTTCCTAAGGCATGAAATACTGGAAAGATTTTCAATTTTCATAGATTTCAATTTTGATACAATAGCTGTAGGTCCTGAAGTTATCTACCATGTTACTGTAATGTAATTAGGTTAAGTGTCTCTCTGGTGGAAACAGTGCTATAAGATTTTCTTAAGGTATATCCTAATATTTAATAGATCAGATCCTATTCTTTTGATAAATGAAGCCCATGCTGTTGTGGACAAATAGAGGTAGCTTTTATGGCCTTTCATCTTTGCATCTTGCTTAGTTTTGATATAAATGTTTACTTTTTTTACACTTAAATATTTTACTTACAGTTAGGTTATTTTATCTTCAATGGTTTGTTAAATTCATCTTTAATGAATGAAGAAACAACAATAGGATCTTGTTTTAGTCAATTTAGATCCACTGATATCACTGACATACTGTAATTCTGAGTGATTTCAATAAGTCTTCTCTAACTGGTTAAACCTGAATCCATACCATTAGGTGTATCACTGATATACCTGGTATGTTACTGTATATGCCTCAGTTTTCATTGGAATAATAATTTACCCAGCTATATGGATGGTTGATTTGGTACAGTCTTCCCAAATGTTCCCTGACTATGTGTGGACTTTTCCATCCTCAAAAAATAAAGCCAAACGCATCTGTAGAGTCACACAGTAGAGAATATTTCTGTAATTTATTTATGATATTTGTATAGTCACCCATCTCACATGAAAGTTACTCTGGGCAGCATACAGCATTTAGTTAAAAATACATAAAATCAGTCACAATTAAAAAAATAAGCATTGCAAATGCACATAAAAGAGGACAGGATGATAATAACCCCAGTAAGGGACAATCACAAAATGGAAGAAGTGGCATGCTGTGGACGCCATCAGTCAAAGTATTCGGGTCAGTGGGGTCTATGCCTCCCACACTCTGGAACATTGTGTCCCCCGAGTTGACATAAGCCTTCAACTCCCTCTTGGCCTTTTGAAAGATCCTTCAAAAACTCATTCTGTCAATTGGCATAAGGTCCAATGGAGGGGGGTTCATAGTGAAGATGGCTTGTGGAATAGGAAAAAGATCCAACTCCCACCATGTTGTATTCTGGTTTCTAATTTATCTAATATCTATTTTATTTTATTTTATTTATATGCCGCCCTTCTCCGGAGACTCAGGGCGGCTTACAATGCGCTAAGCAATAGCCTTCATACTTTTTGTATATTTATACAAAGTCAGCTTATTGCCCCCACAAACTGGGTCCTCAATTTACCTACCTTAGAAAGGATGGAAGGCTGAATCAACCTTGAGCCTTGGTGAGATTCGAACCTGCAATAATTGCAGGCAGCTGTGTTAATAACAGGGTGCTTTAGACCACTGTACTATCCAAGGCTCCTATTGATTTTAATATTTAATATTTTAATGGGGTTTTTTACTTTTGCTTTTATGACATTGTAAGCTTCCCAGAGCTGCTTGACTGTGGGAAGAGTGGCATATAAATTAAATAAATAAATCTTCCAGGCCTGATAATATAGCCAGGCCTTGAGGGACTTGCAGAGGGTCAGAGCTAATCTCACTCCTGGGGGAAGAAGATTCCATAAAATGGGCATTGTGGCAAAGAAAACTCACCTCCTGGCATCCGACAGATGTAATTCCCTGGCAGATAGGACCTGCAACATGCCTTCTCTGCCAACTTGATGGGGCAGGCAGATAACTTAGCCCTATGTCATGAAAGGTTTTACAGATCAAAAATAGGACCTGGAAGCAAACTGGCAACCAATGCAGCATACAAAGCAGAGGTGTGATGTGCACCCATCTGGAAGCACACATAACTGCCTGTGCCACTGCATTTTGCACTAGCTGAAGTTTCCAGATGTTCTTTAAGGGAATTTCCATGTAGAGTGACTTATAGAAACCAAACAGGAAGTGATTAGAACATGAGTGATAGTGAGCAGAACCTTCCAATCTAGGAATGAGTGTAATTGGTACACAACACAAAAGTGCGCATAGGCCCTCCTAGCACAACTGCCCCAGTTTATTCACAGGGTCACTCTGGGACAATGCCACCCCGTCTAGTACCAAAAGCAGCATAATTCTAGAATCAGAAGGCTCCCAAAACCCAAAGCCACTGTATCTTGTTGTAGTTCAGTATGTTGTTCCTCAACGAGACTCTCAGAGCTCCAGGCATCAAATAAAGACATTCACAGCATCATTTAATTGGCTGAGGCAGATATGTACAATTAGGTAACATTAGTGTGTTGCTAATACTACCTCATGCATGTCGATGGATGAGCTCACCCAGCGGCCTCATGTAGTTGTTAAATAGAAGGCGAGAGCGTACCAAACCCTGGGCCACCTCACATAGCAGGGACTGAAGGTGGCAACTCTCCTCTCTAACCACCACTGAGTGAAATCAGCCTTTGAAGAAGGAGGTGAATCAGCATAACATCATACTGCCCAGTCGAGAATGTTCAAAAAGAGAGACCAAGTAGGGCAAGAATGGGTACATTCTCACCAGAGTTCATCCAAAACAGCAACCAATGCTGTTTCCGTTCTATACCCAGGCCTGAATCCTGACTGAAAGGAATCCAGATAATTCTGCTTTATTGCCTTCCTTCTTCCCCCCAATTTTTTTCATCTTTGTTGTTATCTCACCAAAACTACATGACTAATTAATTAATTTTAAAGCAAAAGCAGAGTTGTCGGTATTGTTTAAAGAAAACAATTCATATAATGTAATATATCATAGTACATTTAGTCTAATATATCATAGTTAAAGTTGTTGAGTCATTGGCTGGTTTTTATATGTCTGTTAATAAATGTAGGCAGTACAGTGAATGAACCTTTCCCCAAATGAACAAAACTAACGTCCTTCTTTTCTCCTTTTCCAAATTTGAATTATTTTCTGTCTGGTATATATTTAGCATTTGTGTTCTGCAGTGACCTCTCTAATAATATTACAAGCATTTTAAAGCATATTCTGAATGAGATACGTCTATAAGAAATATGGGTTTAATATTTATCCAAAAGAATATCTCCGCTGGTGTCACAGTTTTAAATAAAACCTGCTTTGACATTTTTTTTAACAGCAAAAAACAGTTTAACAGTTTTGTTTTGTTTTACAAATAAATGACCATTAGAAAAAAAATCATTTTTAAAAAAAGAAGATAATTGTTGATTAAAACAAGAATACATCATATTCAGTACAGTAAAGGGCCATTTCAGTTCTAGACATTTCTATATGTTACTTCCATAATAATGGATCATATGTGGAATGCCTTTCATAGATCACTGCCTTGTTGTGGCCAAGGGGCTTGTACAGCACAATGAAGCTATGACCTATGCCGTGCAGGGCCACCCAAGATGGACAAGTCATAGCAGACAGCTCTGACAAAACATGATCCACTGGAGAAGGAAATGGCAACCAACTCTAGTATCTTTGCCATGAAAACCTCATGGACAGTACCAAAAGGCAAAAAGATATGACGCTGGAAGATGAGCCCCTCAGGTCGGAAGGTGTCTGATATGCTATTGGGAAAGAGCAGAGGGCTAGTACTAGTAGTGCCAGAAAGAGTGAAGTGACTGGGCCAAAGCTGAAAGGACTCTCCTCTGTGGATATATCTGGTGGTGAAAGGAAAGTCCGATACTGTAAAGATCTATTCTCCATAGATCTCCATGGAATGTAAGATCCATGAATCAAGACTAGCTGGATGTAGTCAAACAAGAGATGACAAGACTGAACATCGACATCTTTGCAATCAGTGAACTAAAATGGACAGGAATGGGTGAATTTAATTCAGATGAACATCAGGTATACTGCGGGCAAGAATCCCTCAAAGAAATGCAGTAGCCTTCATAGTCAGTAAAAGAATAGGAAAAGCAGTAGTGGGATACAATCCCCAAAGTGACAGAATGATCTCAGTTCAAATCCAAGGTAAACCATTCGACATCAGAGTAGTCCAAGTCTATGTCCCAACCACTGGTGCTGAAGAGACTGAAATTGACTGGTTCTATGAAGCCCTACAACACCTTTTAGAATTAACACCAAAAATTATGTCCTTTTCATCATGGGGTATTGGAATGCTACCATAGGAAGTCAAAAGATAACTGGAATAACAAGCAAGTTTGGTCTTGGAGTATAAAATGAGGCAGGGCACAGGCTGGTAGAATTTTGTCAAGAGAATACGATGGTCATAGCAAACTATCGATCATGTCACGACCGTGACCAGGGGGGCATTTGCTCAGATTTGTCTGGTGCACCAGTTGCGCCCCTACCTGGACCCTTGGAAACCACTCGGAGGCTTCAGCTGTTGCAGAATGCGGCTGCACGGGTAGTGATAGGAGTGTCCTGATGCTCCCATGTCACACTCCTCTTGCGTGACCTGCATTGGCTACCGGTTGCCCTCCGGGTGAGGTTCAAGGTGTTGCGATTACCTATATAGCCTTACATGGCTTAGGCCCGAGGTATCTGGTGGATCACCTGCAGCCAGCAACAGCTCCCCATCGCCCGGTGCGCTCACACAGAGAGGGCCTATTTGGGGTTCCATCAGCCAAGCAATGTCAGCTGACAACCCCTAGAGAGCGAGCCTTCTCTGTAGGCACACCTACCCTCTGGAATCAGCTCCCCTTGGAGCTCCGGGTGGCCCCTGACCTTCGCTCTTTCCGCCATGACCTTAAAATGTGGTTGTTTTGCCAGGCTGGCCTGGACTGAAGGGGTTTTAATGGGAATTTTAGATTCTTTTATTGTTTGAATTTTAATTTGAACTCGTTGTTGCTTATTGCTGAGAACCACCCTGAGTCCTTGTGAAGAAAGGACGGCATATAAGTCCGATAAATAAACACTCTTTACCAACAACCCAAGAGACGTCTCTACACATGGACATCACCAGACGGTCAACACAGAAATAAGAGTGAGTATGTGCTCTGCAGCCAAAGATGGAGAAGCTCTATACAGTCAGTAAAAACAAAACCAAGAACTGACTGTGACTCAGATCATCAGCTTCTCATGGCAAAATTTAGGCTTAAATTGAATAAAGTAGGGGAAAGCACTAGGCCATTCAGATATGAACTAAATCATATCCCTGATGAATATACAGTAGAGGTGACAAATAGATTTAAGAATTAGATCTAATAGATAGAGCGCCTGAAGATCTATGGACAGAGGTTCGCAACATTGTACAAGAGGTAGCAACTAAAACCATCCCAAAGCAAAAGAAATACAAGAAAGCAAAATGGCTGTCTGAGGAAATCTTACAAATAGCTGAGGAAAGAACGGAAGTGAAAAGCAAGGGAGAAAGAGAAAGATACACCCAGTTAAAAGAGAATGCAGTAAAAGTGCTACACTCAGTAGCAAATTTGGAAAATTCAACAGTGGCCACAAGATTGGAAAAGGTCAGTTTACATTCCAACTCGAAAGAAAGTCAATGCTAAAGAATGTTCAAACTACTGCACCATTGCATTCATTTCACATGCTAGCAAAATTATGATCAAATTCCTACAAACTAGGCTCCAGCAGTATGTAAACTAAGAACTACCAGAAGCACAGGCAGGATTTCGAAGAGGCAGAGGAACCAGAGATCAAATTGCCAACATACACTGGATCATGGAGAAAGCTAGAGAGTTCCAGAAAAACATCTACTTTTGCTTCATTGACTATGCTAAAGCCTTTGATTGTGTGGATCACAACAACTTGTGGCAAGTTCTTAAAGAGATGGGAGTACCAGACCACCTTATTTGTCTCTTGAGAAACCTATATGAAGGTCAAGAAGCAACAGTGAGAACTGGACATGGAACCACTGATTGGTTCAAAATTGCGAAAGGAGTTTGGCATACTGTCGCCCTGCCTATTTAACTTATATGCAGAGCACATCATGAGAAAGACGTGCTAGATGAAGTTGTAATTAAGATTGTTGGAAGAAATATCAACAACCTCAGATATGTAGACAATACCACTCTAATGGCAGAAAGTGAAGAGGAACTAAAGAGCTTCTTGATGTGGGTGAAGGAGGAGAGTGCAAAATTTTACTTGAAACTCAACGTTAAGAAAACTAAGATCATGGTATCTGGCCCTCTCAATTCCTGGCAAATAGATGAGGAAGAAATTGAGGTAGTGACATATTTTATTTTCCTGGACTCCATGATCACTGCACATGGAAACTACAGCCAAAAAATTAAAAGACGCTTGCTCCTGGGGAGGAATGTTATGGCAAAGTTAGACAGCATACTAAAAAGCAGAGACATCACCCTGCCAACAAAAGGGTGTATAGTCAAGGCTATGGTTTTCCCAGTTGCAATGTATGGTTGTGAAAGTTGGACCATAAGGAAGTCTGAGCGCCAAAGAATTGAGGCCTTTGAACTATGGTGCTGGAGAAGACTCCTGTGAGTCCCTTGGACTGCAAGATGATCAAACTGGTCAGTCCTAGAGAAGATCAACCCTGACTGCTCTTTAGAAGGCCAGATCCTGAAGATGAAACTCAAATACTTATGGTTACCTAATGAGAAGGAAGGAGTCACTGTAGAAGAGCCTAATGCTGGGAAAGATTGTGGCAAAAGAAGAAGGGAACAACAGAGAATGAGGTGGATGGATGCAGTCACTGAAGCAGTCAGCGTGAGCTTAAATGGACTCTGGGGGATGGTAGAGTACAGGAAGAACATGGGGTCGCAATGGGTCGGACACGACTTCGCATCTAACAACAATGTGGAATTAAAATAGATTGAAGCTGATCTGCCAGTGGAAGATTCTTTTTTTTTTTTTGCATACTTGGGGGTTCTGTGGGGGCAAGAGAGAGAGATTTATGTGCTCCTTTCTCTACTTTGTCATTTTCTTGACTAGGATGATTCAAAGCCCAATTTCATGGAGTGATATTTTCTGCTTCTGTAATATACCTACAGTATCTGTATGCACCTATTGTAATATAAAAACATTTTAGCTACAGTATAATACCTCTTAGTTGTCAGTCCAACAAAAGCGCTATTCATTTTGCAAATTGAAATATAATTTCCATGATCCTTTACTCCATAGAACAGTCAATATTCTGTGTTTCCATGGATCTCCTTTTCTCCAGATTTTGACATATACAAATGTTTTCAAAACTTAAAAAAAAAAATTTCTGGCATAATGCCTATTGTAGATCAGATTAATCTACAATAGTTGAATGAAAAGTAATGCATCCAAAGTTATAAATCACTCACAGATGACAGTACTGAAGCTCTGACATGTTGTTTAGAAACTGTTCTTTCACTTGAATTTGTGAAACGCTGTTGCTATTGCTCATGAAATGGAAGCCTCAGTATTTATCATTGGGCTTTACACAAGGTGCCATGCTTGAATTAATAGTCCTTGATCCAATTAAAATTTACTGCCAAATGTAGGTTATTTATGGTGATGACTGTTGATGTGAGTAGTGTGCAGTTTTTGATTCAAACATATAAAAATGAGAGAGAGGGAACAGTTTATTTGTTAGACCAGAAGCAAAGGGGACAATCTGTGGTAACAACTTTTCACATGAGAAAAGTTGGTGAGGTGATTAAGAATAATTGGTGCATCATTCACTGGGAAATTGCTGTCAACCTTAACATTTCAAAGGAAATGTGTTGGTCACAATATTTATGTACTTCAGTATCAGAAAGTTAAAGCAAGATGGATTTTTCACCTGAGGATTGCAGAGATGAAAGTTTCAAGTGTTGACAATTGCCAGCAGCTGTTATCATACTAGGAGAATAAAGAGCAGGAATTTCATCATAGCATTGTGATAGTGGCAAGAGGTGAGCTAATCATTATGATCCAGAAACAAAGTGCCAGTGGAAAATTATCACAAAGCTTCATCAGTGGGAGAGTGGAGTTAGGGTGGAGAATCAGAACCAAAGCTTCAGTAGGAAAACTCATATTTAGTTGTTTGGGATGCAGGTGATGTTATTCATATGGTTTCCTTGTTCCTGGCAGCACTCTCAACTCCAAGCACAGTACGACCCTGAAACAATGATTAAGTAGATTTTTAAAGCACAAAATACAATATGAAAATGTTTATCCCAAGAACCACCACGAGGTAATTGCAAAGTTTGATCTCAGTCTTATTTCATTTAATCTGGTGCCAGGAGGCTTCCATCTTTCCTCAATTAAAGCAATACATTTTTGAATGTTTCTGTTGATATGTGTGAATAGAAAAATACAGGTAACCAAAGAGCACATTTGAAGAATTATTTCTAGTTTCTAAGAGGTTGCATAAGATATTAAAGTTTTTTGCTCTCTGACAGATTTATTTTAGATTTTTAGAACATTAATAAACATTGGATATATCATACAGTAAGAGGAAGTATTATATACATACACACACACATATATAATGAAATAGTTCTTCCATCAATTTCTATCATAAAAAAACTTCCATATTTCCTGTGAAATTCCACAAATATTTCTTTCTCTTTTTATTTTTCTCTTTTTATTTGTTAAATCATATAAATCAAATAAAAGAAAAGAATAAAGAAAAGAATATTTATGTGAAGGAGTTGGCAGATGTTAGAAAGATTGTACTATATCTTTCAAAAATCCTGGAGCACCGGGAGATTATTAGAGGGTTGGAAAAGAGCTGATATAGTTCCCATCTTCAAAAAAGGAAGAAAAGAAAGAAAAAAAACAGACCCAGGAAACTACAGACCAATTAGCCTAACATCAATACCTTGGGTGATACTGGAAAAAATAATGAAAAAACAGATTTGTGAACATCTAGAACCAAATAAAAGCATAACTAGTAGTCAGTATGGGTTTGTTAAAAACAGATCATGCCAAACCAACAGCATTATCACCAAATGGATTTATAACTGGCTGACAAACCATACTCAACTTGTAGCTCTTAATGGTACTACCAATGGTACATGGAGGGAAGTAAGCAGTGGGGCACCACAAGGTTCCATTTAAGGCCCAATACTCTTCAATATCTTCAAAAATGACTTAGATGAGGGAATAGAAGGGGAACTCATCCAATTTTTAGATGATACTAAGCTGGCAAGAATAGCCAACACCCCAGAAGACAAGCTCAGGATCCAAAAAATATATTGACAGACTTGAACAATGGGCCCAACAACATGAAATTTAATGTGTAGAAAAGCAAGATTTCATACCTAGGCAGGAAAAACCAAAGGTACAAGTACAGATTAGGCAAAACCTGTCTCAAAAACAGTAACTGTAAGAGGGATATTAGAGTTCTACTGGACGATAAGCAATAATAAGTAATAAACACTTAGACTTATATATTCCTTCATAGTGCTTTACAGCCATGACTAGGCAGTTTACAGAGTCAGCATATTGCCGCCAACAATTGGGTCTTCATTTTACTGACCTCAGAAGAATAGAAGGATGAGTCAACCTTGAATCATTCAGAATTGAACTCCTGGAGTGAGCAGTGAGTCAGTCTGTAGTACTGCATTCTAACCACTGTGCCACCACAGCACTTAAACATGAGCCGGCAGTGTTTGGCGGCAGCCAAAAAAGTTAATACAATACTTGGTTGTATAAACAGAGGCATAGAATCAAAGTCAACCGAAGTATTAGTACCACTTTATAAATTCTTAGTAAGACCACACCTGGAATACTGCATCCAGTTTGGTCACCACATTACAAAAAATATGTTGAGACTTGGTAAAAAAGTACAAAGAATAGCAACTAAGATAATTAAGAGCCTGGAGACAAAAACATGAAGGACGGTTGCAGGAATTGGATATGGCCAGTCTAGAGAAAAGAAGGACTAGGGATTACATGATAGTAGTATTCCAGTATTTGAGGGACTGCCACAAAGAAAAGGGGATCAACTTATTTTCCAAAGCACCACAAGGCAAGACAAGAAACAATGGCTGGAAACTAATCAAAGAGAGAAGCCACTTGGAATTAAGGAGAAACTTCCTAATAGTGAGGACAATTAACCAATGGAACAGCTTTCCTTCAGAAGTTGTAGGTGCTTCATCACTGGAAATTTTGAATAGACAGCCATTTGTCTGAAATGGTATAGGATCTCCTGCTTGAGCAGCGGGTTGGACTAAAAGACCTACAAGGTGCCTTCCAGCTCTATTTTGATTGAGAATAGTGTCCTTCCACACTAACATCAGTATTCATTTTCCTATGTTTAATAGAGATTTGTGAAATTGATTTTTGAGGTTCAAAATTTTAGTGATTTTACTAAATAGAAAAAAAATCTCAGAATTATTAGAATAAGTCTCAGGATTTATAATGCTGAAGTTGGGATGTACAAAAGAAGGAGCAAGAGTGAAGTGTGTACTGTAGGTCCAGTGTTCATTGCTTGAAAATAAATTATTTTCAAGAGAAGAGATCCAACAGCCAACACCCAGCAGCCAACTCTGAAATAAGAAGGACTAATCGGTCAAGCAAAAACAATACCCTAATCAAGGACCTACCAAGGAGAAAATGATATCTCCACCAACACTGGCAGGACAAGCTACTGTACATAGCAAACCTAAATTTCACCAGCACTGATGTTACCAAGTATCAAGGACACTACAAAATAAATTGTAAGCTAAGAGGATAGTGTCCACAGTAATGCAGAATATTCTTCTGGTTCACCTCAATTTCAAATAATCAAGAACTTTGTATTTACTTGTATTTTAGCGGGATTTTGGTTCTTAGCTTATGATTTGTAATTTTGCAAGATGTATAAAGAACAGAGATGAATATAAATCAAATCAGCAATACAATTGTTGTCAATTGCCATTGTAAACATATAAGGAAATATTTGATTATTTAGCATTGTACAACAAGCACTTGTGAAGAAAATGAATCAATTGAACAAGGTTTTATAGACTATTTCTCAGGAGTACGTTTGAACTGGAGACCAGAACACAATTGATTTGAGGCAGAAATTTGTTTTGTGGAGGAGAATAGAAAAGTTTATAGAGGATGGAGTTACAAGCTCCATCATGTAATTTATTCTTTTATTTGATAGGGTAAGATAAAAGTAACTAAATATAGCCCTCATTCACACAATAGGACATAGCGCTCAGTGTGATTGATAAGGTTAATGTTATTGATGGTTTCATTCATATGAGAATTGGAATATGTAACAAGCATATAGAATGGCTCTTTTAGCTTAAACAAAAAAAGTCTAAGAATTGTTAGAACTTTTAAGACCACTAAATAATGAGTTTCCAGTGCTTTTGTTAATACTTCTCAGCCAGGTCTTAATTCCTGAGGTTAACACTTTCACTTATCTTTTTAGTGCTTGTTACATTCAGTGTGTCAGAGAATTCCTAGTGCCTGATTGCCTTGTAGCTGAGCTAACAAAACTGTTTTATGTAAATTATATCTATAGTTTAGAGTCCTGAGCTGGATGGCTACAGATTTTATGAAAAGGCATTATATACACTGAGCAGTTGTATAGATTAACAGTCAATAATGCCTTTGCTCTAGCTATTCAGCTAAGCATTTAATTTCTCTTCAGAAAGTTAAGAGAAGATACTTAAATTAATCATACCAGCTGCCCAGGTTCATGTATTATTTTACAGATTAACCAATGTTTCAACAATATTAACCAATTGGAAAAGTCCTATCCGGATTCATTTTGAAACAAATGTATTAATTGAGAAATCTATATTCTGTTAGCTTGAATAAAATTTTGTCCTGAATTACAATAATTGGATTGGGTACAACCTACTTTTGGTGGTATCTGGACATTATAGAATCATCAAGACGCAAAATAACTTGAAGGTCATGTATTCCTGTCACTTGTTCTACGTACAAATTACAGCATTACAAATTATTATACATCTTGTCCTTAGACAGATGGAAGAGACTATCACTTCCCAAGACAGATACTCCATCGTCAAGCAATTTGTTCTGTTGGTAGTTTCTGCCTACTGTTAAATTGAATTATACTTCCATCCAATTTGCATTCGTTGGTTCTAATTCTGGCCTTTTGAACAAGAATGATAGTATTTCAGTCTCTGCATAGCATTTTTTCACCCATCTTATATTTTAATTTTCTTAAATTTTCTTTTTTCTAAGTAAATGTACTCAGTTCTTTCCAGTCTTTGTACTCAGTCTTTGTTTTTGTATTATTTATCGTTTCATTTTCTGTACTTTTCCAATGTAGAACATACCAAAATATTAGGAATGCTTACTTTTCTTATGACATAAATATCTTTAATCTACAATATTGCCTCTTATTATGTTCTAAAATCCAAGAATCCAGGATGCTAAGAAAACTGCCCTTTTAACTGCTGAAAAATTACAATTACTAAGCTGTGCATTATTATATAACAGTATATTTATCCCATTAACCACCAAGGAAGAAAATTCTGTCAAGGAGCACAAGCTACTGTAAATGGAAACAAGGGCCTAAACTTACCATTGTTTTATATGAAAGTGAGCTATGAAGTTTCCGAAAGAAATACGATATATATTAATAACTGAATAATTTTCTAACTTTCATAATAAGAAACCAAGAACAGCCAAATAAGTATCTTGTGATCTCCAGGTAGATATATTTCCCTTTGTCTATCTCTCTCTTTCTGTCTTCATACAGGTTGTGTTTGGAACTGTGTGTTCTTTACACCTATGCTACAGCATGGAAAAGGTTTGGGATATATGAATATGAGCCATAAATACCATATCCAAAATATACTTCAATATGTAAGATGTAGTATTGTGTAATATAACTTGAGGTCTCATCTGTCTCTGAGTTATATATTCCAGTCAGCATGGATGGAAAATCAAAGGAATATTTTGTGTGTATCTATTTTTTAAAAAGTGATTTAGATTTTTCTTTTAAGAAGCCATGTAGGATGCTCTAAAGAAAGCAGAACATAAGGAATCCAAAGATAAATGCTCTTCCCCCTAAAATTCAGCTTCAGAAGGAGGCTCTTAACTTAAAATTCAAATGAAGGAGAAAAGAAAATACTGCATCAGGCTAGAACTGAACGTGTGTCTTTCCTTATTGGTGATTTTTTTTTTAAAAAAAGGAAGAATATTAATATGTGAGTTCCTACTTGCCATCAGTGATGGTAAAATCCAAAACCAAATGTGTTACCTTAATAATAAGACTTCGCGTGATAGATTATTTTTAGAGAAGTTTTCCAAATGTAATTGAAGATCTGTTTTTTTATTTCTCCCTTTTTAAAAGACTCAGATTTCATCTAGTTCCCTTTTCCCAAGGTATGATAGGTTTTAATGCTAAAAACAATAACCATATCTCTTTTCATAAATATATGCTTCATGTTAGAATTGGCTTCATGGTAATAACTAATGTTTTCAGTGAAAGTTTTCAATATTTCACCTGTACCTTTCAAAAGCCCATTTTAAAAACCTGTTTATTGATTAAATGAACTAACTAGATTGCATACATACCACTACAAAACACAATGAATTAAAAATACACAAGGCTAAAGTGTTACATTTCTGGCTTTCTTCCTAAATTAAAAAAGAAAAAGCAAGTGACTTTCTCAACTGTAATGATAAATCCTTAGATATAGGTCTTACAGATACACATAGCTTCTAGATCAGGGGTGTCAAACTGGCGGCCTGTGGGCTGGATGTGTCATGTGCAGGCCACGCCCACCCCAGCTCTGCGAATGAGAAAAACGTCACGCAACGTCACATGACGGCAAAGTGATGCGGCAAGTTTGACACCCGTGTTTTAGATGTTCTGATTATACACATTTATATGTGGAATTGCTTAATTTAATTCCATTAAATGTTTATATGTGGAATTGCTTAATTTAATTCCATTAAAAGTCAGTTCATGCTGAGATTTTTCTGATACATCTTTGCTCCACTTTCTCTAATCATCCCCTTCTTCTGTTCATTATATTGGCCCAGTTTGTTTGTCAATACCTGTTGCAGATGGGATGCAAACTTTTCATCTGAAACAGAATTTCCAAAATGAGTATGAATGGAAGCAGAGGACCACATAGAATGCAGCATGCTTTACATCTAATGTGACATTTATTTGATGGCAGAAGAAAATTGATTCAAGTCCCACCAGACCTTTGCCATCATGTTTTATGTATTTATCCAGCAGTAGTGGATCATAATGTCCCTTGACAAAACCTATTATTCTGTCAGCTATAAAGCAATAGAAAGTGTTCATAGTCTTAAAATGTGCATTTTTAAAATCTGTTCTGAGACATGAACATAGGGAATTACATAAAGTGTCTGCCCATAGATATTTCTGAGGAACTAGGTAAACATGTCTTAGAAATATATTAGGATTGTTTTAATCCTCTTTTAATTCTATCTTTGCAAAATAATAATAATAATAATAATAATAATAATAATAATAATAATAACAACAACAACAACCACCACCACCACCACCACCACCACCACCACCACCACCACCACTTTGGAACTGAAATAGTTTTGCCCATTTCCTATGCAACTTCATATGGGCTTACTGAGGCAGAGATGATGATTGACAAAATGGAATATATTTACACCATTTTCTTTTAAAAAAACAGATCCCTTTAAATCTTTAAACTGTTGCCAGCTTTGTATGGGCAGTATGGACAGCTTTGTTACCCAATAATGCTGACTGCTTATTTGTTTATTTATGCATGCATGCATGCATCCAGGGGCAGAAGGAAGGTTCAGGCTGCCTGAGCCAGAAGTAGGTCTTATTCCTCAGCTCCCATCTGAACTCTGGAACTGGCCACCCACCCGATTTCCCTCATTCCCAGCCTTGGCTCTGCTGCTTCGTAGTACTTCTGCCACCACTTATTTTTGGAGAAGGGACATGTCCCGACCTCATTTCTTCCCCTTAATGAGAAAGAGAGAAGGAGCATCTCTTGGAGTTTGAGTATTTCCTGCCAATAAACTGACCATGAGCTCCACTCAACTGGGCAGTTTCAAGGAAACAAGATCTACACAATAAAGACAATAGGGTGACTTTAATGCTATTCTGTGGATAAAAAATTTCAATTATAATAGTAAGTTCATTAATCTCTTTAATACAAAAAGCTTCTTCCAAGGTTTCTTGAGATAAGCTGCCAAAGGACTCAACTTTTCTCTTCTGATTGTTTACATTTATGTTCCGTTCCATTCCTTTTCCAGGCTCTTCATATTCAATGGTAATAATAATCATGATAATAAAAATTTCCATCTGTCAATTACAAAAGGCCACACACGGCTTAGATCTCCACAAATATTATGCCAATATATTATTATATCTTAGGTTACTGGGAAGAACTCGATAAGTATGAAGGCCAACACCAACTAAAGAACTGGCAGCTATGATTTCACACTGTTGTGTATATATTATAATACTCTGTAGCACCATCTCCAAAGCCTTGCATTTTGAGACATTTTGCCAGGAAAAAAGAATCTCTTACTCCTAAAGAAGAGGCAAAGAGATACAAAAGTATAGTTTAAAATAGGTCAACCTTCTTTTTACTTTCAGGTAATCATAAGCATTATGTTATGCAGATGGGTAAAATAAGACTAAACATTAACAAATTCGTAAACAGTGGTTTAATCAGTAATCTCCCATAAAATGCTATAAGAATACTTGATATTAATCTACAATTTAGGCCTATCTATTAAAATGGAACAAAAGTACCAAAGTGAGTTATTTTGCACAAATACAATAACCTTCAGATAGAAACTTTACTAGAAATTATTATCAGAAACAAATGAAGGGAATGGATCAGATAATAAATCATATAATGCTTATGGTTCATTCTAACTTGGCAGTCCCTAATATTTAATATTTAACAGGATACACCTTGCTTCTTGTAGATGGACAGTTTTAAGTCAGCTTTATGTGTTGGCATTTCTGGAGACTTCTGGGATAATCCAGAACTTGTTGTCTCACTTCCAGGTGCCAAAGAAGCAACTTTGCCACTGTTTACCATGAATTCAGACAGTTTTGCCTTCATGTGATTCTGGATAACTGTTTTCCACTTTTCACAGTTGAATCTGTTGATTCTCTGTTGAAACTCTTCCTGGACATTTCTTGTATCCCAGTCCAGGGTACCTACATTTTCTGCCCACATCTTCTAGCAATCTCTTAATTTATTATGTCAGACCTTCAAGATAGATCAGACTAGGAAACCAAAGGTATATTGGCCAATATTGCTTTTGTTAGTTCAGTAACAGATCTTGAAAATCTGAAGATGCATTGCCCCTCCCTCCCTTTATTTTTGTGAACACTAGGGAAGACCTTGCCTGAGACTTTTTGTCAGGTCATAGTTCTGCCCCAGACTCAGTTTCTTTTGTCTTGGCAGCAGGTCTTCCTCAACTCCTCAAGGTCATTTCCTCTGTCCACTATTTATTTTATTTAATTATTAAATTTATATTCCACGTGTCTCACTATCAGGCAACTCTGGTTAGCTGACATCATCATAAAATAATAATATAAAACAATTAGAACAGTAAAATCATGAAAACATTGAGTATTAAAAGTTAATACATTACAGTTAACAACAAATAGAATAAAAAGGGACCATTCTACATTCTATACTCTCTTCTTCACTTCTTACAACAAGGCTTTTTAAACAAAAAAAGGTAGAACTGGGGAAAACCCCTTTTGGGCTTGCCCAGACAAGTCATGCTTTTTTCTGCTTCCCTTTGAGACTTGAATTCAAAGAAGGATTTAACTTTTGTTCCCGCTAGCCAAAGAGGAGGGGTTGTGAGTCATTCCCCCCAGTGTACATGTTATCCAGCATGTTCTATTCAGGAAGCAAAAGTGTTGATTCCTTGCTGGAAAATCTGTCTATTGTGCATCTGGGATAAGAAGGACAGACTGTTAAAGTCTTTTGCTTTTGTGCAATACATTTTGGAAGTGAACAGGAGTTGCTGATGCATTGCATGATATCTAGCATCCTTCTACAAAGATGGAGCCAATAAATGAAAAATGGAACATGCAAAACAGAAACAACAAAATTATTTTTAAAAATATTTAAACAACAATAAAAATTCTGGAAATAAAATAGCAAGTTTAAAACGGCTTCATATATAGAACCTTTATTTATTTATTACATTTGTCCACAGAATATGCATGTAATAAATTAAATAAAATAACAACCACAGTAAGACAAAGTGAAACCAGTGTATATGGCAATAATCACAACTCAAACACTTCCTAGGAAACTCGGTTTTGAACAACTTAATAAATCATAGAAGATGATTGCATCTTATCAGTTAGGCGTGACAACTGAGAAGCAACACTGCACAAGCCTCTAGCCCTCTTTTTTTTGCAAAATTAAGGGAAGACTAAGTGGTTCTCCTAAAACAAAGGCAGATGAAGACTGATTGGAGAGGATAATCCTGATGCTATTTCAGAGCCAAGCAATGTAGGGATTAATGGTAAAAAACAGCAGATTGAACTGCACTCCACAACCATTGGGAAACAAATGCAAAGCCCATGGCATAGGTGTAATGTGCTGGTTTTAGTGTCTACCTGTCAACAGCCAGGTCACTTCATTCTGAAATAGTTGACAATTCCTGGTGATTCAATTTAGCATACAGGTATTCACATCTATGCCAGGGGCAGAATCATTTCACAGTTTAGGAATCACACAAGAACAGATCCTTTCCTTATATGCCCAGTAGATAATGTTTTTTGTCAAATGTCTGCATGTACAGAAGGCTTTCTCCTGCTGATCTTAATAACCAGATAAGTTTATAATAGGAACTTATTGTAGTCACATTTAAATGAGAATGTTATAGAGACGGATATTGACTGAACTGCATTGTATCACCTCATAAGAAAGGCAGTATGGTTACATGCCATCATATTAGACAATGTAGTTTTGATCTGACCTCTGTTTTTTATTTATCTTTTAAACTTGTAGGGCTTGCCAACAACTCTGAGTCTTCTATAAATATATTAAAATTTATAATGAAAGTTGCTATACACAGGGTAGGAAACTCATATATGTAACATAAACATCTTAAACAGTATGCACAGCTCATCCTAATCCAGAGGCTAGGAAAAAGCCAGGTTTTCAAATATCTTGTGAAGAGCTGATTCATAGAAATCAGTTCCTATGACTATGAGACTGATTAGGGCAAGATAATGTTGGTCTTATTGCAAATTCCGTAGTGGGCATATATTCTGTCTTTGCAAAATAATTGACATTTGCAAAAAAAAAAATTGGTTTCATTTGCATTTGCAAGATGAAAAAAATTCTGAAAGCCTGGATACTACATTTCATCAGGGCTAACAACTGTGAAAAACCTGTATATTTTTTGTGTCAGCAGTACTAGCTCAGAGAATCTGATGATAATTTGGAATATTTCTTAAGCATGGGTAAATCCTCAAATGCTGAATTTCTTTTCACAGCCTTAGTAATTTCTTTTTCAACACTAAACAAAATAGTACTAAATAATTTTACAAGCAAAAGCATGGCTATGAAAGATTTTTTAAAAAAATGTGTCCATAGCCTGCAATTCACATAGGAGTCATCCAATAGGCTTCTATTATATTTCAGTGAAACTGTTCCAGAATGGCTTGTGGATTACATAGCAAGACAAAGGAACCCCTTTTATATTCTTATTATTATTAATTCATATTGTCCTGTAGTCAACCAATATGGAGAATTGAAGCCAAAGTGTTAAAAAACAGCTCACGTGAGGGTAGCTTATATGCACATTCATTGTGATTAGATTTGGCTTGTATACAAATACCTAGGAGATAAATATGCCAAACCAACCATTGCTATGAATGAATTAATTGAGATATATCCCAATAGCCTTAGTTGCTTTTTTTTCTCCTCCTGGAGTGGATTAGTGGAGGCATTTTGCCTGAGACATAAATAATAATAGCACTGTTCCCCCTGGCGTTGTTTAGACATTACCTGGAATAATATGCCCCATTTGGATACCTTAATTCAATAGGGGAATTGACAAAGACAAAAGAGTTTATAGTGAGAAAACGTAGTAACAATTTTATTTTTACACAAAATGTATAAAGTTTAGAATTTGCAGTAATTAACATAAGAAAAGATTATTGACTTAGTAACGGAAACAAATAATTTTGCTTTATTGCAAGAGAACACAATAAGAAAATCTTGATATTTTCAGGATCATTCTTAGGCTCTGTTGAAAATAATGGTGTTTACTAAACTAAAAAACTAGTTTACGCAATTTATTCTTTCTAACTGAATAGAACATTCAGTACAGGTTTAGATTAGAAATGTGTAATTAAACATATGACAGTTGTTTAACCATTTCTAATAATGGTTTTTGTGATTGTGTCTAGAAATATCAGGTTATGAATAAGTTCAACATTATCTTGAAATACAAGGAAGAGATTTACTAGTTTATCACTTCACATGCACAATATTTGCTCTTTGTGTGCAGCAATAATGTGATGAAAATTTTATGTTTCTGCCCACTTTATACATTGCAGTGGTAACTTCAGATAAAAACTAGACTTACGCAAAAAAATTGCTTGTTAAGTGTGGAGTCCCATCTTTCCTCAGTTTAGCAATTTGGCCTTGGAACATATCCATAAGATGATTAAGAAAAAAAAACAGGATGAGGGAGTGGAGTGGAAGTTTAAAAGTCAAATTATTTTAGATGTAGTAAGAACAATGCAAAGAGAAAAAACAAAGTAACAACATACAAAGTATAACCAGGGGGTTAGACTAGAAGATCTCCAAGGTCCTTCCAACTCTGTTAATATAAAGGAGGTTGCAATCGGTTGAAAAGGGACATGAGCACAAGTTATAGAAATATCACACTTCTCAACTGACAAATAAATAAAGTACAATTGCAACTAAATGTTGCAATATTACATTAAGAAAGAAAAAAATCCAAGTAAAATTGTATCTCTAACATAAAAAGAATTTAAGAGAAGAAAGAAAACAAAAGAAAGAAAATAAAAATCCATTTGGAAGGAAAGGAAAAAAGAACCAGGTGCAGATTAATTCATTGAGGGTAATTATTTTTCATATCAAGCCAAATCAGGACAGATTCAATGACTGATCAGTGGAACAAAGTCACAAATCACAGAATAAGTGATTCATGTAAGGAACATGTAAGAAATGTGATTCATTTAAGATACATGTAAGCCACAGTTGGTAGAACACTCAAACCATGTGATCAACATCACCATCAATTTTAAAAAATCATGCTACAGAAAATCAAATATAGCAGTTCTCTAAATGTTTTCTTACTTTCAAACATGGTAAGCATATAGCTGTTTTGCACATAAAAGTTCCCAAAGGTGGCTTTTGTATTATTGACCCTTTCCTTCTATACTATATTTTTTTATTAATGAAAATGTATGAGATCATCAAATTCATCAGTGGCTTGTTTTCCTCCTATCTGTAAAGGGGTCTTTGTTAACAGACAATTTAAATTACTATTTAATAGCTCATTCCATGTCAGTAACTAATAGGCAAGCATGATTCTCAGCTTTGGCTGGAGAGTGTTTGTAGAGAAGCCTGCATTCAAGACAGAATCAAAAATATCTACCTGCACATGAGTATTTGAATACACGCAGTTGTAAAACCTTAATTCATGTATCAGCAATGAAAATCTTAATTAAAGAAGCTGAATCTTTGTCCGTGAATGCTTTTTCTTCTCTGATGAAGTCCTTTGTGTATTGCAGCATCTACCTGGCCCAGACAGGCAGAGCCCTCCAAGAGCTTGTCTGGCAGATCTTCTCTTGATTATTAACAGCTAGCAAATAACAAAGTCTCCCTCTTTTGTCTTGTTGCTGAGGCTGGGAATAACAGAGCACATAACATTCTGTAAGGTTTATTTATTTTGTGAGCTTTTTGGGGAAAAACATTTTGCAGGTTGATTAAAAATAAAGTTGAGGAAAACTAATTTAACCAATTCTATGTATGTTCCACATTAAGACAAAAGATAGCTCTTATAACTTTTATTTTAGAAACTGTACAGTGTCATACTCTATACATAATAAAGTAAAAACATGGGGAAGAATATTTATTAAATAAAAAGTTCACTTAATTCATTTATCATAACATAAAATCTCTAAGGCAGAGGTGTCAAACTCACATCGGTGTCATGTGATGTAGCCGGATGTTTTTCCCCTTTGCTAAATCAGGTATAGGCGTGGCCAGGGTATGACACATCCAGATCATGGAATAGGGATATTGGGAATAGAAGTCCATCTGAGAATATTTAGGTAAACTTGAAATTCAGGACCCAAAATGATTCACATTCATTCTCCAGCAAATACCTTATTAGTTCTGTCTGAGCTTGTTACTTCATAGTCACATCTTACCTACCTAAGAGTCAGTGGTAAGTATCTGAAATTCTCCTGTAAAGATTCAGTTTTATACTACTAGCTAGTTGCTTCCTCTCAACTTCCCCAAATTGCTCAGCATATGTATTATCTGGAGAAAGTACAAAATAGGAACATACATTGCTCTAGTAGAGTATCTTGCAAGTGGTCTGGAAAATAAAGGCGTGAGATTCTTCAAAACTGACATTCTAAATGTGACTTGTATGGATGTTTCAGACATGTGTCCTTTAAAGTGGCCATTAACTGATTCTGGTATTTAGAGTCTTGAATTTTCACTCAGTAAAACAAATATTCTGTTTCCCCAAAATAAGACATCCCCTGATAATAAGCCCAATTGAGCTTTTGAGCGCATGCACTAAAATAAGCCTCCCCCTGAAAATAAGCCCTCCCCGAAAATATTTAAACGAAGAACTGGAAATCAGGTAAGACGGCAAGAGAAGCGCCATCTTGCTCCACGCGCCCCAAAATAATAAGACCTCCCCGAAAATAAGGCCAAGTGCTTATTTCAGGGTTCAAAAAATATAAGACAGGTCTTATTTTCTGGGAAACACGGTATTCTTTTTTAACAAGGCATCCATAGGGCAGTTCAAGGGAAGCAAATGATAAAAGCATTATAGCCTGCCCTTTTTATACATTAAGACATCACACTTTGATGAAAGTCTCTCAGCCTGTGGACACCTTGGCTACATAAAGCAAACTTGGCAAAGCAGGACTTGATAACATGTAGGTGTACATTGTTGGCATCTCAGGAAGGAGTCCTTATGCATCCAAGATGTTTGATGTGCTGATATTGTATGCATAGACTATAGCTTTATGGCTAACAAAAATAATAAGTCTGGAACATCACAAACATTTTTTTTCATGTTTTTAAATTACTCTGAATGTCTCCACTCATTTCATCTAATGATTCCACTTCTTAAACATATAGACAGATCAGAGATTTTGTAGTGAATATATTTGATATTTCTTTCATATCAACTTCCTTGAGCTGATTATTAGTTACATATACTTCTGCAGTGCATTAATAAAATGTACGTTATTTTTTTTAAAAAAATCCAACTTTGAGCTATGTTATTGAAATGGCAACTCCTCTTTGAAAATGCTAATTTATTTGTTTTTTTTAAAAAATAACTTTCAAATGTGCCAGAGTCACTGCTATTACTTCTCTTTCACAGCTATATATATATGTCATACCTGACATTTTAAAACACAGTCACTTCTTAATTAGCTGAGTATGTTTAAAAAAGAAAAATAGATTATGGAAAATCTAACAGCTGGAAACAGTTCCACATAGTTGCATGATTTAAAAACAAATGAATTAATTTCATTATAAAACTTCCCCAAAATGTCATATTAAAATGGGGAAAAAATCCTTTAACATAAGAAACACTTTTGAAATGTTGCAAATTAAGTAATGATGAGTACCTGTTTTCACACTGGTAAAGCTGAAGTCGTGACTATTTTATATTATGTTGTTGCTGCTGCTGTTATTTTTTCTTTGTCCTGTCCCACATATTGTTATTGTCTGCCTTTCCAACTTAGTTGTCATTAGATAACTACAACAAAGTTTTATTTGGACTGTCTGTCTGTCTGTCTGACTGTCCGTTTGTCTGTCTGTCTCGTTTCTTTTTTCTTCTGGGAAACCACATTGCTCTGAATGATTTATTGTAATAGACAGACAGGTATGCATTAGGATAAGAAATTTTTGCTCATCCTTATTCTGTGTAAGTTTTTACTTTGTGATGAGCAATAGTCTGCCAACCCAGTTTTCTGAAATCAAACATTTCACAAGACAAACTGTTATATACAGCTCTCTGAATCATCCAGAACAGAAAGTCTTTCTAGAAAAATTGTATGGTTAGAGATCTCAAAAATTGTTGAAAAGACCAGGAAAATAGCTGGAGTCGGAATGCATTTTTTTCTTTCAAAATGGGCATTAAAGGAAGCAGATTTCTTCCATTCAAAAATGTAACTTGCCCAGACATCAGTTTACAGTTCTCACAAATTATCTCGATTAGTTTAGTTGGGATTGTCTTATTTAGTAGCATTTTCAGGTTCCTCTTCAACTAAGCTTAGGGTATTTTTTGTTTATTATTGTTGTTGTTGTTTTTATTATCTCAAATCATTGTTGACTCCTGCTGGCTGCCTGGACAATTCCCTACCATTTTATTGCAAGATTTCAGAAGTGGTTTGCCATTGCCTGCTTCTAGGGATGAGAAAGAGTAACCTTTGTGCTTAAGGCAGAAGTTGCTTTCCTGGTTTCTAACTTGGTGTCTTCATCACTGCATCAAATAGGCTCTTATGAAAACTATGTCAGAAACCTTTCCTCATTTTATGAAACCCAATAGCACCTGTCCAAATCTTTAGCACACATCATCGAATTTAATTTAATCTAGATTGTGCGGTTGACATATTTACATATGGAACTATAGAATTAAGCAAATACAGACAGTTTTATCTTTTAAAGTATTCATTATTTAATCTACTCAGAAGTCAAGGAAGACTTGTATAAGAATAGCTGATAAAGGCAGGTTTGTGAATAATTAATTGTTAAATTTGTAACCAGTTTTATTGTGAAAGATTACATTTAAACTAGGAAATTTCTGGTTCATAGTTCAATACTTTAATATCTATGCTACATCATTATAACAATTTTGACACTATAAAAACCACTATTTCAAATAACAAGTAGAATATTTCAAGCATGTTGAATGTGTTATAATCTCAAAATGGAGTTTGTTGAAATTGAAACATTTTAATTTGTTTCCATTCATATATATCACACACCATCTAGCCATCTTCATACTTTATTGTTGCAAATCTGACAAGAGAAGGCATTTATCTAAGGCAGGGTTGTCAAACTCGCGGCATCATGGCGGCATCACATGACGTATTGTGACTTTTTCCTCCTTCACTAAACTGGGTGTGGATGTGGCCAGCCCATGATGTAGCCGGTCCACGGGCCACAAGTTTGACAACCCTGATCTAAGGGGGGTTTTTTTGCATGTAGTAGGGAGCATCCTTCCATATTTCTTATCAGCCAGAGTTAGTCTTTGTTTAGCAACCATAATTAGCACTGGCAACTTGGTCATAAATCACAATTGTGATTATGATCTAATTTCAGGTTTGCTTTCCATTATAGACCTGTGAAGGTTATAAATGCAAAGACTGGTCATAACTACCATTATAACTGTGAGCAGTCATTAAATGAGGCAGTTGCTAAATGAAGAATACCTGTAATGTATTCATCAATACCTGTCCCCATTACTTTGACACTGCTACTCTTTGAATTGAAAACCTGAAAAGCCTGGCACCAAAACCCCTCCTGGCTTTTCAGCAGGCTCATTTGTCAGGATTCAGGATATTAGTATTTAAATGGCTGTTTCAAAACCTCTAACGACACAACCTCCTTCTCATTGTCAATTATTTTTTTCATCTGTCATATCTATTTGCATTGCATTTATATTCCTGTAAATCACAGAATATTCAGCATAACTGACATCATCAAATGTAAAGCATATTCATACTTATACGAAACATTAGATATTAAATATGTAAACACATAAATGCATGTACTTATATATTTATCTATAAATAAAAAGAGATACATGATGATTTTTTAAAAATAACCATAAAATAAAAATGCCCAACTCAACTCTTAAATTGGGATTGAAAAAAAAGAAGGCCTACAGAACTGATAAATGAGCTTCCTAAAGAAAGGCATCTTCCTGCAAATCTATCTGACTGGACAAATCATTTCTCTTTTGCCAGTCAGACTTGCCATGACAGTTCAGCCTGAAACTTCTTACAATCTAAAATATACAATACTTAAACTTTGACCAAGCATGTGTTTGTTTTCATAACATACCTGATTTATTACATCCCATAGTTTTATAACTGTGCCCAAACCACATATTAGCTCTTTATGTTATTTGAAATTTAAGAATGATATTCCATTTTTAAAATGACATTGAAACATTTTTTTTTTCATTTTAAACCTAAGTTCCTGTGATCTTTATGAAGGCTGCAAGAGTCTTGTTATATTTTTAAACCATCCAATAACTTAAGTCCTTCAGTGGTGTAAAATTAAGTACTAGTAATAGTAAATTTCATATCCAAAGACAGAACAGGGCACTTGTCTACAACTTCTTGCATCAAACACTTAGGATTCCACTGTAGCTGTAAGGGGCAGCTGTGCAATGTTTGATGTACACTGCCAGAGTTACTTCTGGTGAGATGGGCGACTATATAAACTAATTAAATAAGTAAATAAACACAACCCTGCTTTAAGAAGCTATAGAGTTGTGCTACTTGACTACCTAGGCCCACTTCTGAAAACTAGCTTGTTTTGTAATCCCAAATGCTACAAAACTATAATATCATCTATAGCTCAATCCCATTCACATTCTCAGTTACTCTCCTTTGCCTCTATCTTTATCTCCAGGCATAGCAGGCTGTTAATGGCACGTAGAGCCAGCTTGGTGTAGTTTGGTTAAGGCATCAGGCTAGAAACCGGAAAAGCCTGAGTTCTAATCACAAAGCCAACTGAGTGGCCTTGGGGTCGTCTCAGCCGTAGGACAAGTAAATGGCAAACCACTTCTAAAAAACCTTGCCAATATAACTACAAGGATTTGTCCCAGAATCGCCACGAATCAAACAGGACCGCATGGAAGGGGAAAAAAAATGGGATGAAAGGATGAAAATACATGGCTTCCTGTTGCTTGGCTCATTAGTAACAGGCTCACTTGGCTCCAGGCAATGGCAAAAGATTTATGGTGGCAGGTCAGTTTGATTTTCCATATGATTCAGTTTCCTACAAAGAGCCTTAACAAGCAAGAGGATAGGGGCTGACCTCAGCAAAAGAATGGCAGTGGAAGTCAGTTGGCTGGACTGATGACAGCCATAAGGCTATGCCCTATGCTGGACTTTGGGAACTCAGTCCAGTAAGCTAACTGCCTCTTCGTCTCCTTTAGAAGAAACTTCAGAGGATAATAGTTGTTTCCATGATTCCACACAATGCCTTGCTCTGTTTCACCTCTGTTGCCTGGTACATTCAGACTGCCGAGGACAGGCATATAAGCATCTGAAGATTGGGTATAAGGGATTGGCAGGGGCAGCAGGGAACAGAACATTTCAGTACCGGAATGTAGAAAGGGATGAATGCATTTCCCCTCATATAAAGTACTTTCTGTCCTTGATCTGCTCTTACATTCTTGCCACACAGAGCCCAAATGATTTCCACTCTTGTTAAGATACAAGCAACAAATATGCACAAGTCTTACAGCTTAAGCTGTCAGTAAGGTGATACCTTCTTCCACTTTTGATTCCTCAGGCTGTTTGATTCACAGTCATATGGTTTTTAACTTACACAGTTTCACAGATCAAACTAGACATAACAAAACACATCATTAGGAAGTCTGTCAGTTTTATTATTATTTTTAATTAATAGCAGGTGGGGAGTACCAGAAAAAATAGAGCTGTTCCTTCATACCACAACTCAGGAAAGAAATTATTGTTCTGTGAATCTTAATAATTGAAATTGAAAATGTTAATACTTGAAATTGAAAATGTTAATGTGATCACTTTATGATCATTGCATCATTTTAACAACCACAGCAAAAAAAGGTTATAAAATCAGAACCGGTCATGTGATGACCCACTTAACGACCAGCATGATTTACTGCCATAATCCCAGATTCAATTAGAGTTGTAAGTCAAGGACTAATTGTATAGAAAACTCTGATTTGCAAACACAATGCCACATTATGCCTTACTATGACCAATGATTACAAACATACATTTTCTTTCTCTTTGGAAAACTTGGAAAAGTTATATAAATGTTGTTTTTCTGTAAAAAGAAAGAGGAATGCTTTGTGATAACTGACTCCTTTAAATATTAACTTGAAAATGGAGTCATAAGAACTTTAACTAGATTAATTTTAATTTAAGGGAATAATACTGTTTCATTAGTCTTGCTCCAAAAATACAGTGCAGTTCCCAAAGAAAGCTGATTTGCTTCTTCAGAACAGTAACTTTATCTGAAACAAAATAATGACATTTATTTTATCAGCTAAAATAAATGTTGATTAGGCTGACAGTAGTCTCCTTCAGGCTGATTAGAAATTCCACTTTCAACAACTTATAGGTCTTCTTTGGCTACATTATACTGCTTTTCAGGATAAACTTAAGACATCTAGGTTAATTTTGGAAAGACTTTAAGATAAATATATGGATATAGCATTAGAGCCACTTGCTGTAGAAGCATTTGCTTTCTGGAAACTTGCTGAGTTTGTTAAGTGAAGTGTTACTCCTGTTAAATCATTTGGCTCTTGAAAGTCAGATCAGAAAAGGAATATCAGTGGTCATTTATTTTTTAAATTACTATATAAAGCTAGCCATTTCTTTTCAGAAGTGGAGAGCAGGGATAGGGGTATTAGTAGAAATGTAGCTACCAAACCCTTATGAAATGACCCTATGTTTGGTTTGTAGCGGCCAAAGATATCCTTTGCATCAGCTACATAAATTCCTCAAAGGAAGATTACATTTCATTCCAGAACTGACTATATGTTATATCTGAAGTTTACTTTTTTATCTTTCCTGTGTTTTCATGCAATTCTCTGACCTGAAGAATACAATGATACTCTTCTTGAACAAAGACAGTGTAGTACTTTTTCTTCTCTTTATATTTCAAGAAATTGTTCTAATGTATACTGAACCAAAATATACATACACAGTATACAAAAATACTAGTCCATGGCTCAATGTAAAAAAGGGAGCCTGTGCAAGATCTTAGATCTGGTTTTTGCACTGAGCATAGCCACAATAAGAAATTTGGAAGAATTTGATGCCATTTAATCTAACTACAATTTACTACCTTATGTGAATTTGGATAATCTATTAATTTTTAATTTTGTTTTCATAAAATGAATCAATGTCCAACTATTGAAGTTATAGTGGAAAATACTAATTATAGCTTAGGCTATTTTATTCATTTGTTTGTTAAATTTAATATATTGAACACTAATTAATAAAAAAATTGTTACCTGATTTGGTAAGTCCTCACAACACATCAGTTGGACATAAATCAATGGTTGATCAATGTGAAATTAGAGCATTATTTAGCATAGGAATATGTGGCCAAAGCACAAGGTCAAAAAAAGGTCCAGCTTTGAACCTTTGATCAAATACTAAGCTCTGGGGGCTCAGTAGACTAAGGCAGTTATTAACATCCACTTACATCTGCTGCCTGCAATTACTACAAGTTCAAATCCCACCAGACTCAAGGTTGACTCAACCTTCCATCCTTTCTAAGGTAGGTAAAATGAGGACCCAGATTATGGGGGCAATAATCTGACTTTGTATAAATATACAAAAGTATGAAGGCTATTGCTTAACACATTGTAAGCTGCCCTGAGTCTCCGGAGAAGGGCAGCATATAAATCAATTTTTTTAAAAAAAAATCTTTACAGTCCATAAGTTCCAAATAATGTTAAAACATCAATCAAGACAAAAATAATCTATACCTAGTCATAGAAAAGTCAGGAGGTTTTCCTTTGATGTTAGAGAATACATCAATGTATGTAACTGAAAGCATACTTTTTTGAAAGACTGAAACAAATGAATATATGGTGGAGGGTATGGCAGAGATGTGATGAAGTTATGAAGAAGTAGAGTCTAAAGGTTCGGCTTCACACACATTTTATTTTATTTTTCCATAGTCTCATTTGATATTGGTTTTTAAAAGCTAAAGAAGTGCCTGCAGATTTTACTTCACTAGTTGTTGCTGACTATATTGTTGTTACATCCCCAAACTCCCATAACTTTAACCTTAGACTGTCTACTGTTGACCTCACCCCATTCCTAAGAGATCTGTAAGGGGCATGCATAAGAGCACCAACGTGCCTACCGTCTCTGTCCTACTGTCCCCATTTATTCATTTATTATTTTCATGTATTCATTTATTATTATTATTTCCTGTATTCATAATCATGTTTATATTTATATCTGTTATCTTATACATGTTTAACAAACTAAATAAACAAACAAATAAACAAACTATAGAGACAAGTGTTCATCTCCGTTTCAAGGCCATTGAGCCAGCGCTATCTCAAGACATTTCTGTGATCATGGGGCCAGCATGATGTCACGGAGCGCTGTTATCTTCCCACCTATTTATCAACTTACATTTGCATGCTAGCTCCTGCTAGGTTGGCAGGAGCTGGGGCAAGGACAGGAGCTCACCCCATTGCATGTCACTTGGGTTTCGAATCTGGGCTGCCGCCTTTCCAGTCTACAAGCTTAGCATCTTATCTGCTGAGCCACCATGCTGACCTTTATATTAGTTAAGGTCCTATAAAGCCATATTGTGCTATTTGAAAGTTAGTAACCAAATGGTACTGATGTGATTTTGAAGTGGCTCCCTCACTCTGTGTTAGTTTGTATGAATTTAAAATAAGATAACACATGAATTAGAAAAAAATATTGTATAAAGTCATTTCCTGCTGAATTGAGTCATGTAAATAGAAAATCAATTGCTCCTCCCCATGTTTCTTTGTAGAGAAATAATAATCTCACAATAGATGAATAGAATACATTTTTTAAAGAAAAAAGTAAACATTTCCTTTTAGTTTTAAATAGCCATGTGCAAAACATTCAGTGACTAAGAAGACAAAAATATAGAGCCTTTTAAAACACAGATAGAATTTGAGAAGAACCTCCAATAGAAAAAATATACAAGGCAATATAAGGTTCTGAGGAGATCACAACATATCATTTACTGATTATGAACACTGAAGCAGTTCTGATGTTGTCAATCTTCAAAGTAGTCTAGACAAGAAACACAACCAGGAGTACTAACTCTATTGTAAAGTTACATTAACAGAAACTTGCAAGGTTGAAAATATTTCTCCCCTCCTTTCTTTGGAAAATTAGGGAGGTCCCTTCTAAAATGTCTCTCCACTCACCCACCTCCTTCTGTTGAATGAGAAATCTTTCACATGTCAGTTGGCCAGTCTGTGGCTCTTTTTCCTATCTCCCCACATCATTTCCACATACCAGATGTAAAATACTGAGATTGCGTTGAGACCATAATCAAAATGAATAGATTAAAGTAAAACACACACATACTCAAATGAAATATTCATAATTGCCAGCTAAACAGCCATTTTTCCTGAAACAGATTTTCTTCTTTTTTAGTTCTTTGAGAATTACTGTCTAGAACTCTGCAGTCAAGTTAATACTATCTCAAACAGACATTTAGCTATGCATTTTGGGATGAACAAACTCAAGTGTACGTATCTGAATTATTACCTCATGTTATATCATTCTGTTCTCAGTGACTTGTAATATTTGTCAAAATTTTAAAATTCAATGAATTTTAGCCTTAGGCTGATTTGAATCTTTCAGCAGATTTTTCTGTGTAGAAGGAGATGCAAGATTTTATTTGTCATTTTTACCAGTAGAGTAAAAAAAATGCATCTGTTTCTGTGCAACACTCAAACAGATTCATTTTTTGTATTTTTTTTTATGTCTGCTAATAATGAGTATGAAAAATCCAGTATTTCTGAGCTGGAGATTTTATGACTAAAAGCATGAATAACTATTTAGCTGCCCAAAACACTGGTGATTTTGTCTGTTTGGCATACTTCTTTTTTGATTGGCTAGCTTCTGATTGACTTGCTCATCCATTTTCAGTATTTTGTGAAAGATATAAAAAGATTTAAAGGATTTGTATCAGACAAAGAATATGTTCAATCCTCCAATGATAGAATATAGAAATAGTTTGATGCCCATCTCCTCTGGAAAAAAATGAAGAAAATATTTTAGCTACTTGTATGAAAACAGCTAATGGATCAAATATTAGTGGAAGGAAATAAGGATCTACTTCTGTTCCAATCAAGATTTGTAGTGGCTTTAAGGTCATCTAATAAAAGGCATTGGAATATATTTTCCCTGTTTTGAGAAATCGGACTCATGAATGGAGTGAGATTTGAGATACAATTCTTCATATTTTACATAAAGTATGGGCTTCATTTCTGCAAGATATGATGAAGCTTACTTTAACCCTTTTAAAAAGAATTTTAAAAAAACAATAGGTTTAGTCTGTCAATATCTACTATTCATGATGGCTGTATATTACTTCAAGGGTTAAGTCAATGTACTCCTGAATACAATTTTCTGAAGAATCCAAGCAGGTCAGCATTATTACATATACCTTTCTAGGGTTCCCTTGGGTCTATGAAGACGATAATTATGTATTATATTAGTTTTTGATGTCATAAAATGTGATTTTATAGCCTAATATTCTTAATGTGTTTCCCCACTGATATTTTATTTTAAATGCAAGATTATATAGATGTTGTGAAGCCTCATAGAATATAGCTGGTAATTCAATAATAGCATCACTTTAAGGAAAAGACTGATTTCTTGGATTAATAGATCTTCCATTAGAAGTTGGAACCCAAAAGTTAAGGATTTTTTCATTGTAAACAATATATTAATAGATATTAGTGTGTTGACACTTGTTATGTAATTGCTAATTTTGAAAACTACAAAGTTCAAAACTATAGTGAACAAAATTTATTAGGAAGAATTTAGAGTTAATTTCCACGTATATGCTGGATAAATTTGGACTTTTTAAATAGCTGACTTCTGTCATATCTCAATTTACTTTTATTCTCCATTAAAAAAAAATTCATTTGAAGCTGCTAGTTGAGAGTATTTTCCTTTCTCTACTAGTATTTGCTTTTTGAATACCTTTCATACTGAAAAAACATAAATTATTTTTCAACATATCTTTGTATGCTGAATATCTATGGAACACTTATTTATGTTGTTTCTTTTCCTAATGTAAGATCAAGGAAGAAATTGGGCCATTAGATAATAATGGAGTAGAATGGAATTTCTGGGAGTATATGGAGATTGTAGAGAAACTGAACAAATTCTTTGTGTCATATATTAAAGATACAGGATAAATATCTGTACTGATTGGCTTCCTCAAGAAAAAATTAGAATAGTTAAATTAAATGTTTATATCCAAAGACATCTTAAGAGGCTACACTGTAAAAATCATGGATCCTGATGTCATTCATGTAAGAATCCTACATGGAATTTATTTTTTTATTTTATTTTATATCAAATTTATATACCGCCCTTCTCCCGAGGGACTCAAGGCAGTGTACAGCCAAAATAAAAATATCAAGTACAAATGTTAAAATACAATTAAAAGGATATATATCTATTTGGCTCCAATTAAAAGAATGACAAACCGATTAAAAAACATTTAAAAAATTGTTAAGCCAGCCCGGCTTGCTGGAAAAAGAAGGTTTTAAGGGCACGGCGGAAAGTACCTAGGTCTTGAATTCTCCTTATCTCTGGGGGCAGCTGATTCCAGAGGGTAGATGCCCCCACAGAGAAGGCCCTCCCCCTGGGGGCCACCAGCCTACATTGTTTGGCTGATGGCACCCCAAGGAGGCCCTCTCTGTGGGAGCGCACAGGTCGATGGGAGGCCGTCGGTAGCAGCAGACAGACTCGAATTGTTTGTCTTGTTGGCCGCTGACCAGGAGAAGACCAACATCATGTTGCCATTTCAAGATTTTATTCAGAATGGACAAGACACATGAGCTTGTATAATTTATAATAAACCATCCCCAAGGAGGCCTTTGCATTTTGTCTGAATGCAACCAAGGCATGAAACAACATCTCTAGAACTAAAGTTGAAAGGCAGGAAAACAGGAAG
Organism: Ptyas mucosa; assembly: GCA_012654045.1. Classification (NCBI taxonomy): domain Eukaryota; kingdom Metazoa; phylum Chordata; class Lepidosauria; order Squamata; family Colubridae; genus Ptyas; species Ptyas mucosa. The sequence continues at coordinate 11,328,342 of WNWU01000016.1, forward strand.
AATAGCACTTGCAAAATTGTGTGTAATGTCCCTGCCAAACTTCTCTTTCAATAAAGAGGTAGATAAAGATGAGCAACAGAAGCATAGCTAAGGACATCTAAGGGAGGATTACTGTATTTTTCTGTGTATAAGACGATACTTTTTCTTAAAAATATTTACCTAAAAATGAAGGGACGTCTTATAAACAGGGGCCAAGAGGATAACCATGGTTGTGAAACTGCTGATACCTTATCTCTGCAAACTAGCCTCATGATCAAAACTTCCAATTACAGAGAGAAGCTAACAGGTTTCCTCCAATCATGAGCCTTATGTAATTGACATCAGCTGATGCTGTAGAGAGCATGTAGCTGGTGTCCAGATGCGACAGGGAGTGGTAATGTTGAAGCATTCTGAGGCCATAAAAATGTCAGGGAAAAAACAAACAAACACCAGTACCGGTATGTCTTACTCTGCAAAATAAATGTCTTCTATTTAATGTTTAAAATATTGATTTCTGAATTTTTGGTAAGAAAAGGGGGGGCATCCTATTCATGGGGGCATCTTATAGACGGAAAAATATGGTATTTCAGCAGTGTGGAAGCTTATGACTGCATTCTAGCTAAGCCAGATCTAGCAAGCTCCCAGGACTTTTTGCTGTATCCACTGAGAGTCTTTCAGACTCTGAAGTTCAATCACCAAGGCCCTAAGCAGAGATATGCTTTAAAGATACAACAGCAGAGGGCTAATCAACTGGCCAAAAACAGACAACAGGAGAATAGGGTCTATCATGTAATCTGCCTTCATTGTACATTTGGGTGGAGGGTTGGCCTAATGTGGATATTTATTAGCTTCCCTCCCTGAAAGAAAATGCCAAGAACACCTTTTAATAAGCCTTAGCTCTGAGATGCTGTCCTGCAAACTCTGGATTCCACCTCACTGCATCTTTTGGCTCTCTCTCTCTCCAATGTATATGGACAATGAATTTGTTGCTTTTTTGTTGGATTCCTGGCCTTGGCTTGTGCAAACCTTGTGACTATGTCTATAATTGTTGTCTTAATATATTGCTAAAAAGTACTGGGTTTGTATCTCACTGGATTCTGGCTGGCAGCCATCAATGCCAAAACAGAAAATCCTGACACCCAGGAAGGACAAGATGGAAGTAGTCCATGCCACATATTGCATATGGACTTGGCTGACAGTGAGAAAAGACCCAGGTCAAAGCATATACACAACGGGGACAAAGTTGTATAACTAAACAGAAAATGTTTTTGGGATGCTAGAGGGCCCAAATTCACTTGTCAACGTTTTATGTGACTGCTGTGGGAAAGGCAAGTTATATAAGCATTAAAATAAAAATGTCAGTTTTGAAATTTCTTTATAGTAATCTATGGTATTTACACATCTGGAACTGCAAGTCCTAATTGTTTGGAAGAAGATAGAGTTGGATAAAATACATACATAATTTATAACAAAGAACAGTGCTTCGCACTGACCATAGTTAATCTTAAAAGAGTCATTACAACAACATGTAGTGATAGCTGTAAACTTAGATGACTTTACGTATGATGAGATTCATAGACTGAAGAAAGGGAGTTGATAAGACATGTATATTTGTCAAACCCAACATCTAAAGAAGCATATGCTTTTTCTGATATGATTACTTGTTAAAAACATAAAAAATACTATTATTGACTATAGTACTCAATGAATTTTTTAAAAAATGAAATTTAAGTGAATAAATATTTTTTGAATTTATTAAATGCAGTCCAGTCTTTTCTGTCTAAGCACTATTCAAAGTGGCTTAGTAGAATGAAAAATATCAACTAAAAATAAAAATAAAACGTAAAAGAATTGTTCATAATTTAGATTATTCTGTGCTAAAACACTGAAATTGTTGCAGATACTGGTATCTTTTGATTTGTAAACTATCGTATTTAGCTGCTTAAAATATTGATATTGATTAGAAAACTTCAGTTAAATCATTAGTATGCAATTTCTGCTTTCACTTAAAGTACTGGAACGTTTGGCTCACTGAATAGCTTTTCACAGCAGTTCTTTATTAATGAAATTACTGTATTTCTGGGTTTTTTTATTTATTTATTTAGCATATGGCAAATACATGCACTTTTAGTAGTTCAAATGTTAATATCCAGTCCAGCCAGCCATTCAAGGACAGGGTTGTCTATATTGAAAAAACAGACATTGATGGACATTCGGACACAATGTGATGGATATTTTGTCAAGGAGCACCATAGTCACACTGAGGGGTAGAGACAAGATCTCACTTAAACAATGAATCCTGGCAGACACCATTTTGGGTAGGGATCCTGTTCAGAGTTCTGGGTATTGCCATGTGAGACAAAACCTCTGGGTATTGCCATGTGAGACAATAAGTGTTTAATTTTGGTTATTCTAATTATCAAAAGTTTTTAACAAATGTTTTGTAATAAAAATACAGACAATATTGGTGCATTCAATAAGAATTTGAAGCTTATATTTTTGTTGGATACAATTAAAATATTATTGTTTGAATATAAAAAGCTATAAATTCTATTTTAGCAACCATCATGTAATTAATATATATTTCCAAAATGTGATAAATGTGTACTCTATAGGAATATGGAAGTCCTGACTTCCATAACTGAAATTTTTAGGAGCAAAGATCTCCTCTGTTGGTAGAAGAAAGGAGGTAGAATCTCCTTTCTTCCTTTTTTTCTGTGCCTAAAATGAGATGTCCAGTTAGAGAGAAAATTAGAGATGCAATGGATAACTTTGATTACATTCACTGAAATTTTCTCCTGAGAAAACAGTTTTCTACTTTCATCTATTCAATTTATAAGTACTTAAACCATGGATTCAAAACATTATATAATTTTGTAGGCCGATTTCAGTCAGAGGTCTGTACTGAAATTGCTTTAGTTGGCCTGGTCAGTGATCAGTATCTGGAGTTACATAAGAGAGTAGGTCCTGCTTGTTCTCTAAGAACCCTCAATGTTCTTGGGGATACTAAGAGACAGAATCGGAGCTGGAGGCTCTACTTCTAGTAATTGGATCAACCTCAAGAGCAACATGGAGAAATTGGTATTCTTAACACTTGTTGTGGTATCGACTCTTCTCAAATATGTTTACATATTTTTATGTAACTTTTAGGACACAATAATAATTATCTGTTTCCTCAGATTCAAGAATAGTAGCTGATTTCTTATATTGAGTACAGTGATTAAGCTTAATCAATGCAGGAAATGTAAATGCTTATGTTGGATCAATTGAAAACCAGTGCAGCACAGTCTCTGGAGATTAAAGTTTTACTGCTTGACAGAGTTCCTGAATTTTGTAGTAGTTTGGGATTTTGTTTGCTAGTTGTACATGGAGACGTCCTTTACTTATTTAGTAATATCCTGCTTGGGTAGGTCCATTATATTCTATACAGAACAAATTTTGGAGATGTTATAAAAAGCTGAAACTTTAGAGTACTGTGGTTCACTGTTTAATAGAAATACAGTTAAATTGTGCTGATTGCTTTTACTTCCCAGTTCAGTTCAAAAATGTTTTTTGGGTAAGTTAGTTTACTGTAACTCAGAATGTTGATTTCTGTGATTAAAGTCCTAAACATCTGGAAACCACATGAAAGAGTACCTTTTCCCATACATGCCTCACTATGGTTTCAGTTCTGTAAGGAAGCTATGTTCTGTGTCTTCATCTATTTTAGAAATTATAAGAGTAAAAGAGGGACCGTATTATAAACTGAGAGTACGGGAAGCAATGTATTGTATATCTTTCTGCCCATTGAGGCTGCGTGAGTCTCAGCATTTGAGTAGGGCAAATAAGGATGATTGACCATTTTAACTAAACTTTAATGATGGTTTGTGTATTTTTGAAAGAGTGTAATTAATTATGCCCTATGCATTATTAAACATAGGGAAATCTGGGAATTCCTGGGAAATTTGAATGGCCCTGAACCTGTTACACTTTCACAAAGTTCTGTAAACCTGGGCCAGTAGGTTAGGTCACCACTGCTGTTGTTTGTTGTGTTTTGTTTTTGTGACTGAGATTTAAAGGTTTTTACCTTGGGTACCATTGTTGTGGTTTTTGTTGTAATCTCAGATTATTTCTATGAGAGAGGCAACCATATAATAAATATTTATTGATTCTTAACTGATCATAATGATTTGTATTATCATGTACAATGATATTTTGTAAACTGATTTTCACAGAATTACTGTTTATAAATTCAGTGCATTTATTTATTTATGGCTGATATTTACTGAATCCGAAATTTATAGAATTAAGATAATTTTCATAACATTATTCAGAATATTAATGTATTGCATTTCTTGAGCGTAATTTATTTGAACTGATAATGATAGGAAGCAGAAGCTTAATAATAAACTGTAGGTACAAAAATATTTTTGTAGCATATATCATTATCATATTGGTATTAACATACTAAATGGAATCTTGCCTATATATCATAGAACATACAAATAGCATGCTTTACAATAGCATGTTACATGTTTCCCTGTTTCAGGTACAATTTATGGCAGGTTTTCAGAGGTGTCATAAATATTTCACCTGCTTGCTGTACAGCACACTTCAGTAAGATGTCTTATCACCAAGAGTAATCCACTTGTACCTCAGATTGCATCCAAGGTCTGAATGAATAAATTATTCTGCACCTGTTTTTTCTTTTTTTTAAGTAAGAATTTTCCACTTTTCTGAAAGATTTTCTGTACTATAACAAATTGCTTATTCATACTACATAGCATTGCCTTTCAGTCTATAGAACTCATGAACCCTTATCTACTTATTACCATAGACTTTGCTCTTTTTTAATTCTATGGTTTGCTTTGCTTAAGTGAATAGATATTGAGAAGGTAGGTTATAATATCTATAAACTTACTAACTAAAAAAGAAGTCGCACACAGTAAGAGATTGACCAGAATGGTAAATTATAAAGTGCATTTTTATTTAGATGGGCTATGGTGATTTTTCCATGTTAAGTCTTCTTGCTTAAATAGCAATTGATAGTTCTCGGTCTCCTGGCCAGTAGAATGGGCCAGAATGTGCTGCTATTCAGCTCTTTGTTCCCAGAGCAATTGTCAATTGGGTGAAAACAATGGTGAACTGATCCAGGTTGGGACCACCAAATGGAGGGTGTGGAAAACATAATCCTTATCCCTTTATTTAAAAAAAAATTGCAAGCAACTCACAAAGATATGGGGCAATTATAAATGAACTCCACTGGTTACATTGCAATTGTTTTAAATCCCTTTCCCTGTATTTGTGAATTTTTGTAAACAAGGAGGCTATAAGAGGATTGGCCTTTCACCATATGAACAATGATTCCAAAATATATAGTGCCACTATTTCTTAACAATTAAGGAAATGAAAACCAAAAGTAGGACAAGATGACACAAATTTCTTTTATTGTCTAATTTTCCCCTAGTGTTCTGTCTCTTAAATGAAAAATCAAACTCTTAAGCAGCTGGTTCTTTTCCACCAATAAATACTCTTTTTGGGAGGCAAAGGGTCCGGTAGCATGTGTTATGTGTCTATGGATTGGAGTAACAAGATGTGAAGAGAAAGGATTTTATTTTTCTCTCCACTGTGTGAAACAAAAGTCACTTTCCTGGAATCGCCTACTTGTATCAAGAAGGAAAGTCCAATTGGCAGCAATAGTGATAATCTACTGTATTTATTCTGATTTTGTACTGAGTAAATATATCAGCTGTAACAACCACAAGCTGCAAGAACTAGATGGCCAGTAGATGCTGTATAAGATGGGCCTTTGGTCTTATTGAGCAGGGCTGCTATGTTTTAGGAAGAAGTGAAACAGGCACTGTTTGCAGTCTTTATTGTTTTAGCCTCCAGAAATACACTAGGTAATGTCCATCTGATTCCTCCTAGTAAAGGAGGCCCTGCTATTTTATTGTGATTGTAGCCCACCATAATTTAGGTATATGCATTTGATAGTATTGAATTTTTTTGTAGAGGAAAATTCAAAAAAGTTTTTGTAGATTTATTTTTAAAATATTGGTTACATTAGCTCCCTCCCCCCCTCCCCTCTCTCTCTCTCTCCTTGGCCAACTTACAGATCTGAATATCTTTAGAATTTATATATGTTTGCATTGAATCTGCATCTAACATAGGTAAAGGGGGGCACAGAAAAAGATGGGGATCTACAGCAGTTAGGGAATTAGCTTATGGTATAATTTTATTTGTATTTATACTTTTTGTTTTGTGCAAGTTTTAATAGTTACCCTTTGAGGATTTCCAGTCTAGCTTATCAGAATCCACCAACAGCTTTTTTGTAATATTCTCGTTTCCCTTTTGGTTCAGCCGAGCCCACTGACAGATCATTCAAATTCAATTGTTTTATGTCTAAGCCGAACAGCTAATTAAAGTAGGGATGATTAACCTGACTGGCAGTATCGCTCTCTCACTCCCTCCTGTTCCAATCAGTCTTTCTCTCTCTCTCTCTCTCTTACACACACACACTCACTAACACACACTCACACACACTCACACACAGAGTCTTTTGCTCTACTGTTGTGTGTGTGTATGTGTGTGTGTGTTTTTCCTCTTCTCTCCTAAACGTGGTCTGCTTGCTGATGGCAGAATGGCACTCGGAGATTTGTGCATTGTGTCTGGTTTCCTACGGGCAGGCTGACCCAGTGCCTCTGGGGACTTATCAATAGACCACTCAGAAGAGACAGAGACAGGAGAAAGGAGGAGGGGTGGGGGGAGACAGAAAGAGAGAGAGAGAATCAATATCAAGAATAGAAGGAGCTCCGAAGCCATTTTTTTTATTTAAAAAAAAAAGTCTATCAGGACTTGGGAAGAGGGTGACAAAGAAGGTTTTTGAAAGAGGCAGTGGAGGAGGTTCTAATAAATTTGGAAGGATACAGTTCCCTGTCTTGGGGAAAAGAAGAACTCCTGGCTGATTAGCATTCACACCAGGTATGAGATGTTCGCTACCCCTTATCATCGCGTCGCCACCGAGAGGAAAGGCGCCTTTTCTTTTATCTTTTCTTCTTCTTCTTTTTTGAGGAGATGGAGCGAGCGTGCATTTTTGTGTGTTTGTTATTGCTGCGAGGGCTGGGGGGGGGGAGAAGAAGAGCCGTGGGCATTGGTGTGACGGGAGCAAGAAGAATGGGAGCAGGGCAGCAGCGGCGGAGGGGAAAAAGAGTCTGGAGTAGGTGGTTCTCTTCAGGCAAACACCCCCCCCCCCCTCAAGGGGTTACCCAAGTTCATTCTGAGCAGGTGGATTTAGGCGGGGAGTTACTTAACGCTTGACCGCCAGTTTTCAAAAAAAAAAAAAATCCCGCTTCCTATGTCTATTAAAGGAAGCGCCAATGTTTCTCTTTCTCTCTCCCCCCCCCCTCCGCGCTTCCCGCTCTCTCGCGCGCTCTGCCTCTCTCTCCCCTCTCTTTTTCCTCTTTTCCTAACCAGACAGCGGGAGGGTTCTTGGCTCCTAGCCAGCCCAAAAGCCTCTAAGTGTTTTGCACTTGTTTCAGGGAGTCGCTGCCCGGCGATTTTTTTTTCTCTCTCTCTCTCTCTCCTTCCTCCAGCATTTTCAGTAGAGAACAAAGAGTTCTTTACAAAGGAAAAGAGGGGACTGCGAGCTTGACGCTTAAGATGTTCCCCCCTCTGTTTTTAAGGTCCTCCCTCTCCTTTCGAACAGAAAAGAATCCGTAGCAGCACCAAAAGAAGAAAAAAGAAAAAGGATTTTCCCCCACTTCGTAATGCAAAAAAGGAGGAAATAGTTTTATTTTTTTTCCTGCTAGCCCTTTTCAAAATAACGTGTTTTTTTTTAAAAAAAAATGTAGCTGTTGCTTTGCTAACTTTTACCTGATGGGGGTTCCTTACATAAAAGTTAGGCTGTTCTCTGCCTTTTCTCTTCCTTCCTCCCTGTTTTCTTTTTTTCTACTTCTCAAGGCATTATACCTGGGCAATAGAGGTAAGGGGAATAGGAAAGATTCAATTAAGCAAAATTAGGATGTGAATGGGAAATTCTTCCACTTTTGGCCACCTGGCCTTCAAAACTTAGTACTGTATGGAAGGAACGTGTGTATGGTTTGTCTGCTTCTGAATAAAAAGGTTTGCAAGGCTTTTCAGAATTGTAAATTGTTTTGCTATCTACTTGTCACTTTTGCACCTGGTTATATTTATATTACATGTTTTGGGCACACATTATATTTTGTATATATTAAAATATGTATTTGGATGTCTACGTAAACAGCATTACTTTGGTTAGTAATATAAGATAATCAATTGATCTATTAGTCAAAAAAAATAGACCAATAGTTTTTCATGCTATTAAATATATTTCAACCATGCAAGCTTCGGAACATTTATAAGCTCAAAAGGAGTTGCTTTTAATGAAAGTCATTCCTACTAATACCCATTTCTAATAGGAAAAATAGCAGTTTAGTACAGCAAGTAGGAGTATGTGATCGCTATCATTGTGTTAAATATAATTTTAAATAGATGAAAAATATGAAGTAATTGTAGCAATTGTTTTAGGATACAAAGGCTGATAATATTACTAGTAATATCTTTTTCTTTAAAGAGAAGTTACTGTACATTTTCTGCATATTTTGGAATCTCACATACTTAATAGATTTTTTTTTTTGAGGAAATATGTGTACACACGACGTTGAAAGATAAGTTGTCGTAATTTTACTACTACAATGTTGCAATAACTTTATTGCAACAATAAAGTGAAACTAGCTACACCATGTAAATATAAATTACCTCAGGAACCCTCCCTACTCTTAGGACTCTTCATGAATGAACCTGAAATATTTTGTGAAAAGAAAAGTCAAATTCAGAAATACTGGAAGCTAATATATTTGGCTTTCTAAAAAATAGTAGAAATTAAGTAACTTCTAACTGCGTTATTTGCAATTATCTTCATGAAAATAAAATTAAATACTAAATTGCAATATTTCCATATTTATTGTTTTACATTAAAATATAATAAAATAAGTAATACCTTTGAACTTCTTTATTAATAGGAAGCTTATTTACATTTTCTGCCTTTTTTATTCTTTTGTTTGCTTTATTTTGTTCTGTAGAATATATCTCTTATTTTCTATCTGGAATCTCAGAAGTAGCAACAGAAGGGAGGGATAGTCAGTGCCAAAATCTATATAACCCCCTTCTCACTAAGAGTAATCTTCCATCAGATACCTGCATGTAGAAAAGGAAGAAAGAGGATAGTTTTTTTCTGAGATTCTTTTTGAATCTAACCTAAGACTAAGGCATTCACAGTAAGAGAAGAAAAGAGAGGGAAACAGATGAAGGAGGAAAAAAAAAGAAAACGGAAAGAAAAGCTCTTTGAGCAGGAACACACTGGCTCTTTCTTCCTTCAAGCAATCCTTTCCAGCTCCTGGCGACATGTCCTGCGCTTTTAGATATCATATGACTTTAGCTGGGCTCCTGTTAGCAGAATGGGCCTGTTTTCCTTTAATTCTCTTTTCCCTGCTCCCTTCTGTGTTTCTGCCTATGTGTAATCTTCGCTTTCCTTTACTTTTTTATGTGCTTCACATAAAGGCAAAACAATTTCATTCCCTCATTTGATTTAAGTTAACTGCCCAAATTTAGTTCATATAGGTGTGGGCTTACATTGCCTTTTCTTAAGTGTACATATTCATATGTTTACATATTCTATCTGACATTCCTCCTTTGCAACAGTGTCTAGGAGTCATTGTTGCTAATGTGAGATATAATCCTAGAATTTATATTAATATATAAATTAGATTTGCATAGTCATTTATACCTGTGTAAAATTTATATCACCTTGCTTTGAAAATTAACTTCCAAAGGTTTGTGATCTCTATGTATCCAAGTGGATTATAGTGGAAGTTCAGCCAGAAGTAAAGTCCTGCTGGGGAGGAAAAAAAAACTTATAATATTACTTAAAATAAGATGAAAATGTATGGATTTTTTAGCATTTCAAAATATATTTATTCCCACGGGTTAAAAAAAAAAGTATGTGAATGTTTCTAATCACAGGTCTTAGGAAGTTCAAAATACTTTAGGAAAGTGAAATGTTTCTAATCTTCATTTCTCCCTTGCTGAACGTCCCAGAAAAGTTTTTAAGTTAGTTTTTGCCATGATAGAGTATATTTAGAGATTATAAATTTGATTTACTACATCAGTTTTTATGTTGGACGTGCCTTATTATTTCATATAATTTAACATGTAATTCCAGGAAATCCAAATGTTGATAAAGTTGCCATTTGGATGCTGTCACTAAAACATTTTGTGCTTCTGTTTCCTATGTATATTTACTTGAAAGTTATACGATCAACCAGTCTTTTATATAAAATTGTACAGAATTGGGATATGTGATAATCAGAATAATAATCAGAAAACTATAACAAATCACAGAATATATATCTTCTTTAACAAATACTACCGGTATTTTCAATGCTTGTCTTCTAAAATTGTTTTTGCATGAAGCACCTTCAAATCCAACTTGTTACTGTATATGTATACTATATACAATCTATATATATTTGAGAAAACAAATACTTAGTTGTCTAGAGTTAATTTTCCCCCAAATTAAAAGATCCCATGTTCCATTTTGAGTCAAGAGATATATTTTAATTTTGTGAGCCAAATTGGATATGTATCATCTGTGTCTCATTAATCATTTATATACTGGCTTTTATTAACTCTGTTTCCATTAACACTACTAGTTTAAAATTCTAAGATCGTCATTTTTTAATAACTTCTTTTTCAGATTTTCCCCAAATAAAAACTAAAATTAGACACTTGCAGGAATATATATATGTATATGTATATAATATCTGAAAAGGTGTTGGAAACCTGCATTTCAAATTTCCTTTAGCTATATTTATTAGGTATCCTTATTCAGCTTCCACAGTCTCCGTTCTTAAACAAGTAGTAATATATAAGCTGTGAAGTAAGAAGATATAGAGAAGCATCTTAGTGCTGCTTATTTGTTTTAACATAAAGTAAGTCCAGTGTTGACCCATTATAGTATCATACTTCATATCTTGGAAAAGCAGACTTTTCTTCAGAAATTATGACCCCTTGTAATAATTTTAAGCCATTTTCAAATATTTTTTCCCTCTTGACCTATTCTCTGCCATATAAATATGACTGTAGAAACTCTGTAATTAAATGCAGAGATTTGGTTTGGTTTTGCATTAAAGCTTCATTTCATATCGACATATCAATTCTTTTTTTCCTGTTTAGAAAAAATGATTTTGAAGTAAGCACAATACATGATGTACATATTATGTGTTTTTATACCGGTATGTACCATAATTACATTATTCATTGATTTATATGCCTATATATGTCAAGGCTGTGAATGACTAGTCTACACTATTCAGCATATAAATACATATTTGTGACATTTTTTCATAAGCAAGGATAGAAAGAAATTCTGTCTTCTGATTTTCTGAATACCTAACAATTCGACAATGACACCTGTTCAATGTATATGTTTACTCCTCACTTAATGTATCTGATAATATTTCCTTGAAAAACTTCAGTTTGTCCTTTGGAAAGGTAAATCTTTTCCTGTCCTGCAATAAAGTGTTACTTTTGTTGATTTGTCAATCAGTACAGAAATGAGAGTAAAATTACAATTGAGAGCTTTAATGATAGAAAGAAGTTCTATATGTTATGCTTAACAGACTTGGTTTTGATTTTTAGTAATGAACATGGAAGTCTGTGATAAACTTTCCAAATATATATGGCTGGATTTTTGCCAAATGGAAAACTAGTTTATGTTATATGTGTGTCATTGGTACACATCAATGTAGTTTAAAGGCCAGTAGCAAGATAACTACTAAAAATATAATCGATTCTCCTTTAGCATGATAAGCATTAAAGTTTCACAGATATATATAATGAAATATTTTCCTGAAATATAATAGCTTCTATAGAAATAAAACGTAGCAGTGATTCACTAGTGATAAGCCTCAATTGAAGCTTATCACAGGAAGCTTTGTAGTTTGGGTTCAGTTTTGCTGTTCTTAATATTACATAAGTAAAACATTCTTCCTAGGAATCAGTGACTAATCTTATTCTTATTTACCTATACGTGGTTCCTTCAAGCCAAGGCTTATTTTTGCATAAGATTGTACTGTTAGAACTTTGTTTTCAGGTAATACTTACACACTAATATGTTCTCCTTTCTATTTAAGAATATATTGGAAAAAATAATGTCAAAGGAGTATAGTTGTGATTTTATATTAAACTATAATTTTTCACCATTATTAATTCATAATATAGCCTAATATAGCATTGCCTTTTTTAAAAGATCAGATATATTGTTTGAAAAATACTTATTATGACTTAACAATTTTACACTGGTTCATTTCAACACTGCCTTAAGTTTTGAGACTAATAAAAGTTCAGATTTAAATCTTACTATTCAACTTCTTTTTGTGTTGTACAGTATATTGCCCATTATTTTTCTTAACTTTTTTCCCCCTGAAGTTACGGTATACAATTTTTATATTACAGCTGAGATGTGTAAGGGTATATACCCTCTATTGTTCTCAGTGAAATTTTGAATTGAACTGGGTCCTTCTATTAAGAATTCTCTTGGCGTACCTGAAAGACTCGTTTTATACTCTGCCAGTCTTTTAAAGTTCTGACCATATTATGAGAAGCAAACTAGTCTGTTAATGCAGTCTTTTCATTACTCTAAATAATAAAATTTCTCTGTGATCTGTTAATCTCTACCACGTATCCCAGAAAGCATACAGATGTAGCGTGAGAAACAGTTTCTTCTCTTTTCCTGCAGCAAATAAGTTCTATAATTATTTTTCTGGCCAGAGAATCAGGATGTACCAAAGAAAATTATGTGTGTTTAGAAAGTTGCCAAAAGCTTTGCCTGGGAGGGGATCAGCTGTTGTTTTTCTTTAAAAAGAAATTAAGTACTTTCTGAGTCCTGAACATATTCTTAGCGTTACAGAGTTCATACAGCAATCTTAAATATGACAACATATTAAGGATGTAACTAGCAAAATAGGACAAATTCTATTCATTTTAACCTCCGGACACTCATTTTTTCCCCTGAAATAATAGTGGGATACATGAAAGTTTTTCGTTAAAAAAAGTTGCATTTTGCTTTACTTTTACTTTACTTTTTACTTTAACTTTCTCACTGATTGGAGTCCCTTTTTCTTCTTCCTTTTATACATTACGTTTCTATTCTAGGTTCTAAATATATGTAAGTATCTGCATCATTCTCTAAGAATTTTATTACATGATAATTAGTTTCAAATTATGAAGTGCACTTTAAAATTATGAAAAATTATGAAACTTAAGAAAAAACTATATATTAACTTTTAATTTCATACATTTTTTAAAAAAATTCAAATAGATAAACTATTTAAAAATATCTATGAATACGCATAACAAGCTACTATCAAAATGGCTACATTTCATTGAAGAACACAAATATAGGAGAACCTGAATGAGGATGCACATTTAGAGTTAAGAACTTTAACCTGTCATATCTTGTTGAATTAACCTGGCCATTGTTGGGGAATGTTGGGAGCTGTAGTTCAGTAATATCAACTACAGATTCAGAATACTTGATAGAATCTTCATTTAAAAAAGGAAAAACTTCAACACCCTTCAAACAATTCTATAATAATTAGCGGTGTTGACTTTTATGATAATCTCAAATCTGAATCTTGAATGAGAACTTTAATCCATCATATCTTGTTGAATGGACTTGGCCATTGGTAGGGAATTTTGCAAGTGGTAGTTCAGTAACTTCAACTACAGATTTAGAATACTTGATAGAATCATCATTTTAAAAAAAAACTTCAACACCCTTCAAACAATTCTATAATGGTGATATTGACTTAATTTTTTTATTCATTGTTGTATGATTCTGTTATTTGTATTACTTTTGAAATTTTAGTATTTAGTTGCTTGAAATTTATTTCTATTTCTTGAGAATTCTGACATCAGTTTTGTGATAACATTTCTGATTTGATTTCAATCAAATCAAAAACAGACATTTTTCTTGAGGAAATACTTGAATGAAGATATAAGTGAGTTACTAAAGATTAATGTAGGCAAGACAAAATTGCCTAAAGCTGGTGTGCCTTTGATATGGTTATATGTCCCATAAAGAACACATTTTCTAGACTGGAGCACTTGTTAAAACCTATATTGTTGCAAGGTTCCTAGATAGCAGTTATGTATTTGATTAGTGCCTTTTATCAGTCTGATAAGTTGCCTGCAGTCATTTCCATCAAATCAGGGTTTGGTTCAGGAAATTCAGGTTACAAAAATTTCCCATGTGGATTACTGCAGTATGCTAGGTGTGGTTATCTTTAAAGATTGTTCAGAAATTGCGTCTAATTCAAAATTCTGCAGCCCACTAACGTATGTAGATGAGCCATAAGAGGCAAATTACTCTTTTCTTAACACACCTGCACTGATTGCCTGTTTGCTTTCTAGACCCATTTCTAAATGCTAGCAGAGACTTTTAAAGTATTGAACATCCTGCATATATTAGGTTGTGCCTTTTCCTTACTCTGTGTTCGTGGTGTCACTAGTTCTGTAGGCAAGGCCTGTTTTCTTTCTACCCTTCATAATCTATAAACTCTTGTTATAAATCTTTAGTTGTAGAAGTTCTAGTTCTACTCTGTTTGAAATAAAAGTATTGTTTAAGAAAACCTTTCAATTCTGTTTTTGTTTATTTTCCTGTAGTATGTTTTTTCCAGATATTTGTGTGTGATTGGCAATTTAGGTACTTCTGTAAATTCTTTCGAATTATTAATAAATTTCCAGAAGTACTTAAGTAAATACATTCTATTTTACAGGTGAACAAGCATTGTCACACAGCTTTGTTGAGGTCCATGTTGGCCAAGCTACATAAGAGCCAGAGCAGAATTTGCAGACATTTATCCTGAGCTCTTGTTCTAATTACAGGGCCCACACTGGTTCTTCAAATGTAAGTTGGAGTTACTCCATTTGTTATATTTTCTATTTGAATTAATGTATTTTTCTTTTTTCATTTTATTATTTCAATATTTTAAACTTTGTTCTATTAAAAAGTTGGTCTTGAACCTACATGTGGATCAGCTGTTATAACCACACATTTGTTTGTCATGTATTTCATGTCATTTATTTATTTTAAACCCGCCCCACAAGCCATTAATGCCTAATCATTCAGAAATATGGTATATAGAAATGCTTGTTTTGCAGATGGTGAAGATACTGCCATTTATCTGTGCTTAAGTGTTGAGAAGATCAATTGGCAGAGATACAACCCTAATCCAGACTCTATTCAAGGGAAAAAATCTATTTAAAACTGTGGCTTTCATCCTCATATTATCAATATTTATGCTATACATGTACAAACATTAGTAATATATTTTATATGTTTGAAAACCCAAAACTCTTTTGTGGTAAAATATTTCAGTACATAAGATTTGATCTATATTAATACTAGCAGTGGCTGGCTTCACAGAATATACATAATGGTTTTTCTTACAGAATAATTTTATGAAGATATTAATGGTGGCATTCTTAGACTACATTTAACAAAAAATATGTTTTTATATTTTAAAGTTACATGTGAGTTTTTCTCCCAACATAATTTATTAGGTATTTTTTGATTCTAGAAAATAAAATGGCTTCAGTTCATTTTGAAATTTTCTCTTACTGAGAAATCATTTTTCTATAATGGTATAGAAAATGAAAATATTTTTATTAATTTTTTACTCAAATCATGTTGTAATTGCATAGTTTACACAATTAAGGTAAAACAGTGATTACAATGATTGCATCCTGAACAAAATAAATGTGTATACTCAGGATTAAAATTATACTGGATTTTTAAATAATCTAATCTAATCTCTTCCTCAGTGCAGGAAATCCAGAACTAAAGCATATTGTATGATGTTGAGAAACCATATCAATGGTTTGCTACCAAACCTCTGGCAAAGCTGAATCTACCTTCTTCCCCCATCTTTTGTTAAATTGCTCTTGTCATGAAGCATTTTTTTCTACTGTTTACTCAAAATCTATCCTTCTGTAACATAAACCATTAGACTTAGACTAATTCAGTAACAGGTCCTTGCCCTCTTCTTGTAGCAGTCTGTTATTTTCTAGGCTACTATTTTTAGAGGAATTTCCTTCAAAGGGAAAATAGAAGATAACAGTTAAAATTGACTAGCTACGTTTAAGTGTCTCCTTTTTTATTGAATGAGGTATCTCTTATGTAATTTTAGTACATATTTTCTAACAAAAATGTTTACAAAGTTGAAGGCCCGTGAGATATCTGCTTGTACTTTTAAAAAAGATGTGAAAGAAAAGGAACATTTTATTTTAAAGGTCTTCAATATGAATCCACATTCATTAATGCACAGCAAGCAATAGATAAAGAAGGTACATGTAATCAATCTTATCCAAGAACAACATGTACCATCTTGTCTTAACTCTATATTTTTGTCTGCACCTGCTGAAAAATTGCATTTCTTGTTTTGCTCATTTCCTCCTTACTGTTTTTTTCTAAGTAGTTTGAAAACGAATAGATCCAACAAAGAGGAAATCCAAGCTAATTATATATTAATCATAGTGTCATCAAGACATTTCTAATTCTTCTTACATTTATAGCACTAGAGCAGAATTGGTGCAAAATCAAAGCAAAATCTGGAAGGATCTAGGATCAGACTAGCAAAGAATAAACAGGAACTTGTAATTTCTATGTCCTGGAAGGTATATTGCTTTATCCTGAAATTCATATTGGTCTTCTTTATAATTGCAAAAAACACTGGTAGATTATATTATGATATTTATAGTAAATCGTCCTTCCTTCTTTCCTTCCTTCCTTCCTTCCTTCCTTCCTTCCCACCTGAGAGTTCTACTATAGCAATTTACTTCATTGTTTCCCATTGTAAGGTTCTGCTTTTGATTTCTTTTTAATGATTAGCAGAGAATGATCAAGTGATAATTTAACTTGTTAAACTCATTGGTTTGGAGTCTAAAATGGGAAGTAGCAACTTCTGTCTCTCTTTCAGTATTCAACTGAACAAGTCATCCTTTATGCTTCTATCCTTCATTTAGGAGGACTCATTTACTAGCCATATTAAACTGAGATCAGTGTAGAAAAACAATAAACCTTCCATCATGAATTTACTTACTAGTTTAAATTAGGATCTAAAGAAATTAAAATGTGATTTTGTATGCAATAAGAACATTAATTTCAGATGGCCATGTATACATACCCCTAAACCAGAATTCAGGTTAAAATATGCCATTTGCCAATCAACCATACCGGAACTAGGAAGTGGAGGTTTGGGGGCGGGTTGTTTAATAGGTTTTATTATAGGATGTATTTTTTTAAAAAAAGTTAAATTCTGTGTTTCCTGAAGTCACTTTCAGTGTGAGTTGGGTGACTATATAAATTTGCTAAATAAATAAACAAGCAAACAAATACTAAAAGACAGGTGTTGATTTAAGTAAAGATTAAGATATATACCATATTATGAAAGAGCAAGTGTGGTTCACCATCTTTCCATACAGTTGAATAGTTTGAAGCTGTTAGTAATAATTTAATTAAAAATAAGTTCATTAAAGTAATTGGACTAACCTAGAAATTGTAAAAAAAATGTTTATGAGTATATTTGCTACTTCTGATGTTTCTGGTAGGTAGCTGAATCATCCTGATGGCAT
Source organism: Ptyas mucosa (assembly GCA_012654045.1). Taxonomy (NCBI): domain Eukaryota; kingdom Metazoa; phylum Chordata; class Lepidosauria; order Squamata; family Colubridae; genus Ptyas; species Ptyas mucosa. The sequence continues at coordinate 11,346,015 of WNWU01000016.1, forward strand.
GCAACAGGAACCAGCTGTTGAGAATATTAAAATGCAAGCATTTATTCCTCTAGAGAGACAGTAACATCTGCAAAGTTTTCCTGTCTTGATAATTCCACAGAGCATTCCCTAGTAGTTTTAACTTTTTTCATCTTTCTGCAATTGCTTTGGATCTCTTTTTGTTTCATAATATGTCAAAGAATATTACACTATGTGATTGTTACTGAGATTAAAAATAAAATTAGTTTAGGAAGAGTTATAATTTTAAGTATGGGAGATACAGTACATTATTGGTGTAGAAAGGAAATGAGTGATTCTATGTGACATAAATCATTTTTGCTACTGGTACGTAGTATATTAATGATGATAGAATGAAGAAACGGGTGCTAACAGGTAATTCCACAGATTCCATTTCTGCAATATTAGTGTGAATAATGTTAGAAATTTTTCTAAAAAGTTGTATCCTATTTCTGTGCCTTTTCTTAATTTACCTTTACTTATTCAAACTAATATCCTGGTCTTTGATTAATTCTCTTCTAATTACTTCTGGGTTTAAAATTTTCTACATTATAGCTATATAGGCTATCTACAGTTAAAATGAAATATAAATGGACAAGTTCATAACATCTCATTCGAATTTCATTGTTTGCAATGGGACTTAGGTTCAATAATTTAACTAAGCTGGACTGTTGTGAAAAAAATGCTAAAATGTTAAATATAGACATAAACACAATATTTAAATTCCAGGAGAATTACTTGAATGTAATATATGTAGAACTACCAAAGATCCAGTTTGGTTTAGTAGTTAAGGCACCTGGTTAGAAACTGGGAGACAGTGAGTTTTAGACTGTCTTAGTCAGAAAGCTAGTTGGGTGGCCTTGGCGTAGTCAATTCTCTCTCAAGCCGGAAATGGCAAACCATTTCCAAAATTTTGCCAAGAAAACTGCAGAGATTTGTGCAGGCAGTCACTAAGGGACTCAAAGACACACACAAACACACACTAAAAAAGAACTGTGAGGGATAAGAGGCATTGATAGAAATAAAAAGAGGCTGTGAACCAATTCAGGACTGTTTTCTGAATAAGTTTTCTCAGATTTCTGTTTCATCTTTTGTTCATAATATTAGTATAACATAGATAGCATTCCATTCTCCAGTTTTTTCCTACAACTATATTTAGGAATAATTAGAGGATGGACTTAAATATGAAAACTCCCAATCCTAGTCCAATATCAACACTACACCCACACTGCATTTTCAAATACCACACTTCTACATTGTAGATATTCTTAATCCATGTCAGTTCTTGGTCCATAGTAGGAGGTATGATGTGATTTTGTTTACTGCTACAATTGACGTTTTCCAAGTCTGGACAACTACATTATACTATTCTCTGCAATATATTCATTATCAATGTATAATGAAAAATATACTGACTAGTAGACATAAGACCTATTACTTGCTTGGTACCATGAAACTTACCTTATAAAGTATCAAGCTACTAAGGCCAGCTAAAAGTCTTATATTATCCATGTAAGACTTTCAGTTAGCCTCAGTAGCTTGATACTTTATAAGGTAAGTTTCATGGTACCAAGCAAGTAATGGGTCTTGTGCCTACTAGTTAGTATATTTTACATTTAATTACATCAGCCATGTAATTAACTGCTTCTCATGTCAGGGCTTTGGATTTCCATTTTACCTTTTGCATTTGGATTAGAGTTGGCTACTTTAAACAGAACTTCTGAACTGTTTACTTTGCTGCATTTAACTCTTTGCATGGCCAATCCTGGTTTTATATTTTATTATCTATACAGACTTTATAATCTATAGAGACCTAGAATCACGAAGGGAAAAAAATACCAGTAATCTAATTATACAATATTGAAGGCATTGTAGCAGTCTGTCTTTATTCAATTTGGGTCGGTCACTGGGACCAGAGATTTAGTCTTCTGAGTTTTTGGACTCATAATGGAGCCCATCCTCAGGAAATTTTTCTCTACCGGAATGTAGACAGAAGTTTTCTGAAAACTTTTCTCTACATTCCACACATTCTGGTAGACAGAAGTTCCTTGAGGATGGACTTCAGCAAGAGTCCAAAAGCTTGGAAGATTAAATCTCTGATCCCGGTGACCAACACAGATTGGATCCTGCAACATTATCCTGGGACATGTATATTTGCTTGTATTCATAAGACTGTCTTTAATAAAAAAAATTGTACAGACAACCACATATTTCAACTGTTTATATAACAATGCAATGGCTAGTAGTTAATTACCTACTGTTTTATAATACATGAATATGTCATAAATTAATGTTATTGTACTTCTCACTTATGCTGCTTTTCATCAATTAAATGTCCAGTACAATTTATGTATACATCATTATACCCTTAAGAATCACACCCTGCTTTTTATTTGGAGTAAATGTTTTGCATAACTAAAAAGCAAAGCAGTTGCCATGTAAACAGCATAATTCCCATTTACAGGAAACTCATGCTTGATTCTACCTTGGATTATTCATAGGCTTCATACTATATGCATTTTACTGTGCAACAACCTGATAGGATGTCAAACATTCATGGTTTTGACAGCATCTTAAATATACAAAGGTAGAGTTCTCTATTGCAAAGTTTATTAATAGTATCTCTCAGAATTTAATAGACTAGAGAAAGTTATGGTAGAATAAGTTGTTTCTACCAGACAGTTTAATGTCATTTTTGATATCCACAAGGAATTCAATAAATAAAGTTAATATGTTGGATCTAATGTTTTAAAAGAGATGATTTAAATATATGGTCACCTTAGAAAATTTCTCCTTAGGTCTAGGTTGGTTCATCCATTGCATCTTCTTCTGTCTTCAGATGCTTTGGCGAATAGCTTGATCCCCTCTTCTTTGTTGCAGCTCCTTAGATATTGGAACACTGCAATCATGTCACTTCGATTCCTTCCTTTCATTTCTTTCCAAATAACTTCTCTTGGTTCCTATTACTATGAACATTTATGCTGAGAAAACAAGATAGGGAAAGCATGTAGAGCATGGATTATGGAATTCTTTCACACAGCAGTTGGGATAAAAATATATGTGGTTGGTTTTTTTAATAACAGATAATGTACGTGTGTGTGTGTGTGTGTGTGTGTGTTTCTGTTCTCCCTTTGTTGTGGCACCCATATGGGCATATAGGTGTATTAGGAAGTATATGACAAACTTTATGTATTGGTGTATTAGGAAGCTTATGACAGATTTCACTTAAAGTAAAGGAACAGTGAGGGACAGGGCTCAGACAGAACATTGCCAACAGTCTGACCTGCTACCTAACTCCCTTTCATAGGAATGCACTGAGGTTTTTTTTTCCTGAATATTTTTCTCTGTAAACCCTGGTCTGATCTCAATCTGGGCTTTTTTTGTTGTTGTTGTTATCTTCCACAGATCTATTTTTGTCTTGTCCTTATCTTTTAGTTTTCAGATACATTCTCTTGGATTGGAAAGAATAAAAATTAGATGTGATTTTTATTAGGCAGTATGGATATGGATAGAATATGGGATATTTTAGGAAAGACCGCAATGTCAGATGAGAAATAGACTCTGCAGAAGAGAATGAAAATTGACCTGTACCTATAGACATATTTTTTTAAAAAAATTTGTTACCATATTTCAGCTATCTCAATTCCGATGAGATCAGTGCAAAGAAGTTATTCTTTCCTTGTATGCATTAATATCAGCAATTTTCTATAGTGACGGTGTCAATATCCATAATAATCAGGTTCAGTATGTTTTATGAATGAAACATTATTCCTACAGATTTTCTTCTCCAGATCAGAATGTTAAACAAGATGCTGCACATATTTGTAAGCATTCAAAGATCTGTGCCTATATTGACTGCAAGAATCTAATTTTATTTCATTTTAGTTCTTTATTCTCACTGAATCTCTTATTGCTATGAACTATGTAATTAGACAGTCCATAAGCTACCATATTCAATTTGATTATTTTTCCATATCCAGAAAAAATATCTGTTGTTTTGGTGTTGAGCAGACAGTTAAATCTCCAAATTTTCATTATGGTTGACACTAGAGTGAGCATTGAGCAAGTGACATCAGCATACATTCTCAGAGAGCAATGGGGTGATCCATTAGTAACATAACATAGGCATGGATTCATGGATTACTAGCATTATAAAGTTGAAAAAAATTGAGCTTTTTCAGCACTAAAAGGAGTAATAAAATTAATAACTCTTTTAGACTCTATCCAGGCATTATTCATTACTTATTTTGAGGGAGTGTATTGTATTTCAATAAGTCCAGTCCCATAAATACATGGAATATATCCTTATTCTATTTTAGTTGTTCTGTAGCTATCTGTTCTGAAGAAATATACATCAGAGTCAGGGGTGGGTTCTAAATTTTTTTACACCAGTTCTGTGGGTGTGGCTTATTTTGTGGGCATGGCTTGATGGTCATGTGACAATTCTTTAGGATTTAGCAGAGGTACTGGTCTACCAGGTTTTTAAACTGCTTGCAGAACTGTACCAGTCGACCCATTTATTTTTTCAGGCACTGGTCTACCCATTTATTTTTGCAGGCACTGGGCTACTCATGTATTTTTGCAGGCACTGGGCTATCCATTTATTTTTGCACCGGTCTATTCATTTGTTCTTGGAGACACCAGTCTACCACCAAACTGCCTTTTACCACTGATCAGCTGTAGGGCAGCCCTTTGAAGCCCAGCGGCAAGAGTTTAAACAGTTTTTCCTTATAGCCCATCAGCTGGGACTCAGGAGGCAGCTTGGGGGTGGGGCCAAATAAAAGGTAAGAATAATGCGGGGAGGCGGGGGGCAGAACCGGTTTGGTGACATCATATCGTCACTGCTACCAGCTCGGTGGAACCGGGAGGAACCCACTACTGATCAGAGTGCCAGTATATCTGCATAAACAGTTTGTCCTATATTTATGTATACGTACAGTTCCTAGAAAAAAATGGCTTCTGAAATCATACAAGATTTTTTTAGATGTTTTGGACTTCAAGTCCTATCAGACTGAAGAATGCCAAGGAATTGTTGGAGTTCTAATCTGAAATATCAGAAAGGCAACAGGTTTCTTATCTCTGCTTCTGCAAGTATTGGTGAGATTTTATTCATTTTTTCTCCTGTCCCTTAAATTCTGTTTTAGGAGCTAAGGATTATTGTGTTCTTTGTAGCATTAGATGGAATCATACCTAACATTTGCTTGTAATGTTTGGGTAGTTAATCCATACCCATAGTAGCAACTTCAATTAATTATGATTCTCTAGGTTACTTCGGTATTATTTCTTACCTTCAGTCAACATAAAATTTCAGTATCCAGAGATGAACATTATTTTTCATATATACAAAGCTACAGTGAAAAAATAAAGTGCAGTTACAAGTATAAATGAAGGTATAACTTAAACCTACAATAATAAGTTTTATTCTGAAGGAGAAGGGAGGAAAAAGTTGCCAGTGCAGCAAATGAACTACTATTGAGCTATGACCCTATTGTCTCTTTTCCATCCACCTGTTTGCAAATGAATGAAACAGAGTGAATTGATTTGGCATAGGGTCAAAAGATATTTTAAACTTTGAAGTTCTTTTTGTTGTTTGCTTGCATTTGAGAAGTCAGGGAACCTACTTTAGATATGCATTTTAAATTAAATTATATGTAACAGACATACATTGGTGAACATTTTTTCTGGTTTTTTTATTTTGGTTTTATAAACAATGGCATTACAATACTGATGCAATATCAAAAGCATGCCTTTTGAAGCTACGAAGATTTTTTTTAATGTTAAATTTGCACTCCTCTTTCTTCCAGGGATATCAGGTGTTTTACCTCAGAACAGTCTTGCTATTCTCTATCTTGTATCTTTTTCTCTGTATTAACATTTCATATAAAGATAATTTGTTAAATGAATCAACAAAATGTGTTCTGTAGAAAAATATTCTGAAATTTTGTTAGGTCAATTCATGGATTAGCTTCTCAGTCAGTAGTACAAATTAGTAAGATTGTATTGCATATCTGGATTTTATGCAGTATATTATCCTAATGGAAATAACAGTATCTGAAGCACATTTGTGAAAACTAGAGGCAGAACAGATAATTCAAAGGATTATTTTGTGATGAACTTCCATTATTCTAGTCAGTGTTTTCTCATATTATATTTTAATATAAAAGGTCATACACTTTCTTAAAGATCTTAAGCTGAGCCATGTACTATTGCCAATAACAGAATAAGTTTCCAAATAAAGTAAATGGGGTAACAGAATTGAGTGACATGTGGTAGGCATGTTAGAAAAGTAAACTGTGTGGCACACACCTGCTTTTTGGCTGTGCTGTACCACAAGTTAGCATTTTGGATGAGCAGTTTCCGTTCTGTTGTTTTCTCTCAACACATGGTGTTCAAAACAGTTAAAAAGAAAACCGTGCCCATTTGTTCATCTCAGAAGCTTGTAATTTCTGAAAATTCTGCCAGATTTTATACGTATATGTGTGTGTGTGTGTGTGTGTGTGTGTGTGTAGATAGATAGATAGATAGATAGATAGATAGATAGATAGATAGATAGATAGATGGAGAGAGGGAGAGAGAGAGAGAGAGAGAGAGAGAAAGGGATCATATATGCAGTTTTAGCTGATATTTATATAGAGATAGATGGATGTTATATTTTCAAATGTAAGGGTAATGCCATAAGAAAGCAACTGAAATTAATTCAAAGCAATTACCAGAAAGTACATATCTTTTAGAAATAGAGGTGTTGTTCATTGTGTATATACACATTAAAATATATTGCTAAACTATAGAAAGTATCTAACAGTGCCTGTTCCAGACAACGCATTTACTGTTGATCAACAAAATGCATTTTAGTTTCTTAGTAACCTGAAAACTTTATAGCCATTGATAGATTTTAGGTACCAATTACTCTTTCGTTTTGTGACATTAGTAAAGATGTGCTATGGCTGTAATGCATGACATTTTTCTAGAAGCTAAAAGAATCGAAATATTAAGGTCAGAGAAGGTATCCTGTCATCTCTAATTTGTACAGCTGCAAGTATAAAATAATGCTACTGAATTAAATATTAACAAGTTTGAACAAAGTGATTCAAGTGAGATTTGTATAATAAATAAATTTAACTGAGATCAAGTAATATATCTTGTGATGTATTTTTTGATTCTTCAAGCAAACTAATATACAAAGCTGATGATTTTGTAATTTGATGGAATGATTTCCTCGCCAAATCTAAATTGATGTTCACTATCATTGACAAAACCCTATCTTGATGTATTATTATATGTAAAATGTAACTTTATTCAGAAACACAAATAGTTCAATCCAATACATATTTAATATTTCCCAAAAAGTATTGGTATCCTTCTGTGTTTTTCCAAAGAATCTCAATTTATCATGAAATAAATTGAAACTGATATAAGAAAGTGGCATCCATCATTCTTTATTCCATATAGCAGACACTTAGCTTTTGATGTATGATTTAACATATTGTAAATAATAAAACCAATGCAAATGATATGGACATAGTTATTGGTACCACATGGAAATTAAAAGATGGCATTATCCAGGCCATTTTCATTGGTTTTATTATTTACAAGAATATGTTGTCATACATCGAAAGCAAAGTGCCTGCTCTATGGGCTATAGAATAAAAAATGGGTGTTGTTTAATGGTCTCAGTTTCCACTTATTTCATAAAAAATAAAATCCTGGAGAAGACTGATCTGGCATGTATCACCAAGACATGGCTGGGATTCCTCTCTCAGAAATGTTCCCATCTGATATTGAGGGTGACAGTAACCTAGATTATAGGTAGGGGAGGTGGTGCGGCTGTTGTTATTGGAGCATTTCTGATTGTTACTAGGAGAGTCACTGCACAATTATCCCTCTGTGAGACTCTTTTTCTTACGGTGAGCTCTAGCAATCAGTTGATACCAGCCTCCCTTGCAGAGTTGGTGGTGGAGTTTCTCAGGCTTAAGGTTCTGCGGGATTTTCAACTTGCCTTCCCTTGGAATGGATTTGGAGGTAGCTTTGGAATTCATGGAAATCATGACTTCCACAAGCCTGTCCAAAATAATTCATAGCCTGACTAAGGGTAGTAGTCACATGCCAGGTTGTTGTTTTTGTCAAGGTGGTGCCTTTGTGATCTGGATTTGATGGACCTATTTTTGGCCCAATCACAATCTTGTGGTTATCAGTTTTTCTAGTGTTGCACCCCTTTGCAGGAAGGCGGAGTAGAGCAGGTCACCGTCAATGGCTGATGCACTCAGTGGATTTCAGGGAGCTGGGGATTATAACTGAAGATCTGCATAATCCTGCTGAGATTCTAGTTGTCATCTGGAATAAATAGGATTGCTGCCACATGCCCTCTGCTGACTTGTGAATCTCATATTGCCACATGGTATATGGAGGGATTGAGAGAGATAAAACAGATCAAAGATGTCTAGAATGCCACTGGCAGAAGATGAAAATGTTGGTTAGGGCTGCTATTAAAGTCTACCTTGTGACAATTCATGTGGTGAAGCAGAAGTACTTCTGTGCACAAATTGCATCTGTAGATAATCAGCCTACAGTCCTCTTTAAGGTGACCCAAGTTCCTCTGGTAAGGAGATATAAATTCTATCTGCAGGGGCATACTGAGGAATTTGCTGATTTTCTGACAGATAAAGTAATTCAGATTCATTTCCAGTCAGATATCACTGTGGACACTGGTCCAAGAAAAACGCCTAGGGTAGGTCCTTTCCCAGTTATCTGGAAACAGTTTGACCCTATTGCTCCTGAGATAGTAGACAGGATTTTAGAAAATGTGAGCTCGGCCACCTGTGTTTCAAACTAGTGTCCCCCATGGCTGGTAAAATCCTCTGGATGTGTGATGTGTTAGTGATTACAATTTTTGTCCTGTTACCAATCTTTCTGGGAAGGGGTCATACTGCAACATCAGAGGATCCAAAACAGATTATCTGCTTGTTTCAGTTGGGATTCTGGCCTGGATATGGGATGGAAATGCACTGGTTACACTTTCTGATGATCTTTGGTGATAGCAGTATGGGGATAGTGCGTCTGTCATTGCTTTACTTGACCTCTCCATGTTTTAAGTAATGTCAACAATGGTATCTTTCTGAAAAGGGCCTGGGTTTTGGGGATACCATGTTGTCCTGGTTCACTTCCTTCTACCAAGGCTGTTTTCAATTGGTGTTGATTGGGAGCAAGAGTTTCAACTCTTGACCCTTACTTTGTGAGATCTCACAGGCATCAGTTAGTGCTGCAGTGATCTTTCTGTTCCTGTTTAACATACATACAATACGGCTGGGTGAGATCATCCCTCACAATGGAGTGAGGATATCATCAATATGCTGATAATATTTTGTTAATTTATTTAATTTGTTTACCTCCCATCTTGTGAGTTGTACATCTCTGCCTGTTATGAGTTAAGCAATGTTTTGTGTGTTACCACCCTTTCTTCATGCCTGGAAGCTATTGAGATTTGGATGGGGATAACAGGCTAAAACCGAACCCTGGCAAGATGGCGTGGCTTTGGTTCTTGAAAAATTACCAGCATTGGTCATGGATGGGGTTATACTGCCCCAGAACTACCCAGTGCATAATCTGAGGGTTCTTTTGGACTCACAACTCCTCTCAAGGAGCAGGTGACAATTATGGCCAGGAAAGTCTTTGGACTACTGCCAGTTGTTCACCAGTAGTATCCATTCCTGGACCAACATGCCCTCCTCACAGTTACCCATGTTTTAGTCACTCCACATTTCTACTATTGCAATGTGCTCTTTCAAGGGTATCCATAAGCTTCAACTGGTTCAAAATGCAGCAGCCTGCATATTTCTGAGCAAGTCAAGATGTGTCACTGTTTTATAGGAGCTGCATTGGCTACCAATTTGCTTCCAGGTACAAGTCATGATGCTGGTTATCACCTTTAAAGTCCTACATAACTTGGGCCAGGTTATTTGAAGGATCACATCTTCCTGGCCCAGAGGCTCAGAGCAAAAAGGCACTGTATGTCACAGCTCCCATCTCTTAAGGAAGTATATCTAGTGAAATCAAGGAAAAGGACTTTCTTTGTGATGGCTCCCTCCATTTGGAACATCATTACCACATAGATAAGATTTGGTGTCATTTTGATACATTTTTGGAAGGCCCTGAAGATACAATTCTGTCAGGTGGCCCCAGGATAATACAGAGCCAATCGGGTAGCTCATGTGATTGTGAGAACTGGGGGAGTATGGCTTTATGGATTCTTATATTGTGATACTTTAATGTTGTAAACTGTCCAAGTCACCGTACATAAATTTAATGTATAAATTTGGATTGGTGAAAAGTTGCAGGGTACCAGCATTGTTGGTTGCATCTGTATGAATATGAAGGGATTCAATCTGTGAGGCATCCATAATTTAGGACTGGAATTTATACCCCCACATGCACTCTATGGAACTATCAGTAGAGGAAGGAACTATGATTAAACATGCTTCTTACTCCCTAGTGGGCATAGGAGGTAGTTCTGCTAGTGCTGACGTGATAACTGTATAATTTTTAAGGTGTGTGTTTTTTTTTGTTAATGTTGACAATTCTTTATGTCTAACCCTTTCTGGAATTGTTTTTAGTGGCAGTCATGTATGATTACTGTCGAATGAATAAGAATTAAGACATTTGTAAAAATATAAATAGCTTTTATTTAAGGAAATGTAATTGTTTTGTGTAAGTCTGTAATGCAACCAGCATTAAATATATAGCATGTGATAATAGAAGTCTGCTTGGTTATTCTTGCTAGGAATCAAGACAAATTCTTTATTTTGTAAAGATTGGCAAGGATACACATAACATGGGATTTGCCAATTTTTTTACAAAAATATGAACTATTGACCTTCAGCCACTTTTTGCCAGAATGTAATAATGAAATTACTATAAGTCTAGAATAAGAAAAAACAGAAAAGCATTTTATAGTGAAAGACTAAATAAGAAATAATTTATCTAAAATATTAGGTTTGGCTTTTGAAAGGAAAAAATAGGGCCACTATGAATCTGAATTAAATTGGAAGTAAATGCATTTAATAATTAATTAATTATCTACTAACTTAGTATTACCAGTATCTATTAAAAATTATTCTGATTTCTACTTTTTAGAAGAAATACTGGCATTCTAGAACACCTGTTTGGACATTCATCATTTAAGTATTGGGAAAAGTCCTTCCTTTTCAAGTCACCTATCATTCTGCTAATGAAATTATGTATACTTTATTTTTCTCTGAAAAAACCTTTACCTGTCATCTATTAGACTGAGCAAAGTATAGGGATAACTTTGTGATGAGATATCACCTGTTAGACCTTAGTGAAGTTTTCATCCCTCTTGCTTTTTCGTAAGTCCATAATTAGGCATTTGCTTTCTCTGAACATAATAGGATAATGTTTCTTAAACTGTATTTCTTTCAGGACTGTTTCCCAATTTTTAAAATTATAGAGAGCTTTTGTTTATATGGGCTATATTGATCAATATATACCATATTAAAAATTAAAATTGCTGCCTTCGCTGTTGCTAGCACAGATGTTTGATGAGATTTTGTATTATTTTTCAACATAGAATGGCAAATAATTTTGATTTTAATGACTTCCAAGAAGTCTTCCAAGAATCCTAGAACAACACTTTAAGAAACTCTGTAATAGGATATTGTAGTAACAAGGTATTTGACCATGTTATAATCAACAGCATTATGATTTTAATTTTCGAATTCCCTATAGCTAGGTGAAAGAGTTTCAGATAGTTATACTGGCACCATTCTCGAATGAGCTGATAGTCTGTAAAGTAGGGCGAAGAGTGACAGAATAGGAAATTCTTCAAAATACACTTTTAAATAAATGGTTCCAGTTTCATCTCCTCATTAGGATTACTATGCTTAAGCAGGTGTATATTTAATTGTCCAATTTGTATGACCACCCATTCATCCCAAGAAATTATGCACAGCAAACAAAATAAAAACAAAAAATTCTTGATTAAAGCAAATCAATCAAACAAACCCCCTAATCTTGCATTGAGGCTCAGTAAAACCATAAAATAATTAATCATATATATATAACATATATATAATCCCATGTCAGAGCCTCCATGCTAACACACTGACCCCAACAGTATGTTAGCATGGGGTTACAGAATTGAAGAAGCAAAACATCTTAAAGGAAAAACAAAGTCCTGTTGCCTTTTGAAAAAGCACCTTTGAGACAACCATGACTCAGATGACTGAGAATCTCCATAGACTGACCCCAACATTTAACTAGATTATAAAACCAACACTAGAATATTTAAGGAAAGTATTTTAATAAGAGTAATCAAGTTATACTTTGAAATAATAATTTCACTGCTGTGTGAAATGGAGAGTTCTACAGACCAAAGTTGGCATATAGTCATCTATAAACTCTCTGAGCAAACAGTGAGAAACAGACAGAAAAACAGTGTGATAAAGACAGTTATAAAATTGCTGAAAATTGAGTGAGCAATACTGAATGAAAAAATCCCTCAAACTCTGTATTTTCCCTCCCAAGTTTATCTTACAGTTCCAGATCTCCCAGAGATTTTGGTCCCTGAGCCTGAAATAATATATTTTGTGCCTGTTTCTCACAAGAACTTAGCCAAATTTCCCTGAGAAGAAACTTCTTGTCCCACTGAATCCCATTCTACTCTCCACCCTCCCATGCTTCACTGAATGAACTGTGGCTGTAATTTTAGACTATTTTAAAGCCCATCAAGTAATCAGTACGGTACTCGAAATTATAAATTCTCTTAATTCACTGCACTATACATGTGAAACTTTTGACAGTTTAATAATATTCTGACTCCAGTAACTCATCGAGAATTAAGGTTGCTAATTCAGTTGAAAAATTGTAAATTTTTGAGTCGATCCATTCCTATATAGATTCAGCATTTAATATCAGACTTTACAGTTCATCAGTTGTTAAGAGAAAAACTTTTGGTGCGTGTACTGTATGTATATGTGTAATTGTTTATGTATAATTAGGTTATCATGTGTGCTAAAAGCTATATACATCTTTGATTAACTTGCCAATGTGACTTTTCATAAAAACCTTTATCAAGAATTATCATTGGTACCATGCCAATGATAGAAAATAAGGAATCATACTCAATAATAAAGTTGACTGAGTTTAACTTGCTACTTGACTGAGTTTAAGATACTATAAGACTTTGCATGTTGCAACAATCTACATAATAATCTTTCCTGATGAATTTTTTAAAATGTATGGTTACGTCTAATGACTTACATTTGTGCTCTGTGTCTTTGTAGGTATCATTATATGAAAAGGAACAGGAATAAAATGTTTCACTTGATTTCATCAGTTTGTTACTCTAAGCAAAGTTGAATATTAATTCTTCTTTTCCTTTCTGTTATCTATTAACTTAATTTTGCTTCCATGCAGGCCAAACCAAATACATGCAACTAATCGTAGGTGTTCACATATTGTAAAATGAGAAATACATTGTCAGGATATTCTATGGTGTATGTTTAATATGCACACCATAGCAACCAAACTCCAAATCCCGGGGAGCAAATGGGATGATACGTTACTGTGATCATGTGCCACTGCCATATACACTCCAACATAGTAAACCAGAGAAGTCACAGATAAATTAGCCTTGTTGCTAGTCATTTGAGAAATGAACTGAGTATGGGTGACAAAACAGGCTTGAATTAATCAACTAATCACTGGTAGTTTTATCACAGGCATTAGATTTCTACAGATTGCTGGGATGTTATAACAAAACCATTTCTATTTTGATACATATAGTATTGACATAGATCTTATAATAATCTCTATGATTCATACTTATGTGATTCAGAGCTTGTGTGAGACTTCTTGGCAGAGGCTTGTCCCTAGCTTAACCTTTTAGTGGAGTTTTGACCTGTCTATTTCATTTCCTTTTTGACTGCTGCTATAGTACTCTGGAACATGTTATTGGCTATTCACATTTCTTTTTGTTATTTTTATTTTCTTCATTCTACTTTCTTTGATTTCTTTCTTTCTCTATATTTCTCAGCATTTTGCTTTTTTGTTTTCTGCTATCTTTTTTCTTTCTGAGCATAGCTTAGTTCTTAAGAATGTAGTTTTTAAACCTTTGAAAACACTGTATAGAATAGAATAGACTGGATAGGATAGGATAGGATAGGATAGAATAGAATAGAATAGAATAGAATAGAATAGAATAGAATAGAAT
>WNWU01000016.1:11360245-11385393 GCA_012654045.1 Ptyas mucosa
ATAGAATAGAATAGAATAGAATAGAATAGAATAGAATAGAATAGAATTCTTTATTGGCCAAGTGTGATTGGACACACAAGGAATTTGTCTTCGATGCATATGTTCTCAGTGTACATAAAAAGACAAGATACACTCTTGGTTGGGGAGGGATATGGAGGGAAAGGGGAGAATTGTATTTTAAGGTTTACTTGCTTTAAATGTACAATATGTGGGGGAAAGGGGGGGGAAATTTGTATTTGAAAAACTTTTTCAATAAAAAAAAAGACAAGATACACTCGTCAAGAATCACAGGGTTACAACACCCAGTGACAGCCATATGGTACAATAAGCAATCAAATCATAAATTGCAAGGATACAAGCAACAAAGTTATAGTCATGCAGTCACAAGTGGAAGGAGATGGGCAACAGGAACAATGAGAAGAACAATAGCAATAGTAATGCAGCCTAATGTGAATAGTTTGACAGTGTTGAGGGAATTATTTGTTTAGCAGAGTGATGGCGTTCGGGGAAAAACTGTTCTTGTATCTAGTTGTCTTGGTGTGCAGTGCTCTGTAGCATCGTTTTGAGGGTAGGAGTTGAAACAATTTATGTCCAGGATGTGAGGGATCTGTAAATATTTTCACAGCCCTCTTTTTGACTCATGCAGTATACAGGTCCTCAATGGAAGGCAAGTTGGTAGTAATTGTTTTTTCTGCTGTTCTAATTGTCCTCTGAAGTCTGTGTCTGTCTTGTTGGGTTGCAGAACCGAATCAGATAGTTATAGAGGTGCAGATGACAGACTTAATAGTTCCTCTATAGAACTGCATCAGCAGGTCCTTGGACAATTCAAGCTTCCTGAGTTGGCGCAGAAAGAACGTTCTCTGTTGTGCTTTTCTGATGATGTTTTCCATTTTAGGTCTTGAGATATGATAGAACCTAGAAATTTAAAGGTCTCTACTGTTGATACTGTTTTGTAATATTGTAAGAGGTGGTAGTATGGGAGGGTTTCTCCTAAAATCTATCACCATTTCTATGGTTTTGAGTGTGTTCAGTTCCAGATAGTTCCGGTTGCATCACAAGACTAGTTGTTCAACCTTCCGTCTGTATACAGTCATGGCCGTAAATGTTGGCACCCCTGAAATTTTTCCAGAAAATGAAGTATTTCTCACAGAAAAGTATTGTAGTAACACATGTTTTACTATACACATGTTTATTCCCTTTGTGTGTATTGGAACAAAACCAAAAAAGGGAGGAAAAAAAGCAAATTGTACATAATGTCACACAAAACTCCAAAAATGGGCTGGACAAAATCATTGGCACCCTTTCAAAATTGTGGATAAATAAGATTGTTTCAAGCATGTGATGCTGCTTTAAACTCACCTGGGGCAAGTAACAGGTGTGGGCAATATAAAACTCACACCTGAAAGCAGATAAAAAGGAGAGAAGTTCACTTAGTCTTTGCATTGTGTGTCTGTGTGTGCCACACTAAGCATGGACAACAGAAAGAGGAGAAGAGAACTGTCTGAGGACTTGAGAACCAAAATTGTGGAAAAATATCACCAATCTCAAGATTACAAGTCCATCTCCAGAGATCTAGATTTGCCTTTGTCCACAGTGTACAACATTATCAAGAAGTTTGCAACCCATGGCACTGTAGCTAATCTCCCTGGGCATGGACGGAAGAGAAAAATTGATGAAAGGTGCCAACGCAGGATAGTCTGGATGGTGGATAAGCAGCCCCAAACAAGTTCCAAAGCAATTCAAGCTGTCCTGCAGGCTCAGGGAGCATCAGTGTCAGCGCGAACTATCCATCAACATTTAAATGAAATGAAATGCTATGGCAGGAGACCCAGGAGGACCCCACTGCTGACACAGAGACATAAAAAAGCATGACTACCGTTTGCCAACATGTACTTGAGTAAGCCAAAATCCTTCTGGGCAAACGTCTTGTGGACAGATGAGACCAAGATAGAGTTTTTTGGTAAAGCACATCATTCTACTGTTTACCGCAAACGGAATGAGGCCTACAAAGAAGAACACAGTACCTACAGTGAAATATGGTGGAGGTTCACTGATGTTTTGGGGTTGTTTTGCTGCCTCTGGCACTGGGTGCCTTGAATGTGTGCAAGGCATCATGAAATCTGAAGATTACCAACGGATTTTGGGTCGCACTGTAGAGCCCAGTGTCAGAAAGCTGGGTTTGCGTCGGAGATCTTGGGTCTTCCAGCAGGACAATGACCCCAAACATATGTCAAAAAGCACCCAGAAATGGATGTCAACAAAGCGCTGGAGAGTTCTGAAGTGGCCAGCAATGAGTCCAGATCTCAATCCCATTGAACACCTGTGGAGAGATCTTAAAATTGCTGTTGGGAAGAGGCGCCCTTCCAATAAGAGAGACCTGGAGCAGTTTGCAAAGGAAGAGTGGTCCAAAATTCTGGGTGAGAGGTGTAAGAAGCTTATAGATAGTTATCAGAAGCGACTGATTTCAGTTATTTATTCCAAAGGGTGTGCAACCAAGTATTAAGTAAAGGGTGCCAATGATTTTGTCCAGCCCATTTTTGGAGTTTTGTGTGACATTATGTCCAATTTGCTTTTTTTCCTCCCTTTTTTGGTTTTGTTCCAATACACACAAAGGGAATAAACGTGTATAGCAAAACATGTGTTATTGCAATACTTTTCTGTGAGAAATACTTCATTTTCTGGAAAAATTTCAGGGGTGCCAACATTTACGGCCATGACTGTATATTAGGTAGGATAGAAGGCTATCATCTCCTGCATACTCTATGTCTGATCATTCTTAGAGGAAAACATAAAATTAACTTTTGCCATTGTTAGTAGAGATTTAGAAACCAGACTCACTGTGACTGCTTCTTTAGATTAAAAGGACAGGAAATGCAGCCAGAAAACCTGCATATGAACTCTTCATACTATACATAAGTGACCTTTGCGATCATATTATAAGCAACTACGATCTCTTCGCCGATAATGTAAAAATATTTAACACCACAAACAATGCTGCTACCCTTCAAAAAAGACCTTGACTTTGTGTCGGAATGGTCAAACAATTAGCAACTCCAAATCCAACAAATGCTGTGTCTTACACATTGGCAAAAAGAACCAGAACAAAATACAGGCTGAGTGGACATAACCTTGTAGATGATGCTCACTCTGTTAAGGACCTTGGACAAAGGTCAGTGCCAAAGCCCACTGTAACAACATTGCCAAAAAGGCATTCAGAGTTGTAAACCTAATCTTGCGTAGCTTCTTCTCCGGTAATATCACACTACTAACCAGATCATATAAAACATTTGCTAGACCAATTCTCGAACAGCTCATCTGTCTGGAACCCGCACTGCATATCGTACATTAATACAATCGAACGTGTCCAGAAATATTTCACAAGAAGAGTCCTCCACTCCTCTGTTGTAACAAAATACCTTATGCCACCTTACTTGAAATTCTGGGCCTAGAAAACAGAGAACTATGCCACCTTTGGTATGACCTAAGCGTAGCTCATAAAATTACCTGCTACAATGTCCTACCTGTCAATGACTATTTCAGCTTCAACCACAACAATACACAAGCACACAATAAATACAAACTTAAAGTGAACTGCTCCAAACTCGATTGCAGAAAATATGACTTCAGCAACAGAGTGGTCAATGCTTGGAATACACTACCTGCCTCTGTGGTTTCATCCCCAAACCCCCAAAATTTTAACCTAAGACTGTCTACTGTTGACCTCACCCCATTCCTAAGTTGTCTGTAAGGGGCGTGTATAAGAGCACCAGCATGCCTACCATCCCTGTCCTAATGTTTCTTCTATTTGTATCTATTTTATGTATCCAATCCATGTTTATACTTATTACCTAATACATTCTTGACAAATAAATAAATAAAATAAAATCACACAAGAATAAAAAAGAGGCATAAAGAGAAAGATCATCCTCACAAAGAGATGACTTCATCTAAACCCAACCCATCTTTGCTTATCTCATTTCAACCTAAGGTTGCTTTAGTTCACATCTCTCCATTTTCATTTCCACCCGCTCTGATTGAGGTAGTCACAGATTATCCATTTCAAGAAATCAATTACATCTCTATGGAGATCCCTCTGGAATTCTGTTTCATCTTATAGAACCTATTTCTCTGCAGGGAGAATTCACATATGGTTATACATGCCAAGTTGGCCCATTCTTCACAATTAAATTGTGAATCAGGGCAGATTTATTGGCATTCAAAAGTAGAAACTGAAACCCAGGGCTATCAAGGATATAATCATCTGTTATAGAAGGTGAAGGCTGAATGCCAGACCTTGGGACTACTCTACTGTTCCATTTTCTATTATATCACCATCACTTCTCTCATTCGCAGCCGGGATCCAGCAGCTCTGGGACCCACCATGATTTTACCTTTCTGCTGTCTCTTCACTAACAAAGGACAAACACAGCTAACACATCAATAATAACAAAATAAATACAATGTGAATCAGACACTAGAAGGGCATGCTATCTGAAAGTATAGGAAGAAAAACAGCACAGAATTAATTGCTGTACCCTAGTCAGACCTCATGTTGGATTTTTGTATCCAGTTTTGAATACTACAATTCTGAAAGAACAGTGAAAAATAAAAACAAGATTTGAAGAACCGAAAATCAACCTCTACAAGGAATTGGTAAGGAATGTGGGTATGTTTAGCCTACAGAAAAAATGACTGAGGAAATATACTATCACTATTTTGAAATCTGAAGGATGAAATTGTCAGTTGCCCCAGAAGGTAGGACTATACCCAGTGGATTAAAATTACAACAAATGAAGTCCAGGCTAAACATCTGAAGGAATTGTCAGCCAGTACTATAGATTGCCACACAAAGTGGTAAGTTCTCCTTACCTAAATGTTTTCAAATAGGGCCTCAATAGTAAGTTGTCAGAAAAGCTGTAATACATCCTGTAATAGAGGGTTGGACTAAAATAATATGTAAAGTCATTCTAACTATGATTCTGTGAGACTGTCTGTTAACTTCCATAGTGTTTAGATAGTTCTCAACTTACAACCACAATTGAGCTCAAAATTAGTGTTGTTAAGTGAGCTTTGCCCATTTTTACAATCTTTCTTTTCACAGTTAAGTGAATCACTGCGGATGTTAAGTTAATAACACGGTTGTTAAAGGAATCTGGCTCCCCACTGACTTTGCTCATCAGAAGCACTACTTGTACTAATAGAGCATACACATACACCCATACACATATAAAGTAATATATACATATCTATAGATGCACACAGACTAATTTATGGTTTGCCATTTGGGAAGGAGGAAATCATCTATAGCACCTCCATTTGCATATACAACACACTGGCATCTTTCATACCTAAAATTTGTTATATATAGGAATTCATAGTCCTATAACACCTATTTTAAAACAATGTTGAATATACTTACTTTTCCAATTCTTAAGCTGTGTCATGACCCACCAGAAAAAAATTTCAAATGTTTTTCCATTTTACTAACCACTAGCTCGCTGTTGTAGCCTGGATTGAAATTGTTTACAGTTTTGTGCTAAGTAGAAAGTTCAAATCAATTATTGTCCATTAAAGTTAGCTATAACTGATGGAATATCCCCAGAGGAGCACTGTAAATGTATCAAAACGTCTTCCTCCATTATAACAATGAGAAGGTATGGTGAATTACTTACCTTCTCTTTTACACTTAATGTTCTGAAGTGCTGCCAGCCAAAAAATGAAAAAAAAATATGTTGGCTTACTAGGATTTATAAGAGGTCAATATAGTAATTTTGTCCCAGAAATTCTCCCAGTTGCATCTATGTTAGTTTTTATTCACAGATTAAGCAAATATAGAGGACAAAAATTCTTATTTAATATTTGGAAATGGATTCATAGTGTATATATTTGATATGTAAAGTTGAGACTTTATATTAGGGAAGTTTTAGATACCAGCAAATTGAATGACTCATGTGAACAGTGAAAACACACACGCACACAGAATTTGCATAAAAATACACATATGACCACTAATTTTGAGCATGCTTCAACATCAAACATATTCTATAAAGTCAAGGTTTTAGGGTCTTGTATAAACATGTAGTGAAGTCTTTACTGAATGTCCATTGCTTTACCAAATCATTATAATGGAAAAGTAAAGTTGAACAAAACCAAGAGATTGTGTTTTAAACATTTGTCTGTTTTCTGTTGCAAAAGTATTTTGCCCTCTCAGAGATTATTAATTCTTTCCTACCTTGTGATCAGTGTGCAGCTTTTAAGAGACACTATATAAAGCAAAGATAGGGAACCTGTGGTTTGTGGTATTTTTGAACTGTTGTAATTATGGTTGGGTGGTTGACTAGCAGTACCGGAACTATAGCTCAGTAACATCTAAATTGTCACAGAACTTTGACAATTTGTAGTTCTTCAACTATGTAGCAAATTGTTTCTCTATTTTAAGAATTAATTAAAATGCACAATAAGTGCAAAACTGCATTCTGGTCACTTTTCTACATTGTAAAGTGATTATGTCTCAAAATGCTACAAAACTCAAATCGATTTTTTTTAAAAAAAATAATCTGTCTTCAGGAGCTGAAGTGCTCCTGTAAAATATATATTAAATTATTAATTGTAATAATGATTGGTATAACAATAATGTACTAAAATGTCATAGTAAGTTGTTGTAGCTTCTGAAAAAGCTCATAAATTAATGTTTAATTGTAGTTTCTTTTTGTTAGTACAGCTTACCAATACCCTTTTTCTTTTATACTTTTGGGGGTACAGAAAAACACTTGATGCTTCATTTAAATTAAACAATAATTTCAGGTGAATCTTTGCTAAAAAAAAGTTTTTAAAAACCCTCCCTTTAAGTTTAGCTTAGCAATAAAGATGATAATATAGGGAATGCAGGGATGGAGGAAAAGTATTCTTACTCTAGTGCAATAGCATATAACAAACATAGTATGTTTATTCTTATCTATTATCATCTTCATTGGATAGCCAACGTAGGCTAAATATGGCAGACCATTTCTGACTATATTAACAAAGATATGAAAACAATTCTGAATGTGAAAAGCAAACGCATCCATATTTTTTTATACTGTATATGCATCTAGATAGTTAGGGTCAGTGGCTAAGATGCTGATCTTGTTGATCGAAAGGTTGGCAGTTCAGGGGTTCAAATCCCTAGTGCCGCATAATGGCGTGAGCTCCCGTTACTTGCGCCAGCTTCTGCCAACCTAGCAATTTGAAAGCACGTAAAAAATGCAAGTAGAAAAAATAGGGACCACCTTTGGTGGGAAGATAACAGCGTTCCATGCGCCTTTGGTATTTAGTCATGCTGGCCACAAGACCACAGAGACGTCTTCGGACAACACTGGCTCTTCAGTTTTGAAACTGAGATGAACGCTGCCCCCTAGTCGGAAACAACTAGCACATATGTGCGAGGGGAACTTTTATCTTTTATGCATCTAGATTACATTACTTTATCTCAGTAAGAGTATGGTTAAGGAAGCTAAATTAAGAATAGAAGATTCAGGTTCAAGTCTCAACAGAAACTTATTATATGAATACTATTTAATATTTTAAATATATATAAGAAGCAGGTAGTTTATCTGTTTTGATTGCAAAACAAAATGTTCTCAGATTGCCAATGTACTTCCAGATAAATGATGAATTGAATTTAGCACATGCCCAGATTAAGTTCTGACTGATAAAAAAGTACTTACTGATATTGTTACTAATTATTACTAGTCTTAAACTACCATAGTTTAAGTGAAGAGTTGCATTAAAGTTTATGGTTATTGGAAAATCAAGTTTGAAAGGTCTGTATATACCGACATTGTGTATACATACGTATACATATGTGCAAGACAAGTATAACTCATCTGATCAACTATAATATAATCCATTGATCATAATCCATTGATCATTGAAAGCTGTTCAGACAATACTATTAAATATAAGAATATATAATTCACTCTGAATATGATCTTTATTCACTATCCCTATTTATATTTAGAAACTTTTTCAGATTTAGTAGTTTTGAAGTTTATATAACGTTTTGATAGTTAATATTATTCTGTTAATATAAATATTTAATTTATTTTTAACTTAAAGTGCAGAGAACTTCATTGTGAAATGAAGAGTTAAAACTTTTGAATGAATGAATAAGTATTACTTCCATCTCTGTCCATGGTGCTAAGGAAGGATCTTTGTCTTCTATTTCAATATAAATTCTTTTATAAAGTATTTCTGTGTTCCATTGTTATTATTTCCCATCCTGGCTTTTCAATTCAGAAAGATTATAAAAAAATGAAAATTTATGAAATAGTAGTGTAAATAAAAAGACATTCACCAAATTGTTTCCACTGAGGAAAAACATGTGAAACTTACTTCTACATTGTGTTTTAACTTAAATTATTTCTTTATTTATTAATCATACTCTGAATCCTAAAGGACACTTAGCAGGTTTTTAATATCTAACCATATTTTTACAATATAAGAATTCTTACTAGCAGATTTCTGTCTGATAATTCATTTCCACCTTCCATGGCTATGATTAACACATTCTAGGGTTTTCTGAAGCAAAGAATAAAGAGAAAGCTTCCCAGCAGCAAAACTAATATAACTTCTCAACATCAAGATTATTTTTAATTTACAAAACAGCAAGTAGGACGATGTAGATTAGAAAATGGTGATAGACTGGTAAGAAAATACAAGGTTTCAAATATCTAAATATTGTCCTTACTCTTTGTGGGTTTATACTGGGATGGTCAGAGCAGTCCACTCTGGCTTTAGAAGACACAAATTTAGACAAATTTAAATCTATATTAGTC
The DNA here is from genome assembly GCA_012654045.1 of Ptyas mucosa. Taxonomy (NCBI): domain Eukaryota; kingdom Metazoa; phylum Chordata; class Lepidosauria; order Squamata; family Colubridae; genus Ptyas; species Ptyas mucosa. The sequence goes on from WNWU01000016.1 coordinate 11,369,062, forward strand.
CATGGTTCCTCTTTCCATATTGATATTAGATAATTTTCATTGATTTTGACTATTGTATAAAATTGGAATCTGTATATATACTATAGGGAGGTAAAAGTGATACATTGAAGGCACGGAGGGGTGGGTTGGTAGAAGAGACGAAGATAAGTATATTGGAAAGCTAAAGTAACTAGCCATGCATAGAGGACTTCAGAGCAAAATAGGTGAGAGAACAAAGACATTCAGAAACTGGTACAGCTGAGAAATAAGTAGCCGAACACTGTGGCCTCAGAAGTCTTTCAGACATGCAGACCAGCAACAAGTAATTGTTTTCTCCTTACTATGAACTGATAAGGACTGAGACCCAAAGAAACAGCTCAGTAAAAGGGAGCAATTACAAGGCTACTTGAAACTTCAACAGCACCTACTTAAGTATAAATGCTGAAAGGTAGAAGATCATAAAGGGCTAAATGTAGGGTAAAGGACAGAATTCTTGGTTCTTAAATATGAAGATTAGGAAAGAAAATATAGGCAATTAGAAAATGCAGGGTAAAAGAGGAACTTGTGATTTTGTCACATATTTTCATTTAAAAAAAATTAATTTAATTTAATTTTTAATTTAATTTATCACATTTCTATGCCGCCCAACTCCCAAGGGACAATGAACATAAAAAATTATTAAAAAACATTATAAAAATATTTTAAAGACATTAAAAGCCCATGCATACCATTCATGGCCGGATCTCACAAGTTTGCAACAGCGAGATCAACAGCTCCAGGCCTGCCGGAAAAGCCAGGTCTTCACCACTTTCCAGAAGGCCAATAGGATGGGGGTAGTCCAGATCTCAGGAGGTAACTGGTTCCAGAGAGCTGGGGCAGCCCCTCCCTGCGGGCCCGCCAGCCAGCATTGTTTAGCTGACGGGACCCGGAGTAGACCAACTCTGTGGGATCTTACCGGTTGCTGGGAGCTATGCGTAGAAGGCGGTCTCGAAGATAGCCCGGTCCTGAGCCATGTAGGGCTTTAAAGGTAATAACCAACACCTTGAATTGTGCCTGGAGACCAATAGGGAGCCAGTGCAGCTCGCAGAGAATTGGTGTAATGTGGGCGTATCTAGGTGCACCCACAACACCTCGCGCAGCTGCATTCTGGATCAACTGGAGTCTCTGAACACTCTTCAAGGGTAGCCCCATGTAGAGCGCATTGCAGTTGTCTAACCGTAAGGTGGCAAGGGCATGAGTGACTGTGAGGAGTGCCTCCTGATCCAAGTAGGGTCACAACTGGTGCACCAGGCCAGCCTGTGCAAAGGTCCCCCTAGCTACAGCTGCCAGATGTTGGTCTAGTCTTAGCTGTGAGTCTAGGAGGACACCCAAATTGCGAACCCGTTCTGAGGGGGACAATTTCTCCCACCCCCCCAGAACCAAGGATGGACAGTCGACATAGTCTTTAGGAGGCAATACCCACAGCCACTTGGTCTTGTCTGGGTTAAGTCTGAGCCTGTTGACTACCATCCATACCCTCACAGCCTCCAGGCACCGGCACATCACATCCACCGCTTCACTGAACTGATGCGGGGTGAAGATATACAGCCGGGTATCATCAGCATATTGCTGATACCCAACCCCATATCAACAATGAAAATATTCATTGTCACACATATTTTAGCTACAGATAAGGTATATGTTAGGTTTAACATGTTGGAAAGGTATATTTTTTATAATATAGCCAGCCTTGTGTAAGTATAAAAGGAAAGCATTTTGTTTCCTGACCTGTGGTTTGTACCATAACTTAATTGGAACCTTCTCTCAACTGGTGTTGGCTGTGGGATGGTACTATATTGGAGGAAAAAGACCATAACACTGAATGAAACAAAAGACAGACTTTTTCTTGTTGTTAAATTTGTCTTTAGTTTGGACCCAGAGGAACTAGAGCTCTCCAGAAGTTTGTAATGGTATTTTCAACAGATACTTAGCCCTACACAAGACCTTGCATAAGAAAGTTACACATGGAAAAGGACTTGGGGCCAAGGTGGAACCTATCTTACCTGTAGAAGTTCAGAGTAAACAGACTTCCTCTGATGCATGGCTTGAAATCATAAGGGAAATGCTTAGGCAGGAGCAAGAAGTAAGGAAATGAGTACTCAAGGAAGAAAATGCTTAATACTCAGAAGGGAAGAAGAAAAAGCTATTGGAAAGAGACGGGGATTGGGGATTACTTAGAAAAGAAAAGGCTAGCTGGAAAGGCCAGAAGGGAAGAATTTAGGGGGTTAATTGTCATCAAGGAACCTAAACTACTCCAAATACTCCTCCTCTCCTCCCTTACTGCTTACTCCAAAGGAAGAAGCTAAGGATTTAAAGTTTTCTAAACTAAAAGAGGAGGATCATATTGAATCCTTCTTTACAATATGTAAATGTGTTGGCTTGTAAGTGGACAAAAGAAGAATAGGTGGTTAGATTAGTTCCATGTTTTAACTGGAAAGGCATTAAGAACATACACAAAGCTTCCAATTTAAGAGATTATTAATTGCAATAAGGTAGCTGTATTTCTTTAGATATTTATGTATCATACTTATATTCAGAAGCAATCATATACAAACTCAGAAGCTTTTATATTTAAGAGAAAAATAAAATAAAACTGACAAATATTTCAAACAGACAAATCTAAACTTGAAAAGGCATCCAAGATCAGCCTACAAGCATCCTCTGGAAAAGCACTGTTTTAAGAAGCTTCTACAAAGTAGCCAGAGTTAGGTCCAAGCTCCTTTCTCATGAAGAGGACTATTCAAGAGGACTAAGTTGAAAATGGAAAAATCTCTGGCTCTTGTTTTCTTTCTTTACCCCACCCTGACTTCTCAAAAATGAGGACACAACCAACTGCTTTCCTAGCATAGTTCGATTCCAGTGAAAACCTAGACTTTAAATCAGGGGTGAAATGCTCCCGGTTCAGACCGGATCGCCCGATCTGGTAGCGATGGAGGCGGGTGGTTCGGAGAACCGGTAGCAAAAATCCTTCCCCCCACATGCACAGCTGAGCTGCACAGTCATCAGAGGCTTTTTTTTTTTTACTTTTAAAAGCACTTTTTCTACAACCTCTTCGGCTGAAAAAATGCTTTTAAAAGTAAAAAAAATGCCTCTGATGATCGCACAGCTCAGCTGGGATCCTCAAAGGCTTTTAAAAGGAAAAAACCCTTTTTTTCTTTTAAATGCCTCTGCCGATCCAAGCTGACTTTCCTGATTGGCAGAGACTTTTTTTCTTTTAAATGCCTCTAATGATCAGGCAACTCAGCTGGGATCGTCAGAGCCTTTTGAAAGCATTTTTTTACAACCTCTTCACTGAAGAGGTTGTAAAAAAAATGGTTTTAAAAGTAAAAAAAAAATTGGCCACACCCACCCAGTCATATTACCCCCCCCACCAAGCCACACCCACAGAACCGTTAGTAACAAATTTTAGATTTCACCACTGCTTTAAATTGCACTTGGAACTAATAGGAAGTCAGTGGAGGCCCCTAAAATGGGTATAATAATTGCCATTGGCAAGGTGCCACTCAGGCTCTGTATTTTGCATCAGTTGAAGCCTGATTAAAGGCATCCCTGTATAGATCATGCTACAGTAGTTTATGCACACAGTGATGATAGTGCGAGCCACCATAGCCAGGTCTTCCTGCAACCTTCCGAGTTAGTGATCTAAAGTAAACTTCTAGTAGTTCTTTAAATAAGGAATATCTTCTGAGGTATCTTGGATGATAACATCTCTACTGCACAATATTTCAATACACTTCCTTAGTTTGATCTTCTTGGAATCAGTTACTACCTTTTTCTTTTTGGTTTTAGCTACTTCTATCATTTTGGCAAATCCAGTGGTTTGTTCTAACATCCTGTGTGCTTTCTTTTGTTTCTTGGTCTTTGACATTCTCTTTTTCCAGTTATCCTTAATAACTTACTTGATTTCATTCCACAGTTCTCCTGTTTCCTTATCAAGTTTAGGACTTTAAAGCAATTCTTCATGTTCTCCATGAAAATGATGATCAAGATTATATCATGGAAACTAGACGACTTTCTTAATTTTAGTATAACTTAGAAGTTGGATGTTTATGGTTGCCAAGTTGGAACTCTCCCACATTTTATTTTTTTTATTTTTAATTGTTTTAACTTGTTTTTAATGTTTTGCTGTCATTGGTTTTTTTTTACTTATCTGTATAGGTTTTGGGTTTTTGCTCTTTTAACTCTGAACTGCCCAAATGAGATGGGCAGCTCTATATAAATTGGATGAATAAGATTTTATTTCTACCCATTTATAATATATGTAGATGTACATTTGGTGGTAACAATAGAGATTATTGGATTGATATAAATTGACAAGCAAATTTCTAAGATAAACCAATCTTCTTTATTTTGATTTCTAAAGCCATCTAGTCCAACCACATTTTCCTCTTTAATATTTCTAACTTTGGCATGTCAATCTTTAACCATCTTGCTTGCATTCTTTCAGTTTCAAATTAAACATGAAATTTATCAAGTCCTCATCTCCATTAGTGATGTAAGCACAAACGTGGGCAATCATAATATTAAAAAGTCATCCAAGGTCTCATATATTTCATTGTAACCATGTACTTGTTCTTAATAAATCCTTTCTGATTATGAAAGCAAGACTGTTCTTTCTTTGTTTTGGTATCTTGAGTTATAAACAGTATAATCTTTGGGCTGAACATTCCTAATTCCAGTCCAATCTGTTTCAATTTCTAATTCCAATCCATTTCATTAAAGTCTAAGAAGTTTGTCTAGTTGATAAATTTCATTTTTCACTGCAGTGAGCTTTCCCATGTTCATGGCTTGAGCCAATCACACTCTCAACCCAATCAACTCACTGGATAGTTGTGGGAAAAATAGGAGGAGGAAGGAGCATTAGGTATGTTCACCACTTTGAAATATTTATAAAAACAGTAAAGACAGGATAAAAACAGATAAATAAAATATTTTTACATTCCTACTATAATTCTATCTTTGGAGCTTTAGATTTTCTTTTCCTGCATGGCAACTTCATTGATTGGAGGACTTCAATCTAGCCATGTCATAAACACCATTAGTACTCCAAAATATCCTCAGTATTTCCTCAATAGCACATTGAATGTCCTCCAACCACATGGGGTCACCCTCACTTTATATTTCACTTTTATCACTTTATATTGTCTGATCTATAAAGTTTTCTTGGTAAAATACAGAAGTGTTTTACAATTGCTTTGTCCCATGCAATATGAAATGATGCATTTGCAATTATCACTAAAGTTGTTATCCATCTCCAGTATCTTACTATATAATTGCTTCCCGGATATCTGCATTTTTTAATGGGGCTGCTGAGATTATGTACTCAGGACATACACATACTGTAATTCTTTGTTTATTCTATCTGGAATCCCTTCCTCACTATAAGGTAGCAGAGAAGCACTTGGGGAAGTGTCCTGGAATACTGGGTCTATTTAAGAAATGCAAAGAACATGTCAGCAATGTACTTTCAAAGACCAATAGAAAGAAAGCAGTTTTGTTGAAGCATTCCACAGTCTGTTCATTGGATGCTATTTTCTTACAAGGAAGTCAAGAACTTCCCTTCTATCTTGCTGTCACAACAATCCTGCGTGAAATCTTAGTATGAAAAAAAGCAGTTAAGCCAAAATCTGTGAGCACCATGGGTACACAGGAATTTGATCTTCAGATACTTGAAACATAGCCAAATACAGTTAATATACTACATTAGCTGATGTACCACAATGGTTCTTGAAGAATAAAAGAAAGGTTAGACTCTTAATAATTCCTCAAATAAGTGGAAAATGTTCTTTTCATAAATATGGAAAAATTGGGAAACAGACTTTTAGATGTTGGAAAACCAATTATTTGACTTACTAGTATGATAACATGGAAAGAGGAAATGAAGAAGATAGAGTTTCTGAGCTAATCCCAAATCAGCAGTCACACCATAAATGTATATGCAGTCAAGAAGGGCATAACAAGTTCAGAGGTTGTACTTTGCTCTGCAAATCATAGTGTCTCGGTGCTTTCAGGCAGTGTGCTTTCTGTCAATCAGCCAGTGACAGATAACACTTGGCTCTATGAGTACTTAATTCCCTCCATGCTTGGTGTGAGCTGAGCAGAAGAGAAAATCAGTGTCAAGTAAAGGTGAGAAAGCAAAGCTGAAAGAATTTATCATAATAAATGAAAGCTAAATGTAAACATAAATACCCTGGCCAAATGCTTAGATATTGCAGTGATGTCTGACACAGAAGAACTTGTGATTGACTTAAAGACTGATATAAATAAAATAACATGGTAAAATGCAGTAGGGATATTCTTACAAGGAAAACAAATCTGACCTTAGAAACGAGAATGGAATTGTATTTTGAAACAAATCAACTAGAAACAAGAATAAACCAATGAAGACCCTTGATATAACATCCTGGAAATAGTCTTTCAAAATAAATTATAACTACATTCAGGACAAGTGGTAATAGTGGCTAATATTAGGGTACTACTGAAAGTTCCTCAATCTATTAAAAAGAAGGCTTTAAATTAGAAGAAAATCATTTGAACTCTGTTGCCCTGGTAGAAAAATTAGATATACTGTATTCACAGCAAAATAGAGTGATTACCATGAAATCTAGTATTATATTGGTATAAAAGAACCATGGTGAGTTTTCTAATAAACAATTGGAAAGAATGAGTTTGATTTCTTCAAGAAAGAATACAAAAACCATAGTAGAAAGGGAACGATATGTATGAATCTATAAAAATATATGACTGCTAAAATAGTTCTGTGGATATGTCTGCAAAGGTAAATAAAAGAGACTGAAGCATGTTGGGTGTCATCTGTAACATACGTATATGCTTAATAAATGTTACTAATCAATTAGACTGGTTACTACAGAGAAGCATTAAGTTTTAAACTGAAGTAGGACAATGTATTTATGTAAGATATTTTTGTTAATTTATACTGGACATATTGCTGACTACAATGAGGTGAGAATTTAGAGATGAGTTTATGGAAAATAGAGTGAGGTATGGAATGAAGATATATTTGGTTGTATTTTAAGAGACAGTGATAAGTTGCTAATGTTGAATATACTTCCTAATGATGATGGGGGCAGTTTCTTTTTCCTATATTTTCTTTCTTTCCCATCTTTTGAGGGATTTTCTTCACTTTCTAATTTTTTTTCCTTTTTTAAATATAGTTTTGTAGTAAGTTTTTGAATATGCTTTATCTGTTTAATATAAACCTTAGTAAAATAATTGAAAAATATTATAAATACTTATATAAGTATTTTTTATTATTATTTCATTAGATTTTTTAAAAAACAATAAATATAGAAAGTAACAAGCTATTCATTCAGATAGGAGAGGCGTCTGATCCAGCGGTGTGGCAGAGTGAGCTCCTGTCACTCAACTCAGCTTTGGTCCACCTATCAGTTTGAAAGTATGTTCTATGAAAGTAGATAAATAGGTACCACTTCAGTAAAGAGTAAAGTTGGTGCTCTGTGCAGACAGTCAGATAGTTGCTGACTCCCATATGCAAGGTGGCTCTGGGGAAAGGAGGAGTCCTTGAATGAAGCTGTGGGAAAAGGTGCTCATATTTCTTTCTGGTGTGACCCCTTAGGAAGTGTATGAGAGTCTCCTACAATAGAGCTGGTAAGTTGGCAGCCAAACTACAAGAAGGGAAAGGAAGGGAAAGGAAGGGAAGGAAGGAAGGAAGGAAGGAAGGAAAATAAGGGAGGAAATACTTATATAAATAGAGGCAGACTTCGTACATTCCTAAACTCAAATTATCTGTATTTCCTTTTGGTACAGATATGTATTGGTCTTCTTCTGAGATATGGCAGTGAAAATGGCTTGGACTTGTTCTTTATCATCCTAGAGAAATATAAAACAATTGATTTAAATTCCAAGGAGGAAGATTTTAATTAAATTTTTTTGACAAGTTTTATTAATTTTTTTTTACATACATATTTTATGAACAGATTATTGACGGGGTCACATCTTTTACAATTTATGACATAATTATATGTTGATTTTTATGATCTATTTCAATCTTCTTTTTTGTTTTTTCCAAATACAATTTATTTATTTCATTTTCTGCCATGATATTCTTTTTCTCTACTTTTTTATCTTATCTTAATCTTTTCTTAATTCATAATATATAAACAGTATCACCATCTGACCGTCAAATCCTAATTTCTTAGCATTGCTTCAATTAATTACTTATTTCTCCATTTATAAAGTATGTTTTTTATAATCCCATCACATTTTTGGTTATAAACAATAAACTTAATCTTATTCAATTCTTACATTGAAACCCTTTGATTGGTCTTCCACATCTCCTCTCTTTTTAATACATAATAAGTAATATCACTATCACCTTTAATTCCTGACTTCTATTGTAGCACCCATTAATTATTTTGTTTCATCATTTACAACATATTATTTTAAAATTCCCATCACACTTTTTTGTATCTTAATTTCAATTATTTTCATAATTAAACCTAATTACCACTTCATATTTAATCTATTCCATTTTACAATACACAATATACATCATTATATTTACTTTTTACATTCACAATTACTAATATTAATACAGTTCCCTTAGATCTACTAGTATATACCTTATTTCCCTTCCTCCTTTCCACTATTCTTCCCCTTTTAACCATTTTCTCCTGGTCTCTCCAGAATTCCACTTCTTAATGATTTTCTCTTTTCATCCCATTTTCTTTTCTTCTTCTTCTTCTTACATTTATTGTATTTCCTGAATCCTTTCTCTAACTTTTGATTCCATCCCTCGCATAATTCGCCCCCCGCTGTAACCTAATCTTTTCCCATTTCCTTTTCTTCCCTTAGATTGTTTTTTTAAAGAAAATATTCTTTCCTATCCATTCTTTTTTTGCCATTGTAAATCCCAGTGTAATCATCTAACTTTTTGCCTTCAATTCTCTTTCCTTCAGTATTATTTTCTTGTTTCTCATTTATATTCTCTTTTTCCTGTTTTACGTGCTCTAACAAAGTTTCAGACTTTTTACTGCCCTTTATTGATTCACGCATGTTTTTAAGCATCTCAATTAATTCCTCACATATCCAAGACTCCATATTATTAGTTTAAAAAATTATTGTATTTCCACTTATATTTAATTAAGATTTTAGTCCATATAGTCTCTTTTTTATTTACAGATAATATCCAGTACAAATGTTTGTCCAATCCACTCCAATCTAAAGCTTTATTATTGTCCACCTCCTTTAGAAGTCGAGACCAAGCAGCTTAAGACAAAACAAATGCTCCTTAAAATTTCTCACAGCTTTTATGGTGATCAAGGTCACTGTAGTAATTTCCTTGAATTCTCAGGCCAGTTGTAGTACTCTCTTTCCACCAGATGTCTCTCTCCAATCCACAATTCTCAGAACAACAAAGTATCCAATTTACAAAAGTATTTTAAATCCACATAGAAAATACTTTCTCTCAAATTGCTTTTATTTTTTTATTGTTTTTAATTTAACATTCAGCTGCCTGCAATTACTGCAAATTCTAATCTCACCAGGTTCAAGGTTGACTCAGCCTTCCATCCTTTCTAAGGTAGGTAAAATGAGGACCCAGATTGTGAAGGCAATAAGCTGACTTTGTATAAATATACAAAAGTATGAAGGCTATTGCTTAACGCATTGTAAGCCGCCCTGAGTCTCCGGAGAATCATATAAATCAAATTTAAAAAAAAAATTCTCCAAATTCAACTTGAAATCCAGTTGAAAAATTTCCTTTCTCGGGCTTTAATATTTTAACCTCCTCTTTGGTCTTCCTTTATACTTCAAAACTATCAAAATTCTTTCAAATCTTCATTAAAAGGTACTTTCCTTCGAGTTTCCTTTTCTTATATTAGTTTTAGTTTTTCCAAATCCAATTTTAAATTCAAATATAAAGTTTTCTTTTCTGGGCTTTAGTACTTTAACTTCCTCTTTGTTCTTCTCCCTCCATTAAAATTCCCAAGTGCCAATTAGATGTTTGTTTCCTCACTGGGATCTTTTAGAGACTTTTTTTTTTAATTTCCTTTTTTACCTGTGAGTTGGCCAATCACTCACTTGGTACCAGTACTCTGTCCAAACAGAGTTTTAGATGTTCAAAATAGCTTCAAAACCAAATTACTTAGCATTTTAATTCTAGTTACTTGGTTTAGATTGCCAGTTTGGTTCCGGGCATGCTTTCCTTGGGCATTGTGAAATCATTAGAAGACAATTAATTCATCTAGGCATGTTCTCCATAGATACTATATGTCTAGTATACTATATCTTTCATTTGCTCCCCGCGACTCAAAAGTCCACATGTCCCTCTCTAGTTTATCCAAGAAAAATGCATTTTAAAAGTTTCTTTGAAAAAACAGCTAAAAATAAAGAGTAGAAAAAGGCTTTCTTGTGGGAAATTAAATTTAAATCAACATAAATAAGGAAGTAATTAAAAATACATGCATGTTAAAAAGACATAAAAATTTAAACTGTTATAAAAATTTAACCTGCTTTTAATGGTCCAAACTACAGTTTTGGTAATATGAATAGTAAAATAAACTATTTTTTTTCCTGGTTTGCACACCTCTAGTATTTTTTCTTTATTTTCTTTTGAAAAATCTAAATTAACTTTTTGTACATGTCACACTTCTTGTTTAGAGGAATTCATCAGAAGATCAAGCAGGGACTGCCTCTAGGAACTTTTAATATTAATCTGTTTCCAACTAGTCTAAAGAGAGTACTACTTGTTCTTTGGGAAGCAGCCAGCTGTGGGCTAACTCCAACTCCAACTTGAAAGGCAGAAGTTGATGTTTTGTACTTTCTACTCCTACTTAGGGCTTATTTTGATTTGTTCTTACCTTCACTGGAGCAAAAGCCACTTCCCATAGTATTTCTGGAAACTAAATCTGCCTTTGAAACAAGTTATCTAGAGTCACTGCCACTGTCATACCATACCACCCATATTTCATATATGTGATGTATCACTAAATGAAAATTTGTGATGTATCACTAAAAGATACATAGATCATTTATCAGCTGGAAATTTTTCATTTAGTGAAACAAGTGGAAACATCAATAAACATATGAAAAGTTACAGAATCATAATATATATGGTGTAGTTGCAAGCTAATCACCCCCCTCCCCCCCAGAACGAAATGCAGTCTTCAAAGGCTAGAAAAATGGATGGTCTTCCCTTCAATAGGATAACAGACAGGGAGGCAACAAGTACATCTGAACGTGTGTTCTTCCTACAGCAAGATAAAAAGGAATCTTATGGTAATACAGTGAACTGGAATTTCTGGTTCTTTGGCGTCAGCCAATGGTCCCTGTTCACAGAAATTCCCTGTGAATGAATAAGACCACTGATACAGGTACACTCTATAATGCTTCTTGCTGAATGAAGGCTTGAACTGAGACTCAGCTAGTGTCTAAACTGAACGCTATATTTCATCCTAAATTTCATCCTAAATATTTTTGGTGTACCAGGGGCAAAGTCAAACCTGCTTATGAAATATATAATTTTAGTAATGTTTCAGATAACCCCACTTTATGTCCCTCAGTACTAAACCTGATTCCCCCAGAGCACCAAATGGTCTTTTTCTTTTTCTCTTCTTTTTCTTTCTTTCCTTTTTTTTGGGGGGGGGGGGAGCTTGTTCTGACTTTAGTTACTGAAAAGCTACAGCATATTTTAAAACAGGAAAAACAGTCTTAAAATGTTAGTCTTAAAATGAACTTAAAAAGACAACAGCCCCTACAAATGAAAACATGTTAATTCTATACCACTGATGGCAAACTAATGGCACGCGTGCCGGAAGTGGCATGCAGAGCCATCTCTCCAGGCACGCCAGCCATTGCCCGTTGCTCTTCCGGGTTCCAGTGCACACATGCGCACTGGCCAGCTAGTCTTCACTCACACAGGAGCACCAGAAACCAGAAGAGCAGTTCCTTGGCGCACATGTGCGCGCTGGGAAGTTGAGCTTCTGGTTTCTGGCATGCACATGCATGCCAGCGAGCTGGTCTTTGTACACACATGCGCACCAGAAACTAGAAGACCGGGTGACCAGCGCACATGTGCATGCCGGAAACCGGAAGCTCAGCTTCCTAGTACACACATGTGCACCAGGGAGTGGATCTTCCGGTTTTTGGCGCTCCCATGCATGCACACCAGGGAGCTACTCTTCTGGTTTCCGGTGCTCCCCAGTGCCTGCGCGCACTCCCATTCAGCACTCGGTGCCAAAAAGGTTTGCCACACTGTTCTATACAGTCTTCATTATCATTTCAATTTTCTGCAGCCTTGTCCTTCATACCTTCAAACTACCAAAGATCATGTACTCTTTCCCATTTCTGCAAATGTGACTAAATTCTGACTAAAATCAGATTGTAACAATTGTAACAAAACTTACATTGAATAGAGAATTATACATTTATTAAGGACATTCCAAAAATTTTTTCTCTTATATAAACTTGTTTATGCAATGAATAATATCATTAAATGAAAATGTAAAACTGTTCTTGTTTTCCTAGTGTGGTTGAAATATGAGTTGCCTTTCATATAAGATTATTGAAGAAAGTTTCTACAAAACAAACAAAATATATAGTACACTTTGTTTCTCACCATATGTACAATATGCACATAATATACAGTCTGTAGCACTGATTTGCAATCAATAAAGCAAATGTGTCTTTATGCAGCAGAAATCGATGCAAACAAAACAGCAAAAGTAGAAACAGGGATGTGAGAAAAGTATTTAATCATAATCCTTCCCTAGGAAAAAAAAAAGGGGGGGGGTCATATATCATGCACATGAGTAGCCCTCCAACTGAAATCAATCAGAAATATGCCCAGGTGATGGAGAAAAGAAAGCAGTTCTTTTTCCAATAGATTATTAAATAATGTCTATTTATAAATGTGTTAGTCCAGTCTCAGTATTGTGCATTCTATTTACTGGTGTAGACCATACATATTATGTAAGTTATATATGTGTAATGACAGAGTACATATTTAGGATCTAATCCATTAAGACATAACTAATCCTTGTTAATCTTGAAAGGTATTGTTGTTTAAGAATGTGAGAAATATTGTGCTGCATTAAACAACAATTATATAGAATGCTGTTATTCATAAAATTACATTAGTGACAGTTTAGATTAATGATATTTTTGAATAGGCAAGAAAGCTATCTTTTTTCTGAATAAAGCTCAATAAGTTGTTTCTAGCCATTTATTCCATCTTTATAACAGTTCACAATTGTTCCAATCGTACATACAGTAGTATATCATTAGCTTTTGGGTTAAGCAACATTATACCAAATACAGAAAAGAAACTCTAGTAGTAAGAGAAAAAAAATTAAAAGCACAACGCTAAAAAGAAAAGAAAAATGGGTAAATTCAGTTTTTGCCTACACCATTCATTCTACCTTTCTATCTTTGCAAAGTATCTTGTTTCTACAATATGCTTATATGGCGTTATATATTCTTTAAACTTGTCACATCTCTCTGAGAATCTCAGCAACTCCAGTTTCTTCCATTTTTTCTCAGCCCAATATTTCTTTCATATATTTTCTTTCATATATTTTTCTTTCATATATTTCTTTCATATATTTGCACTTTAGTCCTCATTCATCCTCTCTATGTCACCAAATCCACTGAACATGCCATTTTATACTGGTCACTCACCTTTTATATTTAGTCCACATTCATTTAGCATTTAGTCCACATGCATTATTTATTTTATTATTTATTTTATTTATTTAATTTGTATACCGCCCTTCTCCAGCTGGACTCAGGGCGGTGAACAGCCAAAATAAAATAGAGCATACAAAATTAAAAAAACAATTTAAAATAATTAAATAGTTTTGGCCCACAATTTAAAACAACCAAATTAAAACCAATTTATAATTTAAAACCAGAACAATAGGGTCAAGCCAGGCCGGCTAGATGAAATAAATGTGTTTTCAGGGCTCGTCGGAAAGCCCGGAGGTCAGGTATCATGCATATCTCTGGGGGTAGGTCATTCCACAGGGCGGGTGCCGCTACAGAAAAGGCTCTCCCTCTGGGTGTCGCCAGCCGGCATTGTCTGGCGGACGGCACCCTAAGGAGGCCCTCTCTGTGCGAACGTACTGGCCGGTGGGAGGCTATTGGCGGCAGAAGGCGATCTCGTAAGTACCCTGGCCCTAAGCCATGGAGCGCTTTTAAAGGTGGTCACCAACATTCTTGATCGTATCTTTTCTCTTTTTGCTACAAACACTTTAAGTGTATAATCCCTTCTACATTCATCTCAATCTTTCTGTTTCCCCATATTTACATATTACAAATTGGAAATAAACCTGCTCTTACACGTAGTCATTTTTGTTTTCTTCATTCCTCACAAAAGAACATATACTGTTTCTTTCTCATATCCTTTTTTTAATTATTAAATTTGTGTACCACCCAACTCCTCCAGAGGTGACTATGGCCATCTTACAAACAATTTTTATTTTTTGCACAATATATTTCTCACATCCTTATTTTTGGCAACAATCATTCTCATAAGCATTTTTGTCATCCAGAGATACTTTGTTTTCCTCGTTTCAGCAAGAGTCCTTTTGCTGTGAGTGGGGCTTGGTACACAATTCATGGCACTCCGTAGCATAACTCTTTTTACTTGTTTTAAAGCATTTTTTTTCATTCTCTTTTATTTTGTTGGAAAATTAACCTTATAAAAATTTTCCATATAGGATTCTCTTCCTGCACTCCTATTTTTGCTACTTGGTCTCCATCTCTACAGCCCTTCATGGTGTAGGACTTCATTATCTGAGGGACCACCAATTGTTTTTGTCCATCTGCTATGTTCACATAGAGTAGGTGCATTTTAAGTCCCTTCAATTAACAACATATTTCCCCCCCTCCAAAAAAAAAAAATTACAGGTCTCCTGGACTTTCAGAAAGCCCAGTTTCTGTTTCCAAGCTTGCAATTAACATGGTTATGCATTAGTGACGCTCCTGTCTTGTTTTTGTAACCTTTGTTTTTGTATATATCTTAGTCCAGGCTGCCAGTTTAAGTAGGTTTTAACCATTTTAGTTCTTTTTATGGGGTTTTTTTCAGGGGGGGATATTGCAAGCCCGGAGGCTTCTGAAATGGGAGACCATTAAAAATGTAGAAATAATACATTTTATTCTCTTTTTTTCTGTGCTCATTTTTCTCAAATTTAGTTTTTCAGTATTCTCTCTTCTCAGTACTAGCAATATATTCATGTCATGTAACGAAATACTTTTTTTCCCTCATGGATCACATTCTTTCAAAACATTGCATATTTTTTCGCAGAATGTATCTGTATTTCTTTCACTCTCACTGTTCATTAAAACATAACATGCAACTATCACCAACCTATGAATTCCTACCTTTATATGCAAAATATATGTAATACATAATTCATACCGTCTGATATACATGTTTCCCTTTCATAGTTTTATTTTTTATTTATTAAATTTATATGCCACCCAGTTCACTATCCAAAGAGACTCTCAGAGGCTAAAACTCTTCATTTCCTTGCCTATATTCATCAATTACATTCCAGAAAATCTTCATTCAGCTCTGTTGCATACTTCTGTTTTCTATTAGTTTTATAGACTGAAATCACAAATAGATACTGTACATCTATTTTTGTTGTTCGTTACCATTTATTCTTTAATTGTCTTTCACGCTTATTTCTTAAATTCCATTCTCATATATGCAAATATTGTCCCCAGAGTTGACCTCTGCTATATTCACGTTTTGATTGAACAAGGTTTTTGGATAATGTTTTGGCAAGTTAGATAAAGAGCTGAAAACAGTGTTTGAATATTAGTACCTCGGGTTGATAAGTTACGCTGTTGGTTTGAGTTCCAAACTTGCCAATTTGTTTGTAAACGTTTCACCACCATTCGAGGAGACATCGTCAATGCATTTTGAAGTGTGCTTGTCTATCAGAACACAGGTGTTTAAATACAGTTTTATAAGATGCAGATCAGTTTTAATATTGTTTGTTCGGAGAACTTCTCTCTCACCAGAATATATGCTTTGGGCTATTCTGTGTGTAGTATTTAGTGAGAGAGAAGATCCCTGGGGATGGGCTCCAGGACGAGTCCAAAAGCTCAGAAGACTAAACCTCTAGTCCCAGTAACTGATCCAGATTGGATTCTGCAATACTGGATCATATACCTGGAAACAAGTGGGAACTAATTTCAAATAGTTCAGTTTCAATTATAACATTATCCGGGGACACATAAATTTCCCTTCATTCATGATTAGACATATTTTGTTTTTGTTTTTTTTAAATAATTTTTATTCAACGTTTTTAACCTTTAAAATCA
>WNWU01000016.1:11385793-11480401 GCA_012654045.1 Ptyas mucosa
GATATGTTTTGTATCATGTTCTTTTAACTTAAGGATCTGGTATCATAAATTGTAGTAACATATTATCATCTAGAATAAAACAGAGTTATGCATATTTATCTGGGTAACTGCAGTATGTCATTTCAAGTAAACAAAGCATAGTACAGGAACTTGTGTACTTATTTTGATGATTTATGCAACTCTCAAGTAGAATATGTTCTTGACACCATATGGTAAAGCACTGTTAGTTACAAATTCCTATTTCCTGATGCTCCAATTTTTCTTGTATGTTTGAGGACAGTTCAATTGTGTTTTGCATTTTTTCCCCATCTAATTTCTTTGTCTATATAGCTTTCAAATCTGTTTGCAGAAATCACAACCAAAGTAAAAAATAGAAAAGTGTAAGTTAAGGTTTAATTAAAGATTTTTCTGCGTATACTCTAATGAGATTGAAATACATCCCATCATGTAACTACCTTTTATAGTTAATTAAAGAGCTACAAGCAAGGAAGCTGTAGAAATCAGTTGAATTTCTTCAGATTTGAGCATATGTGTTTAGAACATGATAGAGATTGTAGACGATGACCAGGCTAAGCCCAAGGGAGGGATCAAGGCATGATCAGTTTGGAGTCCCTTCATGCCCACAAGAGATCTAATTCGGCTCTCCTTTAATTCCATTGATTTTTACCTACTGCCAATTTGCTGTGACTGTTAGTAGTTCAGATTTTGGTGGAGAGCTAGCATGGATTAAATTTGTATTCATTTGAACAACTTTAGTTCCTAATTTCTTGTGCCTGAAATTCTTTAATCATGTGAGGGTACACTTTCCTAATATACCCATTTTGGGAGCATATATTAAAATAATTAATAGACTACGGCACTATGTGGCAATAATCCTTCAGAGGTATAGAAAAGAATGTGCTTGTTATTGGTATATAATTCTTATAAATCTGTACTACTATATAGGAAAAAAGTTTGAACAGTCATATTCTCACATATTCTGTAGTCTATTAAGAGTCCTATCTACATTTACCCACGTCTATTGAAAGGAAAATCCTAAAATATATGTAAGTAAGTAAATGTATGTATGTTTATATAATGTTAGCTTTAGGCTATAATTATAAATACACTTAGTTAACTTCTATCTGTATTTGTATTTCAGTAATATAAGCATATTTCCATAAATACGATTATTTTACTTTTCCCAACCATACCAACCAAGTGCTTTACTAGCAAAGTAACAACCTAATCTCAATTAAGAAGCAAACAATACCCCATTCAAGAAACTACTAATTCAGACAAATAAGCTAATAGCAAACAACAGGCCAATCAAGGAACCTCCAATGTTCCATCCAAGACTGACAGGACTATATATAAAATGAGAGCAAACCCCACTTTCTACCAGCACTGATGATGTTAGCTACTTTAGTAATGAAACATCTGCAAAACAATAACCAAGAAGGCACCAAGAAAACCCCACAGTTTTCCCAAACCATTTCAACATTGTAATGGAAATTGCCCAATCTAATATTTCTGTTTTAAAGTTTGAGTATTATATTACATTTTATGCCATGAATTAACAAGAAATTTGAGATAACATTAACTTTTAAATAGGAAAATTGCAACAATATCCTTTATATATGTTCATCTTACAATATTTTCTATTACATGCCAAAAAAAAAAAGACATCAGGATGACCAAGCAAGCAGAAACATTTTGCAACTGGAAATATCTTGGTATTAGTAAATATTCAGTTACTAGTGGGTAACTGAATATAAATGAAACTCAGTTTTTAACAAAGACTTATTCAAGCTACTTGTAACAGTAACCAAATAAAATAAAAGTCAGGAGAGATCAGTTTGGCTGAAAACAGCCATTCTGCTGATACATCTGTATAACATTTTAGTGATTGAGAGTGGTGTTTATTTCTAATTCTAGGTTCTTATTCACTAACATGAGACATCTATGACTGACTTTCTGTTGAAGAAATTGTGTCTGCAGAAGTCAGCTGCCCAGACCTTTTGTTGCACAGAAGGAAGTAGCAATAAACAGATTAGCACTATTTTCTTAATTTGTGTTGATGCTTAAAAATGAAACCAAAAGTAATAGCAGTTCTTCCATTTTTTCCCTCTAGGTCAGTCCTGTCAGCCTATTTAGATAGATCACACCAAGAAAGCAACTCCACAGGAAAGTTAAAGCTACTGCTTTTGAGACTGAATATAGTAATCAAATTTTGAAATTCTGGTTGCATGGTGTCTCTTCCACTACTCATAGTTCAATGAATTAGGGAGATGTCTATCCAAACCACCTCCAAATATTATTTGAACACTCCAAAATTTTAAAATGTTTTATCCCTTGCCCTCCTGGCAACAGAGGCATATCAAGGTAATGATTCAAGGTAATCTTCCTTACTCTTTAAGGCTCTCAGTAGATTATGTCTGAGAAAAAGTGATCCTCAGTTGAAAATAATGAAAATAATGTCTCTTCCTCTGTCATATAAGCTAGAGATACAATTAGTATACTTATTTCTAATAAGGCTGCTTGACATCATTTACTAAAGAATTTATGTCTAATTAAAATAATATAGAAATAAATATAGAAATAATTTTTTTTACGTAGCTCCTAATACTGCCTTATAGTAAAAGTGAAATTTATTGCAGTATTTGATTAGATCCCAAATAAATAAATAAAAACCCAGTGGATATTTCTTTTTCAAAACTAAAATATTCAGGGAATCAATTGTGAACAAAGGATAATTTAGTGCATATACAAGATTTTATGAAACTGACTAGCACTTATATTAATAATTTGAGTCAGCTTTTGGAAAATGTCTCTGTGTCAAAAAGAACCAAAAGAAATGCTGACAATTAAATCCCAAATTAAGCACATGCTCAGGATGGTAGATAGTCATCAGACTCAGAATTATAATTATAAAAAGTTAGTTACATTTCTTTGAGGAAGGTAACATCTATATTGTAGGAAAAAAGTTTAAGTGATAACTCTGTTATTCCACATGTAGATATGCTTCAGGTAGGATGTCGGACATTCCTTTTAGCCAAGAGTAGTGAATTAAATCTAATCTGGGTGCTGGACCCAGACTTCTGTTCATCTGTTCAGAAGGAAAATGAGAGATTTGTCTCTTCTGCACACAGCAGTTGTCCTTCATTTTTTTCCCTGAACGAGGAAGATGCAAGGTGACAGAATGGGCACAAGCTGCATTTTGTGCATGTGGGAATTGGTTCCCACACAAGGCAGTAAAAACAAAAAACCATGATAACAGATTTAATGGTTACAAAGCCAAAAGAGGGGGCAAATAATTTTACAAAGGGCTGGAAGGAAGAATAACTGTGAAAGTGGTTTTTAACATTATTTGTGCTTAAAGAGAGAAAGCTTGTTAAATCCCAGCAGTTGTTGAAATTCTTTGACTATGAATCCCTACTATTATCAATAAATATTACTTATCTGTAATTCCTGGATTGCTTATGAGCATGTCTAAATGGTTCGCTTTTCCCCGTAGTATAAACCTGACAGTGCAGCTCATATTTGTTCTCCCAACACAGGAAGGTACACAATAGCAACAAATCACAGCTGTCGAAGCATTTAACCCCTTATTCAGCACTTGGCTTTACTTGAACATTCAGACACAATTCAGCTAGATTAGAATCCAGTTTGGATTCTTCAACAGGTGCATTCACACACAAACACACAGAGATAGATATATTAGTTTAGTCTTACGCTTAGTTTTCGCCAGAGGTTCTACATCACTATTAACAATTTATACAGAAAGTAGCAATACCTTCCCAAAATTTGAAAACTAATCACATAATAAATGGAAGGGCAGTTAGGACCAAATCTCAAGACCAAAATCTCACTATTCAGAGAACCCAGCAGTGGCCATTCAGAGAATGACAGGGATTGGAACAGAAACCAGGAAGCCTATTAAATAGCATTTTAGATAAAACAAGTTTATAATGATAAATAAGATAAGACAATGCAATGAAAGTGCAAAATACACTGCCTATTCTTTTTATTTAAAAAGCAGTCCCACTAAATTGAGATAGTCTCAAGTTCTGCGATTAGTGTCAAGGTAAGGGTAGAAGTAGGCAAAAACAAAACAAAACAAGAGATATTTTGGCCCTAAAATGAATTTGGTCAAGAGAGATTAACCCAAAGAAATTTTGGTTTAGGTAAAATATTAGTAAAGTATTATCAGCAAATAGGCTAGCCATTCTCTTCCAATGTTGTTTTTGTTGTTGTTTTGTGCTTCTTGAAAATAATGTCCTCATCTCAGACTTGACATCTCTGCAATTTTGAACAGATTTGGAAAAATCACCAATATTTTGACAGAGTTTCTTGGCAATGGAATGTTCTTAAAACTCATTTGTCATAACTAGCCAAAGCAATGGAATGGATAGCTACATAATTGTGACACTGCCAATTTTTACTAATTTTCATAATCTTTGGTGATTTCAGGTAGTAGCAATCTTCTTTCTAGTAATAGCAGCTTTTGGTGAAGATAGTGTTTTCATTCAATTAAGAAAGTTTGTAATCCCAATCTCTTCAGGAATAAAACAGTTTACAATACAGTTTTGAGGTAAACTACAGTCTGTCATTTGATTAGTTAGTCAAAGGTACCATAGAATTAATCTTCTTAATTTCTTTCAAATATTTTAACTATTTTTATATTAAATAATAATTTAGTTGATTATTACTCAAACTTATTTTGAGAAGGAAGAAGTTTTTCTGATTATTTCACTATGCTCAGACCTCAATGGTCCAAACTCACCACTTAAATTAATTGTTTTTCCCCTCTAATGTGGTGATTTATATGCATCTTACACTATTGGCTTTTCATTTTTAGTTATAGCCCTTGATCCTGCTTCACTACTTTATCTGTGGATTCATAATCTCAGCATTCTCCTGCTTGAAATATCTTCAAATTTATCTGCCTTGCTCCAAACATTGACTGGTCTTCTATTCTCTATACTAGAATTAGAGCTGAATGTTCATGTAGCAATGTACAAGTAAAATTAAACTAAAATATACAAATAAAACTAAATTAATGCTATTGGTTCTTCCTCCTTCATATATTACATAAGAAATTTTAATTGCTCTTTCCCTAGTTTTTTACATCCATTTCAAACACATCTAATGGTAAATTTTCCATCGTTTTGTCATTTGTTAACAATTCAAATGTTTGTGTAAAATGGCTCAAAGTTCTACTTAATTCATTATCTTTTAGTGTATTTAATTTCTGCTATCAACAATTTCATGTATGTCCAAAATATTATTGGGTCCATGATACTAAAATTGAAATGTATTAACTTTTAATATGTAGATCATAGCTTTGTGGAAGTTTTGTGATTCATAAAAAGTTCTAATTATGGTAATAAACTAATCATTAGACCTAATAATAACTGTTGATAATACATTATCTTATATTAAATATATTAATATACCTGATTTTTGTGCTGTAATTTCTCAGACTAATTTACAATTTATAGTTCATAGCTATAAAATATATTATAATATATCAAAATAATATAAAACCATCGTCAATAAAAATCAATTCCTGTTTCCTGCAATGGAAACTCAAATCTCTGCAAATGGATATCACCCAATGCACACATCAGAATTAAATATATTATATAATACAAAATTTGAAAAAAGGAAAATTTCAATGCAAACAACCAGAACATTTCCAAGTGCAGATTGTGAAACAGCAAGTCATGAGTTATTGATGTAAAATATGCCAGTTAAAGTTGAAAATACAGACATTATGTTCCAGTATGGTTGACTTGGAGGACATACATCAAAATGTAAAATTCATATAAGGAACAAAAGGTTCAGGTTGCTTAATCTGTGTGAAAGAAAACATGAAGAATTATATGAAGAGAGATGAGACACTGTGAATTAAGGAATGTATGAATGAGAAGAGATCTTGGAGATCATCTAGTCTAATCTGTTGCCCACTTCAGGAATTAGCATTGTAGCTTGCTCAAAAGATAATTATGTAGTGTCTATTTGAAATCTTCATCAAAGAGTTCACCATACTAGTCCTGTTTCATTGTTTACATTTTTCATGATGTCCAACTGAAATCTATTTCAATGTAATTTAAACATACTTATCTTCAATCTTCTGTAACAACTCTGATTTGTTAAATCAGGTTATGCCAGACAAAACCTATTGGTTTAGTCAACAAAAGTCTTAAGTTAGTAGAAAAGAGTGCAATGTTCATCTGCATCAGTAGTTATAGTATCATGAACATTGATAATACTGTGGTATGCTCCGTGGTGAAATCCAATTTTTTTTTACTATCGGTACTGTGGGCGTGGCTTGGTGGGTGTGGCAGGGGAAGGATACTGCAAAATCCCCATTCCCACCCCACTCTGGGGCCAGCCAGAGGTGGTATTTGCCGGTTCTCCGAACTGCTCAAAATTTACGTTTTCCAGAACCTGTCAGAACCTGCTGGATTTCACCCCTGGGTATGCTGCACTGGCCAGACAACACTTTTGTCCAGTTTGGTTGGCAGAATACAAAAAAGTAACTAAAGAAATGGAAAGAGTCAGAGAAGAGCAACAAGGGTGATAAGAAACTTAGGGGCTAAATTCTACAAAGAGCAGCCAAAGGAATGAGCTATGTTCACCTTAAGAGGACACATGATACTGTAGCTGTCTTCCAATAATACTTGAAGGACATTACAGACAGGGAATATGACTTTATTCTCAATAGCAGCCAAGGGTAAAGCAAAAAGCAATGAACGAAAGTTTTATCAGTAATAGCAATAGCATTTAGACTTATATACCGCTTTATAAGTGCTTTAAAGTCCTCTCTAAGCAATTTACAGAGTCAGCATATTTCCCCCAACAAATAAGCAAGAATTTTCTTTCTGTGAGAAGTATTAAGCAGTGGAAAAGCCCTATTCCAGAAGTTATAGATGCACTATCGTTGGAGATTTTCAGGAAAAGATTGGACAGTAATTCCTGCATGAATGGGAAGGTGGACTAGAAGATCTCTAAGGTCCTTCTAATCCTATGATTCTGAGATTTGCTTAGGGATCTTACAAATATCAGGCAAAAGATGCCAGATTAACAGAAAGATTTCCCAAAAGGCCAAAGGACATGAAATCAAATAACTAGCATAAAATGAGTAATGGGCAGAGCAAGAGCATGTAAGGAGGATGTTGCTTTATGGACAGCAGCAAAATTTTGATCGTGTAGATCATGCCAGTATATAAAATGACACACAAATAGTGTGTCAGAATGCTTAATTATTTCCCTGTGGAACCTTTGCAGTAAAGAATTGAGAAACATGATTATTCAGGATAAGAAAGGTAATAAAACAAAGACAGAAAGCGAAAAAACATTTGAGTTAACATTAAATATTAGGTACATGGGGGGAGGGGAATGATAATTAGTACGTTGTGACCTTACAGTTGACAACAAAGTAGTGAAAATAGAGCATAGTATTATTTTCTTGGAAATAAGAATAGATAAAGATATAAACTGTGCTGAAGAATTAAGAAGGAGATTAATCCTAGGGAGGAAGAAAATGAAAATCGTAGATAAGATTATGAAGGGTAAGGATATTTCTATGGCAACAAAAATCAGAATAGTTAACACAGTAGCTTTCCCAGTGGTAATGTAAATTTTTGAAAGCTGGACACAGAGAATGAGAAAATAAAACTCCTTTGAACTTCGAATCTGGAGATGGTTATTAGAAATACCATGAACTACAAGATCCAATCAATCAGTCCTGGGCAACAACAGAGAAAGGACGAACTGCTCCTTTGAGATGATGATCGGAAAGCAGAAAGTCCTTTTCTTCAGGCATGTGATTATATATTTTCACATTCCGTGTGTGTGTGTGTGTGTGTGTGTGTGTGTGTGTTGTTTGTTTGTTTGTTTAAGGAAAGTTTAAGGAAAGCAGAAGAGAAAAAAGATAAGATGGACTGATGGTATCAAAAATATTACAGGACTTCCCTTTAACGAACTACAGTTTACTAAAGAGGTAAGTTGGTAAGACCCATGTATTCATCAGAATTTGATCTAACAGCATCTAACTGCAGAGATTTGTATCAGTGAACATCCTGAAACTGCTCAGAGGGTGAATAGTACTGGCATCTTTAAAAATGGTACATTCTTTCTATCCTGGGGTGTTGAATTATGAAAATTCGTAGGTTGCTAATATTACAATATTTCTTCACCAGTTCCCAGAATTCACAGAAGAGAATTTTGTGGGCTAGAGTTTCAATCAACTACAGTTTCCCAATTTATATTAAAAGTGGTTTTCTGTTGAGAATGCAATAGAACTTAAAGAACATGCTAATAAAAGAACTAAAAGGTCATTGGCTCTGTTCAGAATTTAGAAGATACATATAAATTGAGATTATAATTGATTTGAACTCTCAAGTACTGGCCAAGATTAACACTATTAAAGATGCTGTTTCTGTCAAGGCTTTTGAAAGTTAAAATACACAATAAAAAGTTCTACAGGTTTCTGAGCGAGATAACATAGTACTTCAAAATCAATTTTATACATAGAGAAGCAGTAATGTTCTTGGAGCTTTTTGAATAAATACCTCGGGTTCTTGCCTGATACGTAGAAATCAAATGTACGTTCACACAACACCCCTGCACACACATACCTGTTACAAAAGATGAGAAGATGATATTAAGGTTTAATATGAAAGCACATGTTGTGTTTCTAGATTTCAATAAAACAATGTTTTATAGAAACGATAAAACGATAAAACAGGATGAAAGTATTTTTATAGACTTTTAATAGATGCTGCTAGGAAACTTTCCTACTTTTATCAAACCATAGCAGTATAATATCCTATTTGAGTGGTTCATTTGCAGTTAATAGAGACATAATAAATATAATAATTAACAAATAATAAAGAGACAGAAGCTAGATGTTTGTATGAATAAATAGTATGATAGAAATATAGGTCCTTCTTTTATTGAATATTACACTTTTTCTGAGTAGAGACACAATCTATTAACTTGGCATAGTTCACAAATTAACTTGATGTTAATTTGGAGATGGTATAGAATATCTTACGAGCTTAACTTTGTTACTCTTGATCTGTTTTCTTTTTACTGTACCCATAAATTATTACTAAATATATATGCTCCTTCAACTAATTTTGAAAATAACATCTAGTATCTGGGACTTAAAATTGGGAGGTATGTTGCTCTTCTTGTTAGGGATAATGTCACATATAATAATAATTTAATGTTATTCTTTGTGAATATGTCTCTGTAAAGTTGTATAAGTGGACAAGAAGCATTTCAAATGTGGTGGCATTGTAAATTTGTTTAAATAATTGTTATTTTGGCAATTTTTAGTACCTTTCCTAATTATCTTCACCATATCTTTTTCATAGGAGCTACCTACGTTATGGTTCAACATATTATCAAACTATGAATCATGATTCCAAAAACTCAGGGTGACTCTAGTTCATCAACATTGAGGAAAAGCATTTTCCCTCAGTCAGTTAGACCAGATGAGGAATAATTTCAGAGGTGAAAAAAGTCACGATGAAGATAGAATAAAAATTATCAGTAAGCTGTAATAATACTGCAATGGGTATTAACTAAGTGCAGATTTATTACAGTATATTTGTGGAGGACAGTGAAACAAAATAAATTTAGACACCTTCCAGCATGCAATATATACTGTGGTCTCAGGGCTAATGCACCTTATGCTTATGTGCATGGTAAGTAATATGATATGACAGACCATATCATAGAAGTGGGTCTGATTAATGAGCAGCTCAGAAAAGGAGGCCAATAAGCAAAGAAGGGTCACCATCCAATTTATGAAAAGGGGAAATAGAAGTATCAAAGTATTAGTATGAGGAGTTATGCAGAAAGGCCATTAATCAGCCTTGCCTCTATAAGAGGCCAAAAATGTTTTTGGTGGCTTTATTTCTTTGCAAGCCTATCCCATGTGTAAACCAAAGTAAACAATTGAAACTGCCTCTTCGAGGGCCTCAATGTTATATAAGAAAATGAAGGGTCTTCCTTAAGTGGGGGGAAAAAAACCTTAACACTGAAATAAACACATATCTGAAAATGTGTTGTGTTTGTTTGTTTGTTTTTAAATTCCTTTCTGGAATAAAACAAATGCTTTTTAATCCTTCTTAGCAAAATAGGTAGAATTTCATCAACCGTATATGTCCTTCCTTATGTGCAAGAAGATGAATTCTTTTGTTTGTCTGATTTGGTAGACCTGTCTCCAAGAGCTGATGGCAGGTTAGCTTTTGCTGCCAGAAGGGAAAGAAGGAAAAAAAACAAACAATGGATGTCACACTTGTGATGCCTTTAATTTACATTTTTAGTTGGTGTATGTATTTTAGTGTCACTGGGAGTCCTGGGTTTTTTCTGACAGTATTATTACTGCATTATTATATATTAATGCTGTAAGTGATTGGGCACTGCCATGTTAAAGACAGTTGAAACCAATTAATGATATTCATAGAAAATACATCTATCTATAGCCACCATAGTTCTACCGTACGAATGACGGTATCCCTAAGTACTAAAAAAATGATATTGTTAAGCCAAATGGCATTCTCCTACTGGAAACTTCTTGGCCTCCATAGTTCTTAATAGGAATTACCAGTACCTGGAAACAATATTGAAAGAATATTCAAATATATTTTTTTAAAATGTATATATTTTTAAATTATTTTTTATTATTCATATTTCTATGCCGCCCTCCAAGGACTCTTGGCAGCTTACACCAAAGACAGTATACTAAATAGCATATTGCCCCCAACAATCTGGGTCCTCATTTTACCCACCTCGGAAGGCTGGAAGGCTGAGTCAACCTTGAGCCGGTGATACGCTGATCTGCTGAACTAGCAGTCAGCTGAAGTAGCTGCAGTACTGCACTCTAACCACTGCGCCACCTCGGCTCACCTCGGTATACAAAGTTCATTGTATTCAAATATAAAATTTCTTCACAATGGATAAAATACAGAATAAATAATTGTTTTCATAACAAGGACGACAATAGATCTAAAGAGCGCTGATCCAGTTCACACATATAAAATAATGTTTAATTGACAAGTTCTGTTACTTCTTCATACACTTACAGTTGTACTTTAAGAGTGGTGGCACAGCAGACTAAAGTGCTGTTAAGTAGCACCAGCTGCCTGCAATTACTGCAAGTTCGAATCTCACCAGGCTCAAGGTTGACTCAGCCTTCCATGCTTTCGAGGTAGGTAAAATGAGGACCCAGATTGTGGGGGCAATAAGCTAATGTTGTATAAAAAAGAATACCGCTTAGGGGGGTCCAAAAGCCCTACTAAGCAGGTATATACAAAAGTATGAAGGCTATTGCTTAACGCATTGTAAGCCGCCCTGAGTCTCTGGAGAAAGGCGGCATATAAATCGAACCAATAAACAATAATAATAATAAACTTTGCATTATCTATTTTTTAATAAAAATATTTAAACTAATTTTTTAAATTTAAACTATTAATTATATGTAACATTTGATCACAGTGAAAATGTCTCAACTTATTATTTTGTTTATTTAAGAGGGAACAATAAAAAGAATTCTAAGTGACTGTATATAAAATTATACTTGTATTGGGATATTTCTTTTTTGTGTTTGCAATTATTATTGAAAAACATTATT
The DNA here is from genome assembly GCA_012654045.1 of Ptyas mucosa. Lineage (NCBI taxonomy): Eukaryota > Metazoa > Chordata > Lepidosauria > Squamata > Colubridae > Ptyas > Ptyas mucosa. Next base: position 11,397,429 of record WNWU01000016.1, read on the forward strand.
AATATAATGTCCAGGTTTGAATTTGCTATTTTCCCATTATGATCCCTTAATTTAGTGTTCTGTCATAGCCAAATAAACCATTAGTGCATTATTGATCAGCTCATGTTGAATCTGCTCAATTACTTAGTGTGGAAGACTGATTTTGGAAGATATTATTTCTTTGGCAGTTTGCTATCCAAAATGATTTGAAATCATTTGCTAACTGTTCATCTTTTCTCCAGATAATTTATGAGCAATTCCCTCATTCGTCATCTTGTTTCTTTTCAGTGCAGGCACAACTTTTCCCCTTTCCCTGCCTCAATGAATGTCTGCACTAAGTCCAAAGCTTGGAGTGATTTACCTGAAGAGTGATATTCAGAAACCACTGTAAGTTAATTTTGTAAACTCAGCATAATATTACTGCTTAAGGACAAAAAGAAAGTCTCAGAGCCTTGTAAGAATCTAGAAGCCAGCATATGCATGATGTATCAAAAGTTGGGTCATTTAATTTTATTAATTGTGGGCTTCATAGAAAATATTACTCATACTTAGTCGTGATCAAGGGTTATGTCTGAAATGAATAAGAAAGTTTTAGAAGAAAATGACAACCAATTGAACATCTATTGTAATTCATATAAAAACCTGCTTGTGGCACCTGATTTTTGCTACATCTTGTATTTTCACAGCATTACCAAAGAATATAGAAAATGTTGCAATAGTGTTTCAGTTGCATTTTATGAGATTTATGCTGTTCAATGAAGTTGGATTTTGGCATTTCAGGTCAGCTGAAAAGCCAATATTAAATCATGTACAAGGCAAACTTAATGATCAATTAGTGTAATGTAAAGGCCATCAATTTAATAAACATTTGTATGATTAGAAACAACAAACGATCATCACATAACATTGTCTAATTCTCAGAAAATAAAAATTGGGTTGTCTGATGACCTTTTCCTTCTGTGTAAGGACTTTACTTATAGTATCATTGGAGTCAATAAAGCAACATATATAATCCAAATCTGTAAAATAAAGCATACAAATCTTAATGTGTTATTATTCCAAAACATCATGAATAGAACCCATCTCTTTCTATATGTATGTGAATGCACATATTTTAGCATTTCAATAACGAGGGCAGACAATAATTGATAAAATAACTCAACTTGAAAATAACTCTAAATTTTAGAGTTCCAGATCAACAATGGCAAGCAATTTTATGCACTGAATTATTTATCCAACAATTAGCTAAGATAATTGTAAATTTGACTGACAAAATAGGTATGTATTTTCTACAGCATTTCTTGTTTACCAACCCAGATTAAAAAGAAGCACTTAGTGTACTGTATAATTGGTAGAATATAGAAAACAATATTTGCCTTGATTGATTAATGTTGTGCCATCAAGTCAATGTTGACTTTTAATAAACACATATAGATAGATTTATATATGTTAGATATCTGAATGAAGGTAGTCTGGTCTTTTAAAGTAGAACTGATGAATATGCATGAAAATGAAAGTATAGGTGTAATTATGAATAAAAAAAGGTAAACTGTGTGGAGGAAAATATGTATTTAGGTTGTTACAGGAGTTCATGAAACTAGGAATTCTAAGTTGATAATGTAGTTATGTTAGAGATGTGTTTGTTGATTATATATATATTATGCAAATATATATTGATGTATTTCTTGTATATTCTTTATTATGATTCTGAATACCAATATAAAACATGAAGTACATGGGGTAGACAATACTTGATTCCAGGTCCACAAGAGTAAAATCTAGAAATGTAAAGTTTTGGTTTTTTTAAAATCCTCTCCAGGATTGTTGCTAGGAGCACATTAAAGCAAGTTAAGGATATGGCTCTTCAGAATTTTGGAGCTGTAATTTGATATAAATATTGCAATGGTCATAAAAATAAAGATTCCTCACAGTCATCATTATCTCTAGGCAGGGATGATGCTTTGTTATTAGGTAAGAACCCAAAATATTTGCAGTAGATCTTAATGCTGTGTGATACAATGTTGTGGCCCGTCAGCGGCCTGCGCGGATTGTGGCTGATCCCGACGAGGAGGAGGCTGGTGTGATGTCTCGCCAGCAGCTTGTGCAGCCGGCGCTTGAGTCGGACAGCGAAGAGGCTAAAGAGGAAGTGGTACCAGAGGCAGAGACTCAGCCAGGGCCTTCAGAACCTCCAGAGGCTCCTTCAGGTGAAGAGAGTGAAGTGGAGGAGCCTCTTCTCAATGCTCGAGCACGCAGGGCTGCCAAAAGGCAGGAGTGGCTACTCAGAAGGAGATCTTCTTGAGGGTAAAGTTTGGGGTTAATTGGCCATTCCCTTAGCCTATTTAAGTTCGCACACAGATAGCAAATGTTGCTGGAAACAACGTTTGGTCCTACGCAGAGCATTTTGGAGTGAGTTTTTTGTTACAACTTGGTTTCTGGGCTGATTGCCAACCCTTGTCGGATTTTGTTTAATCACTGTAATTCATAGCAGGCTGATAAGGACATTGGTGGTTAAAGCCTGCATTTTGAAAGGGGTCTGTTTGTATTAAACGGAGTTTTTGGAGCTGTGTGTATGTGCTACACTTCTTGGGACCTGTAGCTGGGGCAGAACATACAATAAGGAGTATGGTGGATCTGAAAATTAATGTCTGAAAGACATTAAGATGTGGGATAGAGACAGAGAAAATGAAGTGAACAATTCCAGGTTATACTTAAATAGCAAATATTTAAGAGAACTGTTTGGTCTCTCCAGTACTAAATAAGCCTTCATGTTATATTAGCTTCAGTGCATCTTCTTCGCTGTCCTTCAGATAGTCTTCCAATGCCTACTTATTTTCTTAAATTTTCTGACATAATTTGGAACACTCCACGCTCACCTATTTTCTTAAGTGGAGTCTGTCAATGTCTCTGTGTGAATGAAGGGCATGAGTCACTATCATTTTTCTGACCATCCTATCGGGGTTTTTTAATTCTCTTTGAGTCCAGTTAACTCTTCCAGCTGTGTATCTAATGACTGAAGGGGCCCAGCAATTAATTCTCTTCACAATATTTCCTCCACTGAGTTTGGACTTTCTTCTTACTTTCATGATGTATTCATTTCTAACCTTATTCTTGTCTTCAGTATGCTTGATGTTGCCAGCTTGAAGGTATTTATAGTGATCGTCTTCATTCAAACTCTTGAAGTTATTTCCATAGGGCATCTTGATTCCTTCAGTTTTCTATTTCTTTTGACGGTGAGAATGACTCATTTATCCAGTCCAAACTCCATTGCAATATCTAGGCTGTACATATGGACAATGTTGAGCAGTGCCTCTATTTCAAATGGTGTTTTTACATTCAGCTTTAGATAATCCATGTAAAGAAAGTGGGATAGCCTGGCAGATTTTTTGGATGTTTGATAGCCATGGCTAGCAGAATTTGCCCAGCCTATTATGTTTTCCATTGCCCACATATTCAGAAAGTTATGGGTGCTACTGGGTAAAATTTTTAGAAAAACATTCTAGAAGCTATGCTTTGCATACTTTCCTATCTTGCTTGTCTGTAAAGACCTGTTTTGAAATAATCACAATTATATGTAGAAAAGGAAAACAAATAATGGAGTTGACTCACTCATTGTTTTCTGCTATATTGAGATTCAGAATCATATTACACTCAATCTTTATAAATAATTACATTATCTGGAGTATGCGTTGTGTGATTGTGCCCATTAGATTCTCTTCCACATCTAAAATAATACTTTATTTTATAAGCAATACATATAGATATCTAAGATATGGATATATTAATAGCTGATCAAGTTAGAATGACATTCCAAAAATAAAAAATTACCATAAATATTTTCAAATATTTTATTTATTATCTAATTTATATAGCCACACATCTCACTAGCAAATGATTCTGGGCAGCACACAACAAAACTAAAACAATACATATAGTAAAATGATTACCAATAACAAGTAACTCCCTTTTCACAATCCTGTAATCCCTTTATTCGGGGTAGAGTTGGATATTAAACCTATAAAAACAGCTTAAAAAATAATAGCTGAAGGGATGATGGAGCCATCTCAACGGTTCAACAGTTCCCTGGGTTTTTCAGGCCCACTGGCATAACCATTGACAGCTTAGAAGTGATGAGAACATGCTCAGCTCATGGGAAAGAAGATTCCACAGTGCAGGGGCAAAAGCAAAAAAGGCCTACCCCCACCCCCACCCCCCAGATCCTGCCAAAATCTCTCTAGTTTATGGGACCCCAGATTTTATTCTAAAACTTGATCCGTAAAAGTATATGTTACTTTATAAAGTGGCAGGGTGAGGAAAGACTAAAAAAAGAATGCATCCATTTTTAAAAATGAAAAATTATAACTTTCATGGGATTTTGCTACAACAGCAACTCAAAACTGAAAAGAAAATGTTACATTAATATGAGTGTATCCTTTTAGTCAAATTAAGATTAATAAATATAAGAACATTGATTTTTACAAATATTTGAGGAACATACTTATTAATCTGTGAGCTGCAGAAAGTAATTCTGAAACTAACACTAAAATAAGCTTGTTATAAAGTTCAAACATTAACTATTTATTTATAACTAGCTAGCTAGCATTTTATATACCTAACCAACCTAACCAAAGTGACTGGGTCACTTAACAAACAGCAACAAACTTAAAGTAAACAATATAAAATTGAAATAAATACACTATAAACAATGGAGAAAGAGGCCGATCTTGACAGTCTTTGTAAAGGGCCACAGGGCCTTTGATTTTGATAAATTTTTAACTAAGGTAGCTATAGATTTTGGCAGATACTTGGGCATAAATCCCTTGCTGTCCCCATAGGTCCAGGTTTTTTGCATGCCATCACCTCCTTGCTTACCAGCAAGATTGCTTTGGAAGAAGAGACAGAAGTTGCTCCCAAGGTAAATTTCACTGTCTCCGGTGACAACTAATTTTAGAGGGGAGAATAAGTCTGTTGCAAGAAATAATTCATAATTTGGTAATATTTCATTGTGTGGTAGCGGACACGGTAGCCTAGTGGTTATGATGCTGAGCTTCTTGACCGAAAGGTTAGCAGTTCAAGACCTGAACTCACCTGCAATAGGGTGAGATCCTATTCTTGCCCCACCTCCTGACAACCCAGCAGTTCAAAAGTACATAAATGCAAGTAGATAAATAGGTACAACTTCAGTGGGAAGTTGTACCTCATGCTGGCCACATGACCATGGAAGCATCTTTGCACAGCACCGGCTCCCTCATCTAGGAAATGGAGATGACCACTGATCCCTAAAGTCAGACACGACTAAACAGGGAAAAACTTCACCTTTACCTTAATTGTATGGTCAAATTTTATGGTCAAAGTTGCAGTTTTGTAGATCTTAAGTAGGTTATATTCCATAACCAAAATTGTTATGAGAATAGAATAGAATTCTTTATTGGCCAAGTGTGATTGGACACAAGGAATTTGTCTTGCTGCATACATTCTCAGTGTACATAAAAGAAAAGATACATTCATCAAGAATCATAAGGTACAACACTTAATGATAGTCAGAGGGAACAAATAAGCAATCAAATCATATTAGGAAACAGTCAATATAAATTGTAAGGATAGCAGCAGCAAGGTTACAGCCATAGAGTCATAAGTGGGAGGAAATGGGTGATAGGAACGATGAGAAGATTAATAGTAATGCAGACTTAGTAACTAGTTTGACAGTGTTCAAGAAATTATTTGTTTAGCAGAGTGATGGCGTTCGGGAAAAAACTGTTCTTGTGTCTAGTTGTTCTGGTGTGCAGTGTTCTATAGAGTCGTTTTGAGGGTAGGAGTTGAAACAGTTTATGTCCAGGATGAGAGGGATCTGTAAATATTTTCACAACCCTCTTTTTGACTTATGCAATATACAGGTCCTCAATGGAAGGCAGGTTGGTAGTAATTGTTTTTTCTGCAGTTCTAATTATCCTCTGAAGTCTGTGTCTGTCTTGTTGGGTTGCAGAACCAAACCAGACAGTTATAGAGGTGCAGATGACAGACTCAATAATTCCTCTGTAGGAATTATGTAGATTTCCTCTATAGGAATTATGTAGATTTCTGTAGAACTGTATCAGCAGCTCCTTGGGAAGTTTGAGCTTTCTTTGTTGTGCTTTTTTGATGACGTTTTTGATGTTAGATGTCCATTTTAGGTCTTGAGATATGGTAGAACCTAGAAATTTGAAGGTCTCTACTGTTAATACTGTGTTGTCTAGTATGGTGAGAGGTGGTAGTATGGGAGAGTCTCCTAAAGTCCACCACTATTTCTACGGTTTTGAATGTGTTCAGTTCCAGATTGTTCTGGTCGCACCACAAGGCTAGTTGTTCAACCACCCATCTGTATGCGGATTCATCATTGTCTTAAATGAGACCGATCGCTGTTGTGTCATCTGTGAACTTCAGTAGTTTAACAGATGGATCGTTTGAGATGCAGTCATTGGTATGTAGAGAAAAGAGTGGAGAGAGCACACAGCTTTGGGAGGCCCCTGTGCTAATTGTACAGGTATCTGATGTGATTCACCTGCTGCTTCCTGTCTGTTAGGAAGCTTATGATCCACTTACAAGTGTTTTCAGGTACCGCTAGCTGGTTTAGCTTAGTTAGAAGAATGTCTGGAATGATGGTGTTGAATGCTGAACTAAAGTCTACAAAGAGGACCCTTGCGTAGGTCTTTGGAGATCAAGATGTTGTAGGATGTAGTGCAGGGCCATATTAAGAGCATCATCTGTTCATCTATTTGCTCAGTATGCAAATTGCAGGGGGTCTAACAGCGGATCCATGATGGTTTTCAAGTAGGACAGCACTTGCCTTTCAAAGGTTTTCATAACTATAGATGTTAGAGCAACTGGTCTGTAGTCATTCAGTTCCTTGATGGTGGGCTTCTTCGGCACTGGGATGATAGTAGAGTGTTTGAAGCAAGAAGGAACATAGCACATCTCTAGCAATTTATTGAAGATACGGGTGAAGATGGGGGCCAATTGGTCACCACAGACTTTAAACAAGAAGGAGTTATCTTGTCTGGGCCTGGAGCTTTTCCTGACTTTTTTCTGTGAAATAGGACTTGCACTTCTTTTTCTGTGATCACTAGTGGTTGGGAACCCAATGGGATGGGGTCAGTTGTAGGAAGCTTGGCTGTTGTTGTTGTGTCTGAGATGGGGGTTGTGGAGATAAGTGGCTGTAGTTTCCTTTCAAACCTGCAGTAAAATACGTTCAGGTCATCTGCCAGTTGTTGATTTCCTTCAGCCTGGGAAGGAGGTTTGCCGTAACTGGTGATATTTTTAAGAGTTTTCCACATGTTTGCCGGTTCATTTGTTGAGAACGGATTCTTTAGCTTTTCAGAGTAGCTTCTTTTTGCTGCTCTGATATCCCTTGTTAATACATTTCTGGCCTGATTGTACAGCATTTTAACACTTTTTCTGTAGGCTTCCTCTTTGGAATGACATAGCTGCTTAAGTTTAACTGTGAACCAAGGTTTGTTGTTACTGTATATTCGAAAGTTCCTGGTGGGTACACATAGGTCTTCACAGAAGCTGACATATGATGTTACAGTATCTTTGAGTTCATCTAAGACTGCAGAGGTATTTAAGAAAACATTCCAATCAGTGCAGTCAAGGTAGGCATGTAGCTTTAATTTTGCCTCCTCAATCCAGGTCCTCACTGATTTAATTGTTGTCTTTGTGGTTTTAAGTCTTTCCCTGAAAGCAGGTACAAGGTGAATCATGCAATGATCAGTGTCCCACAGCTGCTCGTGGTAAAATGAATTAGAATTCAAAAATAATTTAACTATGGTAGGTTTCAATATTGCCTAGTGATCCTGTAATTGTGGGTTTGTTAATTGTTTTTAGGTATGGTCAATCAACATATTTATTTACCTTGTAGATTCTTGCATACCATGAATTTTAAAGAAAGGAAGGAGGAAAAGATATTCATATCTGTCAATCTGTATTCAGATTGAATTCAATTTCATTGAATTGTGTAATTTTAATACTTAATGACAAAGATTCTTTAAAGGATTTTTAGTAAACCAACATACTTGGAGCAAAAATCTGAAATTCTGAAATTAACGTAATCTGAAACCAGCTGGTCGCCTGCTGCCCTCTAGAGGCTACTTTTTATAAGTGTCAGCCACCATGGTTTCACAAGAACTTTCATGTGCTGTGTTCTTTCTTACCATACCAAGCTTATATAATTCTTTTATATAACCAGAGACAATGTTCTTGATTAATAGCAAAGTGGCTTGCCCTTTGTTATGCTATAATGTGTTTTTCTGCATATTTCTTCATTTCTGATTCCATGAGGGTACAGAATTACTTTGTAAATCTTTTTTTTCCTACGAAAAATCTTTGGGGGAGGCGGAAGAGAGGTAGGAAATAAAAAAATAGATTTGTTGTTTTATTGAATATGTTCTTTTTTATAATAAAATCCAGATTTTGTTTGTAGAATTCCATCTTATTTTAATGTTAAATACAATACTTCATATAATGTGTATTTATGTTTATGTGTACAACTCAAAGGTATGCTAAATAGCCCCTAAACAGTTCTTTTCTCAAAACTGTTTTTTTAATTTCTCTGTATGCAAGAAATCTTTTTTAACTTTTGTCCACTTTTTAAGATTTAAGATTTTCTTTAAGATTTTCTGTCCACTATTATATCAGCGTTTATAAACTGAACATAATATTGTGCATTGGCTTCACTGTTCATTCTAAACAGCATTATTTTTATGAAGTGTGCAAAACATCCTAAACTTGAAATACCAGCTTGGAATATTTAGAGCTTGAACAAGACATCACTTTCCAGAAAGTTTATTCTGATTTCTGGAAAACTATAACAACATGATTTTAGTATTGGCTTTGAAATGGCACAGGTCCCATTCAGAATTGTATTGTTTTAAGAGTCTTGTACAGTAACTCACTTTTTTTTTCAGCATAGACAATAAATTAGCTTAGGATAAAACTCGGTTATAGGAGAAGAGAGTTGACATGAGGAAAACAGTGATTTAATGCAGTACTCAGTAGTTACAAGTAGTGCTGACGGACGTCAGTCACTGAATAACTTGGTTTATGCAGAATATCACGTTGACATGGACAAGCAATTTTGGATGGCTAATCCTAATTTAAGGGCCTCATAATACTACTTTCCTTTCTCTATGCTGCTGTTTGGAAATTTGATGCTTTTTTTTCTGAGTGCATAGAGTGGTTTTTTTCTGTATTTTTGTGTGCTACACACAAATGTTTATCCAATATGTTTAAAACATATTTCTGTGGAAGGGAAGGGAAGCTTATAGTATCCTTTGTTTTATAAATTATATTAATCTTATTTTGGAGTATATGCTATGTATGTATATGTTTCATTTTAAAATGGCATCATGGCTATGATGGTTTTCCCTCAGGTATGGGTGTGGGTGTGGGTGTCAGATTGCTAATTACTATTGTATAGAATCAAGAGTAGCGGTTATTTAAGAGACGCAACCCATTATACTTCAAGAGTTGTTCCAAACGTTAACTGGACAAATATTCCACCAGTTATCTAGAAACTGGCACAGAAGTGCGCATTCTCTTACTTGATAATGTCTTACATATGATGCCCTATGCTACACATCAGTTAAAGTCATTGGCAATGCCCTATATAATTGGTAGGTAAGATATCTTCAGAAGCTGCAGAAGCAGTCACTGGATTGCACCGGACACTCTGGTACAAAGAAAGAGATGAGCTAAGAAGATGGGAGGGGGAGCTGATGGTGATGGATTCAAATATAACCACACGAAGTACTACAAACTCATGTCCATTAAAAAAAAACAGTGGATATGGCATTGCAAAACAGCAGCTGTACTAGCGCCTCATCCCATGCTTCTTATATAGAAGAAATTATTTCTAGGAGTGCTTTGAGACTTCCCAGAACAAGCCATGGAAAGGTGAGCTGGCTATAAAACCATATATCTTCACAGTTTAAAAAAGAATGGTAGCTACAGCTACCATGAGGAAATTAAAGCTCCTATTGTCATGACAGGAAAAGCCTGTGGATAGAAAGCAGGGGTAATTAATATGATAAATTAAGAGGAATATCATGCAAAGAGGCGTCGCTGAGGGACTGAGCCCACCAGCAATTTCAAGAAGAAGAACTGGAAGTTCTGGCAAATACATGGACAATTATAATGTCTTTTGTAGATGACTGCAGGACCTCTTCATGTTCTAGCACAAACATACATCTTAAATGTTCCATACGCAGCTATCATGTAAGGCTTGGCATCAGGGATCACACTGTAGGCACCCTTATTTACAAGGCTCCATTGTTGAGACCTGAATGTAAGGAGTAGGGTGGAAATAATATTTGGGTCTGAGTAAGGGACAATGTGAGAAGGAATATGGTTCTATATCTCTCTAGGAGAGCTGTTAACTAAGGAAGTGGGAGCTAAACACACTACATTTGTTGTGTTTGTGGAATTGCTTTTGGTTTTGTCTCACAAGAATGAGTTGTAGCAAAGCTATTGTCCTCCAACTGAATTCGATACTTGGTTAGATACCAAGAGAATTCTTTCTTACTTTACATAACTGACCAGCTTATATAAGAAGACAAACATTAGAATATGGCCCTAGTGATAATCAGCCTTGGTGGCGCAGCAGACTAAAGTGCTGTTAAAGTAGCAGTTAGCTGTCAGCTGCCTGCAATTACTGCGAGTTCAAATTTCATCAGGCTCAAGGTTGACTCAGCCTTACATCCTTCCGAGGTAGGTAAAATGAGGACCCGGATTGTGGGGCCAATAAGCTGACTTTGGATAAAAAAGAACACCGCTTAGGAGGGGCCAAAAGCCCTAGTAAAGCAGATATATACAAAAGTATGAAGGCTTTTGCTTAACTCATTGTAAGCTGCCCTGAGTCTCCGGAGAAGGGCGGCATATAAATCAAACCAATAAATAAATAGTGTTCAGTGGGAGAGGATGGTTAGTGTTCTGGGTACTTGAATAGGGGTTATTTGATCAAGTCTATCCATTCAAGGATGAATCTTAAATCCAGTGATATATGGGGTTAACCAACTCTATTCATTTACCTCTGCCATGAAAACCCCAAAACACAATGAACTGAATTGGTCAAAAATTTTAATTCCATTGTAAGAATCAAATTAGCCATTATACATGCCTCTCTAATGCCCAGTGGTTCTGGGGGCAAACAAACCACCTTCCCCCAGTCACACTGCTTGCAGACACAGCTCCTGCAAGCACTAACAACCAGCATTGAAAACAGATTAGAAAAACCTCAAACAATAAAACATGTTCTGAAAGGAAAACAAACAATAATGCACAGTTATTCTTGTTCCTGCATACTGTAGGTAACTGCTACCTTCAAAGGTCTCTTTGTTTCCTTTTAGAAAGAAACCCAAGACAACTGAAAAACCGAAGTCTGAGGAGAATGAGATTACGCAGACGGGTGCCTTCGTTGCCAAGTCAGGCCTTCCATGCCTGAACTTTGAAGCTATCTCATCTCTGAGCCCAGATCTCATCCATTCATCCCATTCACTAAGAAACCTGCACGTATACACAGGGTCACCTGATTGTAAGTACAATAGTGTCATTGAGGATGGCTCAATGAGTGAGACACAGTATGAATTGCAGTGTCAACCCACCCTCTCAAAATATTGAAACGTACCTAATTAGTAGATGAAGTAAGGTTATAAGAAGTACATTTTTACACTTTGGATCAGAAAGTGGCAGTAGCAGAATATTGTGTAGGTGGTAATATAAGAGGACAAAGTTGGATCACTGCAGTCTGCACAATTATTAACATGGAATTGCATTTTCAAAAATTAATGGAAGCAACTGGGGAAGGCCCTGTTCATTTATTTATTTACTGTGCATATTTGTGTTGTTGCTGTCTAGTTGCAGTTTTCCAGTACTGAAGTCAAAGTCATTTTGACATGAATCTCCTAAATGGATGATGCCTACTTCAGGCTGTATGGAATTATTATTATGTAATGGACAAAAAAAAGAGACTTGAACAAATTTAGATAGGAACTAAACAGAAGATAAATCATATTCACAGAATTAGTTATGAGAAATAGATTGCAATCATGAACTGTGGAATTCATAAACTCTTTCACTTGTATTTAATTGCTACTTTCCTCCTGTTGTCTTGAATTCAAAACCCTAGGGGAACTAAAACTAAATTTCAAGAAATCTTAAACTTTAGCCAGCTATTTGAACTACTGGATAACTTTTGTAATAGTATAACTATAGTAATTCATTCTGCCAGATGAATTGTATGTATGTGAAATCTCGCTTTCCCTTATGATTAGCGGTGTTCTGTCATCTCTGAAATGGTTTAAAAATGAATATTTTAAAAAATAAAGAGAGATTAAGGCCAACTTCCAAGATCTGGCGTATGCAATTGTTTAAAACTTAATTATAGAATGACAAAATAAATTCTATGAGAACTGCTAGTATAATACCTGAATAGTAGGTGTAGTAAATATATTAGAATCACATTTTCTTAATAATCAGAGTGACCAGTCTATAAAGTATGCTGAAATTGGTCCAACCCTAGGTCTCTTATATTTTTATGAATTTAATTGGAAGGAGCGGAAGTAACTAATTTCAGATTTGTACTGAAGCTGTACCTAAGGAGACCAAATGGTTTTGGTCACAGAAAATGATCTTTAACAAGTTTGGATTTCTCAGTAAGAAAAAAGAAAGGAATATTATTGGTCCATAGGCATATTGAATCTGAGACAGTATATTTACACTTACAAGAACTGTAAACAATCTGGCAATCCACTATTTTGGGCTATAATGTATTTGATATAAAAAGTGTAAGGATTTCACAGATTTCAAAATCTTCTAATGAAAAACATCATCTAACTCAATCTGGAACCAGCAAAGTAGCTCTCATTATAAATTATCAGGAAGTCACTGCAGGAAAAATATTTAATTTGGAACATATTTTATTATGAACTGTACAGTGTATGTAATTTATTTAAAAAAGCTGTGAAAGTGTTGCATTAGTTTGCACTAGCAAAAATATTTCAAATTTGAATTTGGAGCTTAAATATGTGCTACTTCAGAGACTCAATTATTATTTTCTTGCTCACTTAAATATTTTTCAGTAAACAATATAAATCTTTAATCATTTATAAAATCAAAAACATTATTTCCAACATATATATTTTAAACAATATCAAAAAGAAGGGAGTATTAAAAAACCCTACTAGTATACGTATACTATAAATTTAGTATACGATTTGTAATACATTGTTTCACCTTCACAGACCTCAAGAAGGTAACAGAATTTCGAACTATTCTCTCAATTTGAAAAGCATTCAAATGAAACAATTTATGCTTTTCAAATTGAGAGAGTAGTTCGAAATTTTATTACCTTCATGAAGTTTCTATTAGAAACTCTTCTGAGGTTGACATTCCGCTATTTGTGACTCAGAGGATGGGACCTCTTCTTCTTTCTCCTAAAACTTTATCCCAAACTTTAGTACAGTACTAAAGGGCTTAGGTTAAGCTTTCTGCTAAACAACTTCATTGTTATCCAGAACAAGATGAAGTTTTCCTTAATTTCATAGCATATGTGTTCTTATTTCTACACAATGTTCTCTAAAAGATCTCAGCAATCTATTTTCATTTTTTTCCCAATTAATGGTAAATAATCCTTAGCAACACCGCATTAGCCCACTTCCTTTTCATCCTAATCCATATGTATATCTTAAAACTATATAGCCAGTATGTCCATCTGCATAAAAAACATTTTAACACCTTTTACTGTATACAGTGTAGAAATCCATTTTCATCTTCAGGTTTCATAGCCATGCAGATCTCTACAGATTTGCTGAACTCTTGGAGCCCAGAAAAAGAGATTGCCCCCAATTGGCAAATCCAAATGGCAATTTTCTGAAATCATAGGGAAAATATAAGCATAAGCTTTTTTTTTACTAAAAAGAATGCCATCATGTGGCAATTTTTATGTGTATACAAAAGCCCTTTATAGAAATAAAACTATTTAAAATTTCCCTTTATTTAAAATAGTTTAATCATTATACACCAATTGAATTTGGGGCGCATGTTATTTTTAAATTTTCAAACTAAGAAAATGCTTTTTTTTTTTTTGCATTCTGTACGGTTATTTCACGAGAATATTTTGGAATAGGACGGATTCTGGATTACACTTGATGGATAGTTTAAATTAGTTGACGTACATAAGATTATAATTTCTTGTACATTCCAACTTAAAAATAATTATTCAGTAATCAACAGTTTAAAAATTCCAAAATATAAAATACATGATTAGACCAGTTAATAATAACCTCATTTCTTTACTTTGCATAATTCCAGTTGCATAGCAGCAAAGAAATTATAAAATATCATTGCTCTTATCTTTTTATTATGTTCTAAAATGGTTTACCTTCTAACATTGCATACATTTGGCTTCCATGCATTAATGTGTCTATACTTAAATAGGCTGCTGTGGCTGTAATCATGTAGGCTACCTATGTGGGAAGGTTGCTGTAAAACTCCTGCAATTGGCTGTAGAACAGCCAATTGTCGTTATGGGAAAAACACAGATTTCCTGCTGACAAGAGAAATATCTTTTTTACAATTTACAAAAGGTTGTAAGTGTGTGTGTGTGTGTGTGTGTGTGTGTGTGTATATATATATATATCTTCAAAGACTGCGTTTCTATACATATTTATTATGCAGTAGTTTCCAGTAAACTAGAGGCACTGACATTTATTTATTTGATTTCTACACTGCTGTAATTATAAGACTCTCAGCAAAACATTTTAAAAAATCCCATAAAATATCCATGGCACAATAATAAAGCATCCAGTAAAATCAATTTTGAAGTCAGACAAATCAGACATTCTATTATAAATTGAAGCAATATATAAAAACATTGTATGATGCATCTTTTCATATTTAAAGTTAAAAGAATTCCACTCTTCTAGACGATCATCAATTATAAAATCCAACTTTCTGAAAGAAAGCTAACTTGGTACAGGAGCCGTGACAGAGATATACTTTCTCCTGTTATCCCCATGATTTCATGGAGGTGGGGAATCACAAGCAATTTTTTTTCTTGAGATTTTCATATCAGACTGTTTGATTACAGGAAGCAGTCTTGAAAAAAACCCAGGCCAAGAAATATAGGGTCTTGCAAGTTAAATCAGCACTTTGAAACCCCTTCTGGCAGTTTTGAAGATTCACAGTACAGATATAATGTGCAGTTGGCACCTAGTTCTGGTTAACTACTACTGCATTTTGAACCAACTTGGTGATCTTTAAATGCAATCCCCCACTGCAGTAATTCTAGGAGCTGGTGATGACAAGCTCTTATGATGAGCTCTTGTTCAATGTAGGCCTACAACTGGTATACCAGATGAAACTGGATAAAGGTTTCCTGCCCATAAACTTCATTTGCCAATCAGCAAGTCATGAGTCCAGGTGAACTATCAAACTGCAGATCTGCTCCTGAAAGCAGAACTACTACTTCTTTTGGACATAACAAAAGAGCCAGCAGAAAACCTTGAGGAGCAAGTAGCAGCTCCGTTTTTGTTTGCTTTTAGCTTTTTCCCATCCAGGCTGCCTACCCTGCATTAAGTTGATAATGTAGAATTGGTTATCTTCAGCATATTGATAATAGTATATTTCAAATCTATTGTTGTCCTCTCCCAATAAATTAATACAAATGCTAAAAGTTAGGAGGAAAGATCTGAGAGACTACCAAGCAAATCCCTCTCTCTCAGTGGAACCACTCACTAAGAAAGGAGCAGAGAGACAATCAGGATATCATGGCTGCATGAATTGAAGATGTCAAGAAGTCTTATAGGATCAAAAGATGCAGTTCCCATAAGGCTCCTTCAAGGTCAGGCACACCATCAAAAACAATGCCTCTGGAGAGCAGAATAAGAAAGAGGATTGTAGGCACTTCACTTCTCTTACTGCATGGGATAGCCTTGAATTTTAATCCATACCTGCGTTCAGTCTGTTCATTTGTAGACTCCTCAGAAAACATGCATTCAGTTAAATCTGACCTAAAGTAGACACTGTAAAAAATAAAGTTCCTACAGGCACCATGAAGAATTTCTCAAGCTTGGCTCCTGGAGGTTAATAATGCAAAAGCAGACCACATGTGATTCCTTATATTTGCATAATCAAATAGAAACTAACTTTCCAGATGTGCAGCCATATAAGTCCACCATATGCCAATCATTAAGGCAGCTGGCTAATTCTGCTGGGAATCTTAGTCCCAAATATATACAAAGCATCAGGTTAAAAAAAAAACTTTTGAAATAGAAGTAATCTTTCCTTACAGTTTCTTTCTAACATAGAATGTCAGTGTTTTGAAAAGGTACTAGTGAGCTTTTTATCTAGACTCCAGTTTATCAAAATCCAGCATTCTGTCTTAACAAGTTTCTGAAACCACAACCTTAATTGTGCTTGGGAATTATAATTACTAGATTCTGTGTAGCTCTGAGTTACATTCCATGCTCACTCATTCAAACTGTACAATTAACTCTTCCATCAATCAGAACTCAGTACCTCCTAGTTCTTTAGCATAAAGAATCTGACATATTGTGATATTTGTCTTCAATGTGGTATAGTACATGCATATTCCAGTCTATTAATAAGTTGTAAAGAATAACAAAAACATTTTATAGACTCTTAAACCCTGGATAAAATCTCTTGTCTTGCTACAGTTCAAAAAGAATGGTACATGTGAACAATCAGTGTTAAGTTCAATTTTTCCCTCAGGCTCCTTGCCCATTCATTGCCTGCTTGGATAAGAATAGCCTTTGCATTTTTACACTCTTTCATTTGTGTGCCATTTCTAAATCAACCTGCTTTCCCAACCCTTCTAACAGTAGCTTCACATGTGAGGTCCTTTACGATTGCTAAATGCACTGGGCAGAAGAGAGCTGTTTAACAAAGGCTGCTTCAGTTCCACAGAAGCATTTCCCACTGTATTAACTAAAATGAGAGTGGCAGGTCTGGGAACAGAATGAGTCAGAAATCTCCACATATACATTCATACTATTCTGTGATGACAATTAGAATAATAAGAATCTGTATATTGTAATTATAATGTTTAAGACTATTGGTTCATTTTCTTGCTATCAGGCCCTGACTGATTGACAGTTAATAATTTTGAACAGTTTAATCAGAAATAATATTCCTTTCAAACAATGTAAAAATACAGAGCACTTGATGTTTTTTGTGTCTCAATGAGCTGGATTTTTTTTTTTAAATTAAATTTCAGGTGGTAATTTTTTTTCTTCTGTAAAAGTGCTTAATCTTTTGACAACTGAGTTTTACTATCTTTATGTAGTGAATGTACCTTTATGTACCTTTCTCACGTATTAACCTGGGTTGGACAAAACATTCAAAGAGATGCCATGAAAGTACATTAGCATAAACAAAGACCCTTAGTAAGACATATATGGCAGCTTCAAAAACCCTTGGCTGTCTCAACATGATGTCCATGCAAACCACTTTGCTTCATTGGTGGTCCTTATGTAAGTGACATTTGCATGCACATACATGGCCTGGCAACTTGAGAAAGCTTTTGAAACAGCCTTGTGCTTTAACACTTAAAGACAGATGTCTCATTCATGCCAATACTTTTTGCAAAGTGTCTCTTATGCTTCGTACAATCTGTGTATTATAACAGTAATACATTTCCTAAAGCATAAAGTGGCCTTGAATCCTAATTAAAGCTAATGAAAAATGTGTAACGGGGTTTAATTGATCTTCAGTAGGAACCTATAATCAATTTATTAAACCATCTAGCTAGATTAAAGTATTGTCGAGCTATAATGCTATTTATTTAAAGATACTGAAACCATTACTTTATTACTAATTACATTGGTATGGTATTAAAATGGGAAAGAAAACATTACTTAAATCAGCATTAAATTTGTTTTAATACTGGTAACTAGTACTTTTGTTATTTAGACAATATATAATTACACATTTTTCATTCTGTATGCTTGTATTTAAGAGGAAAGAAAGAATAACAAAAATTCTTGGATACATTTTTTTGAAGAAATTTGGGATGAAATGGTTCTTGACACACTTTGAGAGGTAAAGGACCCCAAGCTTAATAAGCATGTGTTTTTCAGTAACTAAGACACAAAATCCTGATTTAAAGCATCACAAAATGTAATCCCTTACATTTGTTGAGAAGGGTGGGAAATCCATATACATATTCCAAACACCAATCTATCTTTATGCCTTTTTCTATGGCAGGTAACAACAGTTGCAAGGGGATGACAGAGCGCATTCACAGCATCAACCTCCACAACTTCAGCAATTCTGTGCTCGAGACCCTCAACGAGCAACGCAACCGTGGCCACTTCTGTGATGTGACAGTCCGCATTCACGGGAGCATGCTGCGTGCCCACCGTTGTGTGTTGGCGGCTGGCAGCCCCTTCTTCCAAGATAAGCTGTTACTGGGCTACAGTGACATTGAAATTCCTTCTGTGGTGTCAGTCCAGTCAGTACAAAAGCTCATTGACTTCATGTACAGTGGAGTATTGCGGGTCTCACAATCAGAGGCCCTGCAAATTCTCACAGCAGCCAGCATCCTGCAGATTAAAACTGTGATTGATGAATGCACACGGATTGTCTCACAGAATGTGGGTGACATCTACCCTTTGATTCAGGATTCTGCACAAGAGACACCCCGAGGAACTCCTGAATCAGCCACTTCAGGACAGAGCAGTGACACGGAGTCTGGTTATCTGCAAAGTCACTCACAGCACAGCGTGGACAGGATCTATTCAGCTCTATATGCATGTTCTATGCAGAATGGCAGTGGTGAGCGTTCATTCTACAGTGGAGCAGTGGTCAGTCACCATGAAACAGCACTAGGCCTTTCTAGAGACCATCATATGGAAGATCCAAGCTGGATTACAAGGATCCATGAACGCTCACAGCAGGTGGAGCGGTATCTTTCCACCACTCCAGAAACCACACACTGCAGGAAGCAACCACGTCCAGTTCGGATCCAAACTTTAGTGGGCAATATTCACATCAAGCAAGAGATGGAGGATGATTATGACTACTATGGGCAGCAGAGAGTACAAATCCTAGAGCGTAATGAGTCTGAAGAATGCACTGAGGATACTGATCAAGCAGAAGGTGCTGAAAGTGAGCCCAAGGGAGAAAGTTTTGATTCTGGAGTCAGTTCCTCCATTGGCACTGAACCTGACTCTGTGGAGCAGCAATTTATGACTGGCCTAAGTCGAGAAGGTCAACAAGAGCCTACACAAGCAGAACAAAATGACGTTTGTGCTGAAAGCATTCAGCAGCAGCACACAGATACTAACTCTTCTTCACCAGAAAGAGGAAATGACGTTGAAAGGGACAGCGCACTAATAACTGTTTGTAACAGTACTGAAAAGGGGACTTTACAGCCTATCACTACAACTGTTTCCCAATCATTGCCAAGTACACAGCTCTACTTACGCCAGACAGAAACCCTCACCAGCAACCTGAGGATGCCATTGACTCTGACCAGCAACACACAGGTCATCGGCACAGCTGGCAATACCTATTTGCCTGCTCTCTTTACTACGCAGTCTGCTGGCAGTGGTCCTAAACCTTTCCTTTTCAGCCTTCCCCAGCCCCTAGGCCAACAGGCACAATTTGTGACAGTGTCCCAGCCTGGGATTTCAACTTTCACTGCCCAACTGCCAGCCCCACAACCCCTGGCTCCTTCTGCAGGCCACAGCACAGCAGGTGGGCAGGGTGAAAAAAAGCCTTACGAGTGTACCCTCTGCAACAAGACTTTCACAGCCAAACAGAATTATGTCAAGCACATGTTTGTACATACAGGTAAGTATATGGCCACTTGATATATGACCCAAGCTACGAACCTAGAGAGAAAAAGCATTTAACATTATATTATATAATTGTATGATATAATTATATGATATAACATTATATTGTTGATCTGGAGAGGTATTCCTCTACTGCTATTTTAAGATGTTCATATGATGCAAAAAGCAATGTCTAAAAAGTGGACTCTCTCTGTTTCAGTGTTCTCGTCCACTGGAGGAATGTAGTGTTCTTTTGAAAATATTGAGGGTTCTTTCATAATGTTTGCTATAATTTGATAGTTTTAAATGGTTTACTCTTATTCCATCCTGTGATAGCTGATCTTCTTTGCTTTGAAATTCTTTTGGGCTTTCTATATATCCTCCCTTAATACATTTACAAGACTAAATTTTCCCATTATCTTTAGAATTGTTGCAAACCAGAATTGAATCAAATATTGTAATAGAGTCGTGGATGTGATTATGGGGACTGTAGAGAAGTGAATTGTTCTGCATTTTGAAAGTGATTCCCAAAGTTACTTAAAATTACATTAACTTTTCATACCCGGGGTCCCTAACTCTCAGAGACCATGGGCCTTGAGCCATTCGGAACCGGGCTGCAGAAATGGCGGGTGAGCATGTGTGCCCTCTGCTCACCCAAATGGACCTTCATGTGCACACTGGCCCGTCACTTGTGTGGAACTTTCCCTCTTTCCTCCCCACACCCGGTCCACAAAACTGGAAAGGTTGCAGAAGTCTGTTCCACACCATAGTTTCATGTCACAGAGCAGTTATTTTTATTAACTCTTGAACTGATATTCTCTCATCTGTACATATCCATCAAATTTTTCATTCCACTTTGAACTTGTGATTGCATTCTTTCACCAACTGTCTCGTTTTTGAATGTGTCCTCATTTTGAATGTAGTCCTCAAAAATGAGGCCAAGCTGTTACAAAGGGGCTGTAAGTTAGAGTAATTAGTGGGCAAAATTAGCACCTTCAGTATTTTCTCTGGTACATCATGGCATCACAAACCATCTCCTTACAGTCCTGAAAGGCCAAAAAAATTAAAACATAGAATCTGTTCACACAAAAATGTCCTATGTAGTACTAAACTTTGTCATTTGCTTATACCTTCTCATTATTCTCAATTGGACAGATTTACAGAAGATACCAATTATTGTATCTTCTGTATGAAGATACTTTTTCTTATTATCCCTAACATGCTGCTGGTCTTTTTTCTTTTTTTACAGTGGATGCTCTGTATCGACACCCTCATTGAACTGTTTACCATTATCCAAAGATTTATTTCCTCATCAGTCACTGTTCTCTTAGGTCCCATTAGTTTGTATGAATATTTAGGATTTTTGGCGCCAATGTGCATCATTTTTATTGGCTCATCTTGAATATTTGTCATTTTGATGTCCAATTCCCTAACGGGCAGAGATTATACTAAAGCTCTTTGTAGTGCTTTGTAGTTTTTACTACTCTGAACAATTTAGTGTCATCAGCAAATTTGGCTATTCAACTGTTTATGTCTGATTCCAGATCATTTGTAAGTATGATAAAAAGCACTGGTCCTAGAACAGAACTCTACTGGTTATATCCTTCCATTATTGTAAGAAATTACCACTTAGTCCTATTCTTAGTTTCCTATTCTTTAACCAGTTGCTTATCCACAAGAAGACTTGCCATTTCATTTCATGGCTTTAAAACTTACTATTAAGTCTTTGATCTGGGACTTTTTGAAAATCTAAGTAAATTAGGTCTACTGACCTATCCTTACCCACATGTTTATTCACCCTGTGAGAAAAACTCTTAATAGATTAGTTAAACGGGACCTTCCCTTAGTGAAATCCTATTGGGTATCCATGAGCAACGACTGTCTCTCCAAATATTTGATATTTTATCTTATCTGTAACATATGTTAAGAGCCGAGATGGCGCAGTGGTTAGAGTGCAGTACTACAGCTACTTTAGCTGACTGCTAGTTCAGCAGATCAGATCAAATCTCACCGGCTCAAGGTTGACTCAGCCTTCCATCCTTCCGAGGTGGGTAAAATGAGGACCCAGATTGTTGGGGGCAATATGCTATTTAGTATACTGTCTTTGGTGTAAGCCTCCCAGAGTCTTCGGAGAGTGGGCAGCATAGAAATATGACTAATAAATAAATAAAATAAATATGTTAAACTGACAGGTCCTAATTTTCTGGATTTCCTTGTGAGCCTTAAAGTCCTTGATTTACAGCCTTTCATTTAGTGAACATTCGAAGTTACAACTGAAAAAAGAGACAACTAGTTTTCACAACATTGCAGCATTCCCATCGTCATTTAATGAAAATTTGGGCACTTGACAACTAGTGTGTAATTATGACAGTTACAATGTCCCTGGGTCATGTGATCCCCATTTGTAATCTTCCCACCTGGCTTCTGACAAAATCAATGGGGGAAGCCAGATTCACTTAACAATCACATGATTCACTTAACAGCAATGAGTGATTCATTTAGCAGCTGTGGCAAAAAAAGGTTGTAAAATGAGGCACAATTCACTTAACAACTGTCTTGCTTAGCAATGGAAATTCTGGGCTCCATTGGGGTTGTAAATCAAGGACAACCTGTATTCAGGTCATCAAATTACAGAGGTTGAATGTAAAGACAGATTGCATATTTTACTTAGAAGATCCACAGTTTTATGTAAAATTTATCAAGAAAAGCTCAATGCTTCTTTCCTTGACACTATTATATGGTTCAGTTTATCTGTGTCCCTTCCTGACACAAGCTCCAGCTCAGAAATCTGTCTCAACTTTTCTCATGTAAGAAAAGAATCTGTTCAGCTTCTCTGCAATTTCTTTTCTTCTTCTAGTATAAATTATAATATCTTTTTGCCTCTAAAAACTAAAATAAAATTTCAAAAACTATTAATCAGCTAGAAACACATTACATTAATTTAGATTATTTTTTCTTCTTTTCAATTGTTTCAAGTTCTCAGAGGCTGCCTGGACGAGTCCCTGCAGTTTTCTTGGCAAAGTTTGTTAGAAGTAATTTTCCATTGTTTCCTTCCTAGGACTGAGAGAAAGTGAGTGCCCAAGGTCACTCAGCTGAATTTGTGCCTAAATCAGAGCTAGAATTCACAATCTCCTGGTTTCTAGCCAGATGCCTTAACCATTACACCAAACTTGCTCTCACATTAGACATATATTCTTTAATTTTCTTTTTCCTTCTTAATGTTTTTCTGCAATTGCAGTTTCCACTTTTTTCAGGTCAACTGAGTTTTGATCCATTGGTTATGACAGGAATTGACTGACTGGCTTCCAACCATTATCAGGCGTTATTCTCATTTTGAAGTAGCAATTCAATGAATGAATGTCAAGTGTTTATTGTGTGACACAAGCTGACAGCTGTTTAACTCTGATACTTCATTGTGAAAACTTACCAAGATACAGGGTTAAAGAACTTTGTGTCAAGGCAGTATAAATATGTAGAAAACCATTATTCCCTTTTTTCTGTCAGTCTGATCTGTGTCATTCACACTGATGACAGTGACATTTATTCTGAAAAAAGGATTATTAAACCTTTCAACAGCTACTGCCAGTATCCTGTGTTGCTATATTCTTCATCATGTACTATTTGTATCACACATAAGGAGCTCTGTGCTGAAGTTTTATTGGGAACCCAATATAGCAGAGGTGGCTGGCATGAAAAGCAGAGGTGACTATACTACATGCGTTCAAAAGCAATTATTTGCCTTCCCTTTACTATATTTCCAACTACTCTAGCAATTGCATCATAGGAACTTTGTCTGAATTTTCTTGCTATGTAGCTTCAGATTAATAGTCTCTTTTGATTATTCTCGTATTTGCTTACAATTGTAATCAAGATAAACAGACTTGGTCTGCAAAGGAGAGAGTAAACCATAGGCATTTGGTGAGAGCTTCTGTGAGTGGGCTCCAATGGAGCTGTATCTTCAGCTCTAATCAACAGTGCTCTAGCCCTCAGTTGTTCTCTGTTCCAGCCTTCCACAGACTTCACAACAACTTTAAAATTTCATTGCCATTCAGCATGCTCTTTCAATAAGATTAAAGTAACCTAATCTAAAGTTTCTAAAGAATGCATATTCTCCAACAGTAGGAAATAATTTGTTTTATCTTTCTTGAGCAAAAGAATCTAGGAAGGAGTCAAGTTGGATGGAGTCATTACCCTGAATTTATGAAGAAAGAAGAAATAGAGATGGGAGCGGGGCTGGTGATAATAGAAATGACTGAGGATTTTAATTCAGTTCAAGCGTAGAGGTCTGAAAATTGCATAGCATAGCTACAGTAGTAATTCCATGACTTTCTAATGGCAATATAAAATTGTCATATAGGTATGGATTCAGCATTGGAAGAAGACTTCTTCCAAAATGAAAATCAACAAATAAAGCCCTGAAGGAAAGTATTCTTCCAAATCTGAATGTGAGACATTGAAAACCCATATTTTGCATCCCTAGTCTGTCTGTTGTTCATCTGAGGATACAAAAGCATACAAAACAATTCTTATGGATGGAAAATGTTTTTCCCTCAGTTAAGCATATTTCTACTTCGATGAATAGTCCAATTCACATGAATCAGTAAACTTATTGGCACTTACTTATTTACTTACTTGACATCACCCAACTGCAATCAACTCTGGGCAGCTCCATGTCACGTAGGATCAGTCACAGAGGAGGGGACAATGCTATATCACTGAATATCACTACCTGATCTCAACAGCCTGCTATTGGTCCATGCTCTTGGGATTTATTAAACTTTACCTACTTGGTGTCCACATAAGAGTTGATGCCCAGTTTGGCAGAGGAGTGGTGCTGTCAGTTTTTGACTAGAACATTTCCCCACAACCATCAGGTAGGCTTGCTATTCATCATAAGCACAGAGACCACAAGTATAGATTGCGTATCTGTGGCCTTCTCTGCATTTACGCAACTCACTTCCTTCCCTTCTTTATCCATCTTAATGAGTATTATTGATTCTGGATTCTTCCATAGTTTTTAATACTTTTTAAAATAATTATTACACAATAACTTCAGATAATGACTGTTTTATATTTCTATTGTTTTATTGGATTGTTCTATGCCATCCAGATTCACTTTACGAACAGAGGTGGGCAGCCATATGAATTTGATTAATAAATAAATAACCACATACTGTATAACTAGAAAATACATTATAGGAGAATTCATTGGCATTTTTTCCTAATTAAATGTTATTTTTCTTTCTCCTTGTGTTTCCATTTGTCGTCATTGTGCAGGTGAGAAGCCCCACCAATGCAGCATTTGTTGGCGATCCTTCTCCCTAAAAGATTACCTAATCAAACACATGGTGACTCACACTGGTGTCAGAGCCTACCAATGCAGTATCTGTAATAAGCGTTTTACACAGAAGAGTTCCCTAAACGTGCATATGCGGCTCCACCGTGGGGAGAAATCTTATGAATGCTACATTTGCAAGAAAAAGTTTTCACACAAGACCCTGCTTGAAAGACACGTGGCTCTACATAGTGCCACAAATGGAACATCTAACACAACAAGCACTGGGGCAAGGGCACTTCCAGCTGGAGTGATGGCCTGCACAGAGGGAACGACCTATGTTTGCTCTGTCTGCCCAGCTAAGTTTGACCAAATTGAGCACTTCAACGACCACATGAGGCTGCATGTTTCAGATGGGTAAATAATATCTATTCTGTTATGAACAACAACAAAGCCCAAACAGAGAAACAACGAAAAGCTATGGCACTAGATTTTTTTTTCATTTTTCATTTTTAGTTTGTTTATTTTCATTTTTGTACTACATGATGAACTGTTTTTTGCCTGCTGGTACATTACATTTCTGGAAGCTGGATGAATAGTAATTATCTCAGCCTTCCTTTGATGGTGGCCTTAAGGCCAGATAGTGTTTCAGGAGATCTACTGGTTGGATCTCTAGCTACTGGCCTCTAAATACAACCCTTCTTTACTACAAAAAAAAAAAAAACCTTAAAAAAATTGTCACTTGTGAAGAGCACTACAAAAACAACAACAACGAGAAATATGTTATGAAATCTACAAGGCCTACTGTCGTAAGTACACCGCTTGCAGTGTTTCAATGGACAGATTCACAATTCTGACCGCTTTGGACTTCACAATATCCAGTTAAAACTGTGGAATAGAAACATAAAAATCGATCAGCAAACACACACAATGGGCCCTATTGGTTTCCACCATTAGTCTTGCTATCATAAAAGGGCTGTGGAAAATGGCAAGGGAGTTTGGGTTGGATGGTGTGGAGTCCCTGCAGGATGGGGAAGGAGAATAATAGATTCCTCTTGTGGATTCGGTTCCATTCCACCCGTTCAGATTTATAACCCCAACTTCTTTCTCCCCCACTAACACCAATACCAACTTTCATCGGACTTAGGAACAATAAGTAAGAATGAGGTGAACAAAGGTAGCTTTTCTGCAATTACATGTTGTCTTTGCTGAGCATAGGGCAAACTTGGCCAATCTGGCACCCTCCAGTCTGCTAGCATTCCCAGATTTCTAGATGTGAGCTGCAAATACAACAACTCTGGAAATGCAAGACTGAGGAGGGATTACACAGAGCCTCAGCCAAATAGTGGGACTTTGCAAATGTCAAAGATAAGTAGCAAAAAGATAAAAATTGAGAGGTTTTTTTCACCTACTAGTCTAGGTATAAGGAAAGAATTACTTCCTAAAAATTTAGGGATAAAATAAAAAAGGCTGTGTCAAGCCTATCCATGATGAGACAGGTAAAGTAATAGACAAGTGTGGGGGGGGATAAAAAGAGTTCTCAAGATTTTTTTTTAATTCAGTTTTTTTTAGGGGGACAGAAGTGTTTACCAGGTAGAATGCTGATTTTTTAAATATATATATATATTTACTTCAGTATTTCTGTACAAAAACAGAAGGAAGGAAAATTGTAACTTTTTAAACATAATTTTCTTCTCTTTTTTTGCGTACACTGCCACTAATATCTGCTCAGTTATATAACTGAATGTGTGTATACACACACATTCATATCTTATTGTTAATACAGACTGTTAAGGTTAGATGTCCTACTTTCATATAGCAAGAGGGTAAAGATGAGATGGTCCTGATATTTCTTTCTGATAAGAAAAATATGTGTCACCATATTTTCTGTTGTTTCCTTTATGCTTTTATTACTTTGAGAATAGCACCTTGAAATTGAGTGATAATATATGTGATATCTTCCACCATATTCTGTCCATATTGTAGTGTCACATGAATAGCTGTTCGGAAGTCAGATTATTTTCTAAGACTTTTGAGTACCATCCAAAGTTTAAATGAATTAGTTTGAAAAGGAAGTGTTTTAACACTATTTATATCATTGGAATGATAAAATATCATTTTGTCTATAGTTTCTGGAAGTACCTAGAAAAAGGGCATTTATTTAAAGAATTGCTTGCAGAGATTGGTTTGTAAGATCTTTTATCCTGCCTGAAATATAGATCAAATCTCCTACTTAAATTCTAAACCTTCTTTTTCCTTATAAAAGTACAGATAATCTTCCTTCTTTTCAACTGCAAAAACATTAAAGAAAAGGGCCATGTTTTGCAATTTCTACTTCACAAAATAGGGCAAGACATTCAGAATTGCACGTTTTTATTGATCACTTCCGTTCTTAGTGGATTTTTGAGAATTACCTTAAACAGTACTTTTTATGTACCTAGTTACATTGGATTAATGTCTAACTATTAAGAAGTTTCTTTCCTGTGAATCATGGTACATAATTCCTATTTCAAATGAAAATTATCTGAAAATAATATGCAAATGGAGAGTCAAGAATAAACATTTAGGTAAATTTTAAATATATTTGTTTCAACTAAATCTTATGAGATTGCATTTCTGTGTAGAAATCAATGGAAAACTTTAAATAAAGTGTTCTATAACTTTATATAAAGTATTCAGGGACAGGATGCTAGATTAATCATGTTTTGTAAGACACTCCTCCTTGATGAACATCATTTATTAGATATTTAAATTCTGTCAGAGTAGGTCACAACTTTTGTTATATAGCACAACCTTATGTCTATTCTGAGATAAGCCCCACTGAATACTGGGATTTATTTTCAACAAAGCATATATAGGATTGGGATCTTAAATATTTCTAATTTAGGTAAGCTGAATAATTGCTCAGTTATTTATAAATGACTTTGGCAATATGGACGCATTTTTAGATTAACAATTGCTACAATCTGCATCATTGTTAAAACTATCATTGTTTAAACAAGTTAAAAATATTAGCACAAATTAAAGAAGGGAGAAAATTCTCATACATTATTTAGGTATCATCTTAATCATGAGTCCAGAATGATAATTTCTTGACCATAAACAAGTTAACCAGAAGAAAGTTATATAGATTGGAGTGTAAATTAGTTCCACGTAACTGTACTGATTAATTAAAAGAGTGCACATAGGGAATTGTCGTTTTAAGTTAATCTGGTTAGCATAACAGCTTCATCCAAACAGGAGTCTGAGTGAGTAAAATTAAAAAGTAATAATTTCATCAGAAATAATATACAAAAATGTAAGAAAAGACAGAACCTGGATATACAACACGATATCATGTGAAATAATGTCATTTTTATAACTACTGAAAATCAGTCAAGAATTTAAGTTTGATTTGTTTAAGCAATAACATGGTTTTATATGGTTCATTTTCCAAGTGAATTTTAGGAACAAATTGATTACCAATAATAGAAACAATAGTTTGAATCAGTTGTCAAAAATTGGACAGTTCTATGACCTAAGATAAACACTGACAAGAAAAAGAAGTGTAGAAGATGTTAGTGCAGAATCAAAATTAAAAACAAAATTTTCAAATTAAATACACCTGTTTTTAAATAAGTTTAATGTAGAACTTGCTGCGTGCTATTCATTGAAAGTGAATATTGCCTCAAAGCAAAATAGATTTGTTTCATGAAAAAAAGTATAGTTTATCTTCATTCATTGACCCAAAATAATATATAGCCCTCAAAATAATGTATTCTATGCAGAAAATCCTTGTCACTCATACAAGGGTGTTGTATGAGTGACATACAAGGTGTTGTATAGCACCTTTGGGTGCTATATCTGCCACGTGTTTATTTAGGATATTATTTAAAAATTGGACACTTGCATCAGTCCTCCTGTAAACATTTGTATTTGAGGATAAATAAGATTTGTAAAAATTAGATCAAATGACAAATTATCTAAACCAAGATTTGAATCTGTAGTTTTAAGATATAAGGAAAGCAATTACTCTGTCACAATCACACTTTTGGTGATCTATAACTTTATGAAAAAAATACTGCAGTTTTCATTGTACAGTGGCTTAAAAAGGTGATTTTTTTTACATTAACTATATTACTGCTTTTTAAAATTCTTTTTCTGGTTTCTATTAAGGCCTCTTTTCTAATGCTATAGCTTTTTATTTAGTTTTGATAGATAGCATTTATGCATGGATACAATTCCAGTTTTGTGAAATAAAATCCAAAGGTTTGAAGGGTTCTTCAGTGAATGAAAAACTATTCTCATGTGCAGAAAAATCCTAAATTTCTTCATCCCACTTCCTTCCATCCATATTGAAGCCAATTAATCAGATTCTTGCTAATAATTAATTTTTACTCAGTTAATGTTCTGTCAGGCACTTATTATTTTTATTATTTCTATTCATTTTTTGTACTTTTTATTCTTGCCTCCATAAATACCATATTTCAAAACAAATGCAACAATAGTTAAAAATGTGTGGCTATAGGACAAGTATTCATATATCTAAATTTTCCTTTTATATAACTATTTCCTTACTTGTTTCCTTACCATGATCACATCACAGCCTAGTATGGACCCAATTTTACCCACTATGACTAAATACTAGCTCTATATTTATAGTTCATGCAAATCATTAGAACATAATTGGAAGTACAGACATTATCCAGATGGTTTTCCAATATTTTTTTCCTTTACTTTAAAAACATTCTTTCTTATAGCCAAAGGTCACTGCAGTCCAAAAAGCCTATAATTTTGTGACCCCAATGATTTCTACAATAATATTAATATATTTATTTATGTTTAATGTTTCAGGTATATTTGCACTGAACTTAATTGAACTTCAGTTTATTTCATTTTCAATTAAAATGCTCAATAAGAAACCTGAAAATAATCTTCATTTTTATATTGTTTAAAATGTTTGCACTGAAAGCTTTTTATTTATAAAGAATAGAAGGATTAAAATCTCATTGCTTTTTAAAGAAGAGAAACACATTTGCTGGCATTTTGTGATTATCTACATACTCCCATAATTTCCTGTTTGCAGGTAGTTAAGTTATAAAAATGATATACAGCAGTGCAAGACTCTTTCTATATATTGAAATTTCTTTTTCCCATTTCTGGTTATGTGGAAAAGTGAGTTCTTAAATTTTTAAGTAAATCTCACCTGAATATATACATATCCCCTTATCAGGGCAAGTAACATGCCTTGAAAACAGAAGCACTATTTGGCCCATATTTTAATGTGCAAAACATTTTAGCTCATCGTAAACAACAAGAAACTTTGATAGAAAAGCAGATCTAGCAGATCTAACTCTTAACTGAATTAGAGATTCTGTGGTTCATGGAGTGAATTAATGAGGTCAGCAAAATGTTAGCAAGAGTGCCATTTGATTTGTAAAAGTCAGAATACTAAATTAGTTCAACCAATGCTCGGAAAATGTATTTGAATTTTAGTATTCAAATTAAGGTCCATGTTTGGTAGAAAAGCTGGAATTAATAAATTATGTCTATATATACTTAATTTAAATATAGTGGATGCAACTCATAACTAGAAAATGACATTTAAGGTCGCCACTGTAAAATTAATAATGGGCAAGTTTATCCAAAGATAATCAAAAATATGACCATATGAAACAAGGAGATACACATTTTATTCACATCACATAAACTCCAGGTCTTACCATACTCTAAGTATTATTAGACTTCAGGGTTTCTCTCCTTCCTAAGACCATTTTACTACTTAAATAGATGCCAAAGTGCTACATGCAACTTCCATCATCCTGTTTATGTCACTGTAACCATCCAGCCCATTGGCTGAGCTTAACCATTTTATTAATATTTTGTGGGTATTTTAAGAGGCAAGATGGGTGCCTTAACCCTATAAAATCTGTGACATTTTGGAGTTTAATTCCACATTTTTGGAGGACAGATTTGACAAGTTGTGCAAACTGATTCACCTGTAGAGCTAATGAAAGTAATTTATTTCATTAAACAGAAGAGAAAGCAATTGGAAGCAAAGCCAGAGATTTCAGTTCTGAGTGTATCTTGCAGCTTTGTGGTTTAATACTGCTCTCCTGTGCCTTTCTTAGCTCTTTCAGTGCTATCTCATGCCTCTCTTTGCAGTTTAGGCCCCAGTAATGATGGTCTGCGTTACCTGAACAATAGTTAAGCTCTAGAATGATCCAGTCATTGTTCTCAGAATAACATGATCCCTCAGAAATATCATTTTCCACAATGATTTTGTGTTGCTTAAAGGTTTCATGAACTCTGGTGGTCATTTCCTTGTTGTTACTTAATGGGAAATGTGTATGTGTTTAGGCTGTGCTTTTAATTTGCCAGAAATTCTGAAGTAGATGTATCTGTATTTTAAAGTCTTGAAATCCAGACTTGTAAGATCACTAGTTAATATGTTTACAGGGCCTCTAAATATTAAATTTCTTATTTTTAATGATTACATTCAAGTGAATCAGCAAATAGAGACAAGGAATTCAGGTTCTGTTTCCCATATTTGGATTATAGTATATGCATGTACATTGACTGAATTTCAAAGAGGGATTTGGTGGATGACATATGTATGGCTATTAAAAGAGGACACTTGACACAAAACTTATTTCTACATAAACATCTTCAAAAACTAATGTTTGAAGATATATCAGGTATTTTTCTGGATACTTAAACTTTTCTGAGTAATATTGCTTTATCTAAAAATTTTAATCCTTCTGTATTACCCAAAAGTTAGAAAATGGAATAGATTATTTTCACTTCCACATTAGTTCCCAAATTCATTAGACATTGGGGACTGTAAGTTGTAATAATTAAAGTAAATAAGCTTAGTTTCTTAAGACTAAACTACATGTAATCAGCTAAATTATAAATAAATAAAATTACCCCTTAAAATTAGTTTACTCTGTTGTAATATCACAACAAATAAATATGTCATATAATACTAAATTGCCAACTGGCTCACGTGCGCACATACATACACACACGTTAACAGAAGTAAAACTAAAGGATTGTGCTCATATTCAATGATTAGTAGATATAAATGACAGACATAGTCAGAACATAAATGAGTATTCTTTTTCAAGTGGCTAATGCTGAAATAATTTTACTGTTGTTTTTTTCTCTTTCCCACATCCAATAAAATCTTTTGCAATCACAGTTTAAAAGTTACCCTAGGAGATTCTGAGTTCCTGTCTAAGAGGACAAAAACATTATCAAAATGTAAATTTATCAGACTATTTAACTACCTAGGCAAATATTGCTTTCTTGGGCAATTGTACTGCTACCATGATAGTTTTCTGTAGCTAGAGGTACACAGGAATTGATTTTGGGTTCTCAGTCTGCAAAAGATTTGCTACAGTACCACTGAGCTATAGCCCTTATGCATTTTGGTTATTGATCCTTGGAATAGCACCTACATAAAACTTATGGATATGACAGGAGAAAGGAGATTAAATTTGAGAATTATGCCTTCAGAGAAAAAAAGGAACACTTCCTCTGTGACATAAGTATTCATTTATTTCACATCTAGATACTTAAGAGTATTAAGTTTAGTTTGATAAAGTTATCCCTAAAATATTAGTACTATGATAAAATTCCCACAAGTTGGCAAGATTAAATTAAGTGGGGAAGGAATAAATAATGTATTGCAGCCTTATGCAGGACTGCTGCCTTAAAACAATAAAGGAGTGGGTATTATTTTTTATACATACTTAAGTGTATATCTGATTTTAAATTGTTATTTCATTTATATGAAATCCGGCATACTTTTGCTTTCATTTAAATCTGTAGTACAATACCTGGGCAACAAGAGCTGTGAAAAAAATAATTTGCTGAGAAGTATTATTACTACTACTAAGGTAGCTGCTATGAATTTGCACTGCACTATGCCTGATGGGCATTAGTAAAATAACTGAGTTTAACAGTAGGTTCTAACAGTTTTGAATTAATAATGAATTCCTTCAGTTACCATAATATGATACTCAGTCCCTATTTGGTGTCATATCATTGTTTTATCCATAGTTTTTTTTTTCTATTTGTAGCTTTCATAATGTAAGTCAATTAGATGTCACAGATGGCATAGTTAAATGTCTATGGAGATTCTTAGTCATCCTGGTCATGGTTGTCCCAAAGGTGCTTTTTCAAAAGGACTTTCTTTGTTTTTCCTTGAAGACTTTTTGCTTCTCATGCAAGATGCTTCTTCAGTCCTGATTGAATGGTGTAGAATGGAAGGATTTATATTCCTTGCAGTCATTGGTCACTGTTTCTGAGAATCATCGAGGCCATGTGAAGGTTTATCTGTGGCCTCAGGGTCTCTGAATAGTGCACCATTCAGGTGACCGTGAGGACACAGATAAATCTCCAGGAAGCCTTAAGAATGACCAGATGACTGCAAGGAATATAAATCCTTCCATTCTACACCATTCTTCACCATTCAGTCAACTAAAGAAGCTTTGTGGGTGAGAAGCAAAACCTCTGCAAGGAAAAAAAGTCCAGTTGCATTTTGAAAAAGCATCTTTGGGACAGATGGCATAGTTGTCATCATTATTCTGTTCCAATAACCTAACATTCATAGTCAGGATCTAAAGAGGCAATGTTTCAAGGTGGTATGGCTGTCACTTGCTAGTTATCTGTTCACAGTCCCATCCAGTACAGACTAGCTACCTTCACAGCTTGTTTGGTCTTGTTATTTGCAATAGATCAGAACAAAAGAAAAAATCAATTACTGTCCGTTTGCTAATTTTTTCTGAAATTGAATCAATATTATTGGGGGCTTTTTTCCCTTTTAGTTTCATCTTAAAACTTAAATCTTATAGCCAAGTTAAAAACGGTGGCATTGTTCTTTTAACAGAACATTTTAAGGGCCAAAACTTGTTTTCGTTCACATTTGAATTATACATTAGAGCCAAAAGATGTTACCAGTGACAGAAATAGATAAACTTAACATCTAGTTATTGCCATGGTAAAAATACACTACAAGCCAAAAAACAATGTGATAATAATTAGATGCTACAGTTAATACAAAATAACAAGAATGTAGCATTACTGTTAATGCTAGGCCAGCAAAACAGGAATAATAATCAGGCATTTAAATAAATTGATTTACTGCGAGTAAAGTCACAAAAATACTTTCACTGACTAATCATAACTGACATATTTACAATATATATATAGCACTTTGAATGTTGTACAATTATATAACTCCCTAATCTTTAGTAATTGCCAAGCTTATTCCACATTACTACTTAGAACTAGGAAGATCTGTTCTTCTAAGTTTGCTTTGCATAGCTAATATGTGCCACTTATATCATTTAAGGATTTCCTGATACTGAATTACTTCCAAGAACACTGAGATAATGTATTATGCAATATTTGAAAGTGATGAATTGTAACAGATGCAGATGCCAGTTCTATACATTCCCTCTTAGTGGCTTTTTATGAAAGTGATGACTAAGTAAAACTTTCATATTCAAAGAGAAGCTGTAATCACAGCTTTATATATGGAAATATTAGCAAGTTTTATTGTAAATCATTTGTCACTATAAAATTCACCCGAAACAGCGCATGTGCAGACAGGTTCAGGTGCTGCATTACTGAATAAAAAGTTCTGCAGAACAAGTGATCCTTTCTCTGTGCACAACACACCTTTCAAGGTTTGCTCTATTAAAATCGAAGGATAAGGATCACTGCATTCCTTTCCCTTGCACCAGAGTGGAAAATGGAAAGATAATAATCCTTCTCTTTTTTCTGGACTCCAGGAAGAGAGAAAGTAATTGCTTCTCTCTCCCTTTGGCCCTTTTGTAATATGTAAAAGATGAGGAAAGAGTAGTGTTTGTAGGGAACTCTTTTCATCTGCCTTCTATTAAACAAAGAAAAGCAGGAAGAAAGTATATTGTCAGGGCACAATTTAATCCGAAATAAGCTATAGACAGAAGCAGTTTTTACTTGTGACACTCACAGACATCTGACTGGCTGCCTTGAACCTCTGCCTTCCTTTCATATAATAGTGTAGCAAGGATTGTATGTGTTAAAAGTATTATTTTCCTCTTTTATCTAGAAAAGCAAACAGATTTTCTTCCCACAATAATCTACTTCCAATCTCAATTTAAATATGTTTAAAATGTAATACTGAAGTCAGAGGAATTTATTCAAACTAACTGTTTATAATTTTGCAGCAATCCTATACACAAGCATTATTGAGCTTCCAAAACTACTTAATATATATGAGATTATGCTGCTGTTTGTTCTAATACTCAGAGTAGCAATGCAGAAATGTTGGGCCACTTGTCACTCTTACATTAATAAAACATTTTATTTTAGTACAAGTGCATGGTTCTTCAAAACAGGTAGGAAAGTTTGTAGACTGGAAAGCAGAGGTGAGGTACTGGTAAAGGAGTGTAGGTTTCACAGATTGTTTTTTGAATTACCAGCAGAATAATTCTTCAATGGTCTACAGGTGTTCAATGACCCCATTCTGTATTGGTAAGAAATAGGCATTTGTTCATAAGTTTAAATAAATTGTAAGAATTAGCTAAGGTCATCAGTGTAGACATAGGTACAATGAATTTCCCAAATATTTATGTCCTGTTACACTTTTTACATGCAATATTACAATATTATCAATTATTTTTTCTTTTTCAATAATGCTAAAACCTCCCTTAAAATGAACTGATGGTTATTTAATCTCCCATTCATAACTTTTATTAGATGAAGAAAGAATCAAAATAATGATGTCAGTGTATATTCCCCATAAATTATGCTCCTCAAACTTCCACCTGTCAAAAGGTTAGTTTATTATTATACATTTTTAGACATCAGTGTTTTCTCCAGAAAACTGAGTCCATTTTTTGGTGTTTATGGCATTTTCCCTTCCTCTTTAATACAAACATGATTCTTTTAACATGATTCTTTTTTTTTTCATTAGGAAAGGGCATTTTTGTTAGTTATACATTTACTCTTTCTGTAATTAAAATGTTGGTAATCTAAATGGTTTTTTTCTAGAATTTTTTTTAAGTAATAATTTAGTGGAAGAGGACAAGTTGCTATTTAACTCTGCTTAGCTAAGCACATGCAGTATAGGACAGTATATTTTGAGAGCATAAATACACAGTTTGTACATTGCTAGCCATATATATTTACATATTATACATACACACTACATTACAATATATTTATTTGTGCTTTTGAATCTGTTTGTGATGATAGAATAACAAAGATGTTCGCATTTATTATTCTCCTTTCACCTGCAGAAGTTAATCAGGATAATCTAAGAATTAACATATTATTAAAATACATTTATATTAGGAATGTAGATATTAATATTATAGACTTCCCATTTTAAAAAATTAATATAGGAGAGGCTGATTAATAAAAAAAACTCTCCAATATGAAAGTTTTATAAATAAAATCAATCTAGTATGCTTATTTAAAGCCAAATACTATCTTTTTAGGGGATCAGAAGGACATGAAAACAAAATGAAAATTACATCCCTGTTGTCATTTTGCTTTTAGAATGACATCTGCCAATGAAATGGATTCTTACTCCACCAAACCTGTTCTGAAAAGCGTTGGAATAGGGTAGAAAGAAAAAAAAAGTCCAACTTCAGAATGATGGAAAAAACAGTCCTATACATACACTAAATCCAATTGAATTTTGTGCTGTTTAGTCATGACTATATTAAAGATTGCAACTTCAAATTTGTTAGCATATACATAATTGAAGACACTATGGTGAAGAATCCCCACTATGGGGGATTTAAAAGAAAACCTAGATTCATTGCCATTCTGTTTCATTTGCTGTTTTAGGATTAACAAAACTGGATCCACACTAGCTAAAAGACAGTTATATTATCTGTAAAAACAATCAGATATTAACAGAGCTCTCCATCAATTTTTTATATAGTGGTTTCAAGCACATCAAAGTTGCTTTATTAATTATCTTATGTTTCAGAGCATTAGTTTTCTTCCTAGTGAAATATTTTACCAGATTGTTTGTGAAACAGTAAAATGTGAGAATAGAATATCTGTATCTTTACCCAACATTTCTGGAGGCATTTCAGATTTTTCCATTTTATTCTTTCTAGTACAAAAATAGAGTTGAACAATCAGGCTCAATTTCAGCTCTTATGGTGATTTCATAAAATTTCTAGAATTTTCTGATTAGAAATAAGGCATTTTATTTTAATTAAACCAAATTTTAATGAACTCCTTTGCCTATAATTAAAATCATTGATTGCTCAGATCAGATTTGTAGGTATTAGTCTGGGTTGTTTGTTAGCGATAAGGGACTGGAAGTTTTGAACAATACTTTTACTTTTTTTTTTCATTTAAACTACAAATAAGTAATATAGAGTAGCCTTGTAATCAGGAACATTAGTAGAGATTGTTGTAGACTAATATTTATATGGACTAATCTGCAAGATTGGTTTCATCCTTAGAACTAATTAAATGGAGATAAAGTATCCATTGGATCAAATGCCCTTTTTATATAGGAATGAGTTGTCAAGACATAATATTCAACTGTCAAACATACATTGTTTACAGTTCTGATTATACTAAATGCAGTAAAGTAATATACCATTTAAGTGTGAACTATCAGTATAGACTGGCACAAGTTTGAGTTAGTTTAATTATTTCATCTGTCAAAAGAGGCTGACTTTATCAGGTCTGGAGAAAGAAAAGTCCTTTTCATCAGTGATATACTGGTTTTATAGTTCTTGAATCAGAAACTTCAGTCATGCAACTTTAGCAATGTTTTCTCATAAACATTATCTGAACCTTGCCATCTGTTGACTTGTACATTATTCTGGTTGAATGCTTTCTTATCTGCTACTGGTGCCTGGTTAAGTATTCTGTGCACTTCCTTTAACATGCTTGCATTATGATCATTCAACTGATCATTTAACTGTTGTAAAGAGGTTATTAGCTAATTCTGATGTGTCTTATTGCCTCATTACTGCCTTAAGTGCATAATTTTTTTAACAGCCTTTGCGCTTTGCATATTTTACATGCATATTGTTGGCTACTTGCAGTTCATAAGTAAAGATTGGTCTTGCAAACCAGATGGTACCAAATTTGTAAATATTTTGCATTAGAGTTTGCATTTTCAGATTTCAGTGTGTTCATGAGGCAATTTTCTAGAAGAAAGTGAAACTAACAAAGAAATACTTTAAGATGTGTACAATAACCAAAGGATAACCAACTTAATTTTCATAACAGTGTTTTGAGGTTTTATTCTGGCTTATTACCTGAATAAATATAAAAAAGAAAATTCCTAATCTTTTGCTCCTAAAACCATGTGCTTATTTTTACTTAGTTCCTGATATATAAGTTTATTCTGTAGATCATCAAGTCTGAATCCTGACATTTTTTCCTTAGTTTGTCTAACAAAATCCTTTATTCTTAATATCCTTTTAATCTTTGGGTAGATTCAACTGTTGTATAAATTGTATTGCAGGTACAAATTTCAGTAATATATTAGACAGCCTACAACCGCTTAGCCTAACCTAAAGAGATCTATAGAATTACCATGGGTGGGCAAAAAAGCAATGGGAATGGAATCAACTTCCAACTTCCAGTTAGCTTCTCCATTATTTGTGGGAAACTGTCAGGGAGCATCGGGAATCATGATCAGTGATCATGGCTGACCATAGTGACACAACGGTGCTGCAGCAGCCACAACGTTGCCAGTAAAACTAGTGTGAACACCCTTGAAATTATAATTCTGTGGAAGTAATAAGTCCCAGATTTTGGATGCATTCTTTAACTTTAGTGCATTTAAGGTGATGGTGATGATGATGTTAACCATTGAGTTGTGTCTGACTCATGGCAATTATTTGGGCCAGGTCTCGACACATCTTCTGCTCTTGCACTACTTCTTTGAGTTTTTCTATCTGTGGCTGGTGTTAACTTTGATGGTGTCCAGACACCATGTTCCTTGACAGCTTGGTTTCATTTTACTGCTAACTTTTCTAAACATAATTGCTTTCTCTTGTGATTTCCCCCACACATGACATGGCCAAAGTAAGTGAAATACGGTTTCATGATTTTGCCTTCCAGTAACATTTCTGGAGTTATGTACTCCAGTACTTGCTTGTTAGTCTCCTTTGCTGTCCGGATGGAGCCTTCTCCATCAATTTAATGGATTTTTTCCCCTGCATTTAAGGTACTTTGATTCAAAAATATGACGTACCATTTCAGCTAATTGAAGGTTACAAACAAGAACATTTTAGTAGCTTTTTTGCAACAGATGTCCTTGATCTTCATATTCCAGCATTGGTGGCCCCTTGAAGTCTGCAATGTCCTTCCAATGTATTTCAGGATGTCCTTGACAGCAGCACAATGGTTTCCAGGTAGAAGGAAAATTTGGATTTTGTGCATAGTTTCAATTTAATCATCTATAATATTTAAAGCCAATTAAAATCACTAGTTACAGTACTTTTTTCCATAGAAATGCATCCTTTTGAATAGAGAAGACATATATTCAGGCAGGCCTCTTATTATGTGAATAAATAAGAATGAAGTTGCAGTCTTTGAAAATTAATATATCTTCAGTGGGATATATGGATTGAATGTGACACCCACTGTGCGCATTGCTCCTGACCCATTTACCTTCTAAAATGTAACGGATAGATCACCTTGTAATTATAGAGCAGTGAAATACGTATGAAGCCCCCAAACTTTGTTGAAACATTAATAATCTCTACTACTTGACACATACAAACCTTTGTACCAAAATTATAAATATCATTATAAATATCATTATTATAAATAACGTTATAAAGGTTTCGTCAAACTAGCACAGCCATTTTTCTACTTTTATTCATATCTAAAGTCATGGTAATAATTATTAAATTTCTATTGAGAAGCTCTAACATAAAACTGGTTTATGTAAATGAAGAATTAATTGGGAGACATTTTCAGTAAGGAAAAAGGTCCTTCTAAAATATTTGTCTTTGACCCTGACATGTAATTTAAAGTTTGATGTGATGTCTCTGTCTTTTCTTTTTTCCCTTCTTTTATTTGAAGTAATATTCTTTAAAGAGGGACAAAGTTTTAAAGTGGACAAATGAAAAGAGGAGGAATTTCCCCTCACCAACTTACATAACATTCCAAGCTGTTTCTCCATTATAAAGTTTGGATATTCTATGTCATCATATGTAGTTTGGAAGTGGCAAATAATGAATATATACTTTATTGCTTCTCCCTTCTAAATATTTCTCATCCAAGCTGGTACCTGTGTCGCTCTTTACAAAATAAAGGAATTAATGATGGTACAATTTAACAAGGATTACTGCAAAAATTTGCCAATTCCCAACATGTGTGTCTAAAAGTTACTTAATGCAACTTCTCATTCACCTCAATTATCTTATTTAAAGATTGTTATATTCATTTACAAAGATTATGTTCCAACCAAGAAAATGCAGAGTGAATAATTTTTTACAGAAAAACCATTCTTTCGACAATCTTATGTTTACCAATTATCCTATTTAAGAAACCATAGAGAAACCCGATGATTTGGAATCTATATGTACCTAAAATCACTATATAAATTATGAAATTAAAAAATTAAAAAAACAATACAATACATAATGTATTAAAATATAAAGTATGCATAA
The DNA here is from genome assembly GCA_012654045.1 of Ptyas mucosa. Taxonomy (NCBI): domain Eukaryota; kingdom Metazoa; phylum Chordata; class Lepidosauria; order Squamata; family Colubridae; genus Ptyas; species Ptyas mucosa. The sequence continues at coordinate 11,438,150 of WNWU01000016.1, forward strand.
CTTCATTAATCAGATTCCTTGTTAATTAACTCCAGAATTAAACCCTAAATGACTAAGATAAAATAAAACCCTAAGTGCCCTAAAATAAAACTAATCTCTAAATGCCCCAAAATTAAATAAGACCCAATGAGCTGAGCAAGGTTTTGGAAAATATACAATGAGATTGGAGTATTAGTTGTTCTAAGGACGTGATATCTTTTTATTCTCTTGATAAAATAAGAATGTCATAACAGCATATACTAACATTACAATACTAATAATAAATACATAAATATTGTACTTATAATAGAAATTAATTATGCTACAGATTTCAATATGGATAGATTGTGTTCCTTAACATTGGAAGATTGCCAGACTGTAGTTGGAAGTGAAAATCTGTAGAATGTATTTTACTCATTAATGAACTTTAAGTATTCACCTGAATTAATTGGTTAAAACCAACTATAAATTAATGATTATCAATTTGAAAAGTGAAAATCTCACTCCAATACGTTTTATTGTTTTCAAGTGTTCCTCTTTATAATTTTTAAAAATCATATATGTTCCCTTGAAGAAAAAAAGATTATCTATTTCAAAATCAGAAAAAGAAATTGAAATCAATACCAAACAATAATTATTTTATAAAACTTTAAAAGATTTGATGGAATGGAGGATAAATAATTTTTCTTCACTACAATAATATTTGCCCATACGCTCATTGCAATACAATTTGTTCTGCTTCTATAATGTTAATATTTCCATTGTTCAGTTAATCATATTTCTGAAGCCTGGGAAGTAATGGAAACATTCCCTAACTCTAGCTCTTCCTAGTCAGTATTAATGTAGTCATTAATACAATTGGGAGTCTAAGAATTTAATTATACAAAAAAGAAACTAATGAAGGAATTGAATAAGGGTTATTAATCCACTGGTATTTTTAGTTAGTTAAATTTGCTTTTCTTTTGCAATCCTATTCCCATATAAGTGTAGGAAATATGTAATGTGCATTGTTGCACTATCACCTGAATAAAGTTTGGGAGGAAAATATAGGAATCATGAGTTTATTTAATATGGACGAGGGAAAAGAGTGAAATTAATATACTTTGCCATTCAATAATTGCAGTGAAATTTTCTCCCACTCCACTGCAAACAGAATCTTGTGTAGAACATAGAATCATAGGGTCGGAAGGGACCTCAGAGGTCTTCTAGTCTAAACTTCTACTCAAGGGAGTAGCCTTATACCACCTCAGTCAAATGGTTGTCTAGTCTATTTTTAAAAACTTCTTGTGATGGAGCACCCACAATGCCAGGAGGAAAGATATTCCACTGATTAATTGTTCTCACTGCCAGAAAATTTCTCCTCCTAGGTTGGATCTCTCTTCAAAAGCTTTCACCCATTACTTCTTGTCCTGCCTTCTGGTGCTTTAGAGAATAAGTCAATTCCTCTTCTCTTGTGACAGCCCCTCAAGTACTGGAAGACAATTATCACGTCCTCCCTAATCCTTCTCTTCAATAGACTAAACATGCATAGCTCCCTCAACCATTCATCATACGATTTAGCTTCAGACCCTTTAACATCTTTGTTGCTCCTCTCTGCACTCTTTCTAGGGCCTCAACATCTTTTTGGTATCCTGGTGACCAAAACTGGACTCAGTATTCCAAGTATGGTCTTACTAGTGCAAAATAGAGTGATACAACCACATCGTGTGATCTTGATACTATCCGGTTGTTGATGCTGCCCAGGATTGCATTAGTTTTTTTGGAATCTGTAGGCCATCGCTGTCTCATACTTGTGTGATGGTCCACTAAGATAATTAGATCGCTTTTACAGGAATATCTCCTTGTACCAAACTCTGCTGTATCTTAGAGCAAACCGCAAAACTATTTTCACTGGTTTGCAGCACTGGATGGAAGCTGCTGCACTTCCAGAGCCCAAACTCCAGGAACCATTTTTCAAAAACAGAAAGGCAAACCAACTGTTTGCTTTAGCAAAATTCACTTTGACTTATTTGTTTTAGAATATCTGTTGAAAGTTATTAGTTTGAGGTGTTGTTTGCATTGCAGAATTTTAAAATTGGCACTCTCAAAATGTTTCAAGTTAAAAAATGTTTTCATTATTTCCCTGCAATGGAGTCCTTTAACAGAAATACTGAACTGAGCTGATTTTTGCACTAACACTCACCTTTATCATTCATTTGCCATTCCTGTAAGATGTTTTCCTAGGCTTCATATATTTTACATCTTTAAAGTGGCTTCTTTTTAAAAATGTTATGAAAGGATGATGTGAGGACCTTGGATTGAATAGAAAGAAACAGTGATGACTTGAATTGAGAGTATGATTGGGAAATTGTAATTTCTGCATTAGTTGTTGACGTTTGAAGGCTACAAACATTATCCTTACCTGGGATATAAGATTTTGGTTTGCACTAAGACCATTGTATTGCACACTGTAATGTATTTATGGGATCAGATAGTCTATACAGAGGCATGGGGAAGTAATTATGTCTGACAAAGCATTTATAATTGTTTCTGATTCAATCTTATTTGTCAAGACAAAAAAAAAGAATGCTCTAAAGCAGTCTGTATTTATAGAACTAGAAACTAAGGCTGAAATGAAAATATAGCTATGCTCTCTATAATTAATTGAATAAGATCTTAAAAATGTCATATTTATTTAATTGACTTCCAAAGATGAAGTCTTCTAAATAAAGAACTGCTGTCCAGAAACAAAGGAGTTTTTAATGTATAGTTGGCATTATAGAGTTGGAAGAGACCAAAAGACTATCTAGTCTAAAAGGCAAACATCAGCATCTAATAAGATGCCCTATGCAATGCATATTACTATGAAACACAAGAAGGAAAAAAAATTAGTAGAAACAGAAATAACTCAAAGCATCCAGTCTGTTCAGACATGTTGTATTATTTATGTTCATGGAAATATCCTGCAGCTAGTTGTTGGTCTGACATACCTGAATTTAATTTTCTCAAAAATAATCAGTCAAATTTAGACAAGCAAATTGTCTATATATAACTAATATTACTATTTATTCACACCCTATTAGGAAATAAACATAATTTAATTCTGAATAATTCCCACAATTCAAAGTGCTAACATGATTGACTTACTAAGGGCTTATCACACTAAATATAAGGTATCACTTCATAGATAGTAATCCGTATTAATTTCAGACTTTTATAGCATGAAGCTAATTCACTAAGACTATCCAAGGCTTCATAATTTGGAAAACTTCAAGACTGTTCCTGATATGCTGATATACAGTTTGATCAGTAAAGATGGTAAAATAGCAATTGACTTAATAACACAGTTTATAAAAGCTAGCAGAGTGAGTATATTATATATCCTAGTGCACAAACAGTTTTTGTGTTAAGTGCAAGCATATTACTGACTGTTATATGAAAGAAACTAGCTAGATTTTTATGCTTTTTTTCAATATTTTATTCAACAAATCCTCAAAGAGGTCCAATATCTCTGAATGTCTTAAAAGAAAAAAAGGTAAATATTTAAGATCATGCAATTTAGTTGGAAGATTGTGACTTGCAATGGAAGTAGATATGTTGTGCTGATTCCTTTTGAAGAATTATATCTCATTCCTATTATTTAACTCCTCATGAAAAGCATTGAGTTTATCCTGTTTAAAGGGGTAAAGTTGCAACCTTTGCCAAACATTTATTTAAAATATGTTTTACGGGATATTGAGAATCTATAACTAGGATTTTAATAACCAGTTTCCACCTTTACATATCTTTTATCCTGCCTAACCAATACAGTATTTCCATTATGCTCAAAGGAATAAGATTTAAGTAAAATGATTTTTTATTAACTTATACAGTGTCTTCTTGAATGTGTTGCTGAAATATAAGGACAGTATCCCTCAATGCATGGCACAGCTTTATTCTTATTCTACATATTTTGATTTAGTGTTTTAGTTGTCAGGAAGTGCAGAGATAAAATGTCACTTCCAGAAATTTCAAAGTAATGAAAAACACACATACAGTATATTGGAGGGAAGTATAACTTGTCTAACTAGTGTTCTTATAATTGATATTCTAGAAGTGATTTAAAACATCATGATAGTTTTATAATATAAATGAAAGTTATTGAAGGCCAACTTTTCAAAAGAGAAGGATAATGCTTGAAAAACAGCATTATATTTAAATTCAAGCAAATTATTTCTTTATACTGATTATTGTGTTCTTCCTTAAAGGTCAGGCTATCTTACTTAGAGTAGTGGAAATTCAGGAATTTCTATCTTTATGTTTCTTATTCATGTTTTCCTTAAACACCCAGCATTTAGAATGTATTTTAGAAATCTGTTTCATTTTTGTTTGGCATTAAAGTGGCATAGTTTAAGTGACCTGCGAGGGCATTTCTTACTGTTTTAAACAAGGGCCATACTGAGTTTGAAGGAAATTTTAAAACTACTAAAATTGTACTAGAAGTCAGATTGAATATAACTAGGAATTTATGCAAACCTACAGATTTTATTCCAAGATAGTTTTGCCCTTGAATATAGTTATTGTTGTTGAAAGAATCTATTCTACATCCATGAAGGTAGAATAGCAAAGATCTACTGGTAAATTTTTTAATACGTAGACCAAAAAACAATGTTGTTGTTGTTGTTGTTAATTTCAAAAGCTAAAGGCCAGTGAGTGAAACATGAAAATCTAATGGGTAGGAAACAGGAGCATACTTAATTATGCTGAAAGAGAAATATTCAAGTAGCCTTACCCCATTTCTTAACCAATGTTTATAATTCATCCATTTGGAGGGTTAGATAGCTTTCTTAGATCATTCTTACTGTGTTTATAAGGTTGATTTTGTTGTTTTTGTTTTGGCTTTGCATTTGCACATTATATTCACTTTTTAAAAAGCTGATTTATAGTATTGTATCTTTCTAAATTTGAGGATTCATTTTGAAATAGTCTGAGGGAAGAATGCACTGGAAACTAAAAAGCTGAAATATTTAAGCTTTAGAAAGGAAAATGCACAGTTACTAAAGGAACAAGTTACACCTTTTCTTTTTCCAGGCCTCCTTTGCAAATCATCCAAAGCACTAGAGGCTAGAAACAAACTCCCACATTTTGGACAGCTTTGCTGGTTCTGTCTTACATCCCTGAAGCATGTACTCCTGAAAGTTTTCAGTAACAGACCCAGGATATTTTCCAGTAATAGAATCCATACATATTTTTAGTATCAGGTGGAATGTAGAAAGAAATAGTACATGAGTTACTTGAGCCAATGTAAATCTGGTTAATAAGTTAGTTTGCATTTAGACATTGCAGTTTATCAGTTTCATCACATCCATTTTAATAATGAGGTAAAGTGCAGTATTACACAATATTCACTAGAAGATTCTTGGCTAGTAAACGATGTTGTAGAAATGACTTCCAATTTTGCATCCCCCTTTTATTTATTATGTTATCAGATATCCCGCTACAAACTGATAAGACTTGACCTTAATTTGAGATTGTGTCCTTGATAGAAAATGGATTTATCCTCTTATTTAACTACTGTGATCGAGAGAAGATCCCTTTTATCTTGCACTTTGAGGGTATAAGGAAATATATCCTCTATTGTTAAAATATGGCTACAAAGATTTTAGAAAGTAAACTATTTAAAAACAGCTGTTCTCCCTATAGATTGTTAAACCAAATTTCTTTTTTCTTCCTTGTTTCTCTCCGTCAAGTACAGTGGACTTGTATGCGTTGAATTAATATATTCAAACTATTATTTTAAAAGATACATTTTCCCTACTTGTCACATCTGGGTTTTATACTGTAGCCAATCAATTCATAAATATCATTTTTCCTTTCTTCTAAAATATGTAGAACAGACTAAGGAAGTTGGCTGTTTTTAACTACACAATCTTAATAGTTGCTTTATATCTTCCATGTTTTATGCAAAAATTAAATTGATAAATACTTGTGCCCTAGGTTGAAGGTTACATGTTTAAGAAAGCAACAAATAGTTGGAATCTTTTCTACATTTTTGTGAAGACTCTTTTTGGAAAGGAAGGGTACATATTTTTGTTGTGTAATATTTTCTATTTTTGAATGCATTTTCTTGGTACAAGACTGTTTTGTGGGATTTTTTTGGTGAAAACATTATTTAAAAAAAAGAAAAGAAAGAAAAAATAATTGAAAAGTTTGCCCTTAAGGATATGCTGCAGTCTTGAGTTAAAAAAAAAGAAATGTTAAAGTTGGGGAATTGTATTGTTGTTTTCTTTTGTAATTGTTACAAGAAGTTTGTATCCACTGCTGTTTATTTTGTTGCAGATGAGGAAGTAAAGGGATTGTTTTTGGTTGTTGTTTTTTTAAAAAAAAGTTATTTATGAAATGTCTAAAACACTGGACTGTAACTTTGTGTACCCCTGTGTCTTCATGAAACTGTTGGTGATTCCATTTTTCTTCTTCCATCTTAAGACTGACTTAATTAGGTGAAAATAATACATAGGATACATGTGAATATTTAGTTCATATTTGGAAAGGGAAAATTCCAAAGGTGAAAATAATTTGTTTACATCTGTTATATACAGTCATCCCTAATGGATATCACCCCTGAATTATGTTTTCTAATGAGCTGTGTGATTAATTCCAAACTGCCATTTTTTAATGAAATTCACTATGAAATAAACAACCTGGATTTTTGATATTCTTCTGATTCTCTGAAAGCATTAATTCAAACCCCACTTGTTACTGATGGGGCAATATCAGAATTTCAGAGTTGGAAGGGACCTTGGAGGTCTTTTAGTCCAAGCGCAAGAGTTACTTTAAATGAATATTTTCTGATTAAATTAGGGAGATAGAGCCTACTAGGCATTTTATGTCTGAATAAAATTTAAAATGTTTAAAGAGAAATGCTGTAATCGAACAGTTCTATTAGCAGGAAGGAAGAGAACAGGAAACACCAACAGTCATAACAACATAAACTGGAGATATGTAACTGGGATATGATCAAGGCCAAGCAAAATCTTTTCCATTTTTTGACCAACAACACTGCCAAATCCTGAGCATGTCATGCATATAGAAAGCAGAAGAGTGCTCTTCATTTTCCTTTCCTTTCCTTTCAAAAAAATAATAATCTCTGATTCTTTCAGTTTCTCATCATTGTTCTGTCTGCTGCCGAATTCTTTTTTTATAACTATATGCCGTCACAAGCACTTTTCCATCTTCCAGCGAAACTGTCCTTGTTTTCCAAACTTGAGTTCAGAAAAGGTTGAAATCATGTGCCTTCTTTCCCTATTTTATAATAAAGCTCCTGTCTTTCCTTTTACATTACACATGAAAGAGACAGAGAATATTGTCATCTTTCTGCTTTGTAAATGACTTGGGAAGCTGTGCTAATTAATTCCCTCTTCATATTCACATTTAGGTCTTCCCACAGAAGTATCTTCCCTAATCCCCATGCACACTATTCAGTTTATTCAAAAGTAATACAAAAGGGCTTGAGGCATCATGCTCCCCTTTCACTGTTGCCCAGTAAACCTTTCCTTCTTGGAATTCATGTTTTGCCCAGTTTGTGGCCTTATAAGACTTAATGGCACTCCTGCTTTTGCCCCTAGTTGATGCTGTCTTCAGCAAAATGTTGATTTACTCTCAGGCTCTTCTGAGACCTAGCCTAGAGATCAAATATACTTATGCTTCATGACTTAGTGCTTCCCTCACTAAATCCAATCCAACTGAGTCCAGAACTTCGCTGCCTCCTTGCTTCTCTCACTTTTCTACTACACTCTGTGCTTTCTGAATCATATCATGTATTTGTGAATGGGTAAGGAAAAACAAAGGGAAATTCCTGCTGAGAAATAGCATGAAAAGACAAGATTTCATTTCATTCTAGACCTAACAGGTGGAAGGGTAAATTAGCTGCCCCAGTGATGTTACAAATTCTGTTGGGTCCCCAAATCGGAAAATATATAGATATAGAATTTAATCTGGGCCTAATGGATAATCTGATCAAACTTCTGTACAAAAAAATTAAAATTCACAAACGTACCCAGTAGTAATTATAAAATACTATTATTTCTTTGGCAATTATTTAGCAACTGCAGCTGTGTAGTTGTATGGGTGTTTGTGTGTATAAGCAAAGAGTGCTTTTCTGACGCTGTTTGGTGCTGATGCTAAAGATTAAATCCCTTTTCCAAGACTTAATTCTGATATAAAATATACAAAAATAGACTGTATCGCATGCAATATCTTAGCATGGTTGAAAAGGGTATGCTGAGATTTCCATAGTGCCTTATTCCTAATAGATGTTGGCACGTAAATAGAAACACACACACACACACACACACACACACACATCTCTTGGAAAAATGATTTTTTTTCTTTAGAACTAGCTAAGTGGGATCCAACTGTGCTGCAATGGCAGAAGTAAACTAAATAAGGAGAAGTCACTGAAGCTCTGTACAAATTACTGGATAGTCCTGTAATAAGGATCAAAACAAATCCCTTCCACCTTTTCTACATCACCTTCAGCGCTGCTGCGTTGGAAAATATTTGTCTTGAGAATAGCTGCATGTTTGATCCTGGTATTGCCCATTTGCTGCTGGCATTGTTGAATTTACAGAAATTAGACATTTTCACTTTCTGAAGTGTTTCCAAAGGGCAAATGAATGCCCAGTTTGTTTCATGTTAATGCACTTTAAAAAGAAAAAAGTTAAGAGACTGTTTCAATGCATGGGGAAAGATAGTGCACTAATGTCTGAACCCAGTTCACTTTATCTCCAGTTAATCTATGCTCTTGTGTATGATGTCCTTACACAAAGCCTGAAATGTGGAAGAGATTAACATCTCTTTCCATAGCAACAAATCCAGATCTTACACAAATGTAGAAGCAGCAGAGGAATAAATGGTTGGATTCTTGAAACAGATCACAGATACAAACAGCTACTTGCAAGTGACTTGGACCTTTCTGTATGTTCAATAACTACGGAATGGATTGTAACCAGAAGAAAAAGGAATGGTGCTAAATGAAAGCAACTGAATGATCGGGCAAAACAATTACTGTCAACACACAGTTCAGGTTCCGCGCATTGGATTTGTTTTTCTTCATTGGCCTACCAACAAAAGTAACCGTAAGACAAAAAGTCCTTGTTTATAGATGTCAGAAATCTCTGAACTTTTGGCCTTGCTCTCCATCACCACGTGCAAAAATCTGTACTTTTCTAAACTAAATACTTAAGAAAAAAAAAACCTTTTGAAGCACCTTAATGTGGCTTCCCATTCCAAGAGTGGCAGCCACTCTTTTCCTTTGAGCACCTTATTGATGTGTTATGCTATCTGCTGTCTTTATGTTACCTGTTAGGTAAATGGCTGGCTGTTAACATACATGTGTGCAGGAGCAGGTATGGCTATATGTGTGTCCAGTGCATTCTACACATGTAAGCCATCATACAAGACAATGCATATACACTTGCACACGTTCAAACACAAACCAGTAATGTTTTTAATCAGTGGAGTTATCTCCCTTTTTCCCATTCCTCAGTCCGTCATAATAAAGAGTCTGACTAGTCATGAGACTAATGCTAGCAATTTAATAATTATACTTCTTTCTACGTAAAAAAAAGAAAATAGATTTCTTGCATATCTGAGGAGTGGATAATTTCATTTGTTGAGCAAAGAAATGCTCCTAAGTCAATAACTGAGTGAGTGGGAAAAATTATACTGAAGACTGAATCCTGCAGCCTTTACCTCATGTAAAGGCTTCAAGATATGGTCTCCCCTGAGGCAAAGATGCTTCTTCTAAACAAACTACTTTCTGCCTAATCCAAAGTGTGTTGTAGTGGTTGTAAGTGTACTTATATATATATCTATATATCTATATATAAACACAAAACACACACACACACACCTTTTTACAGTGCAACATGGTTTGAGAAAATGAGATGAGCAGGTCAAAAGTTTTGAGGAAATATGGAGTTCCTTTTTTTTCCTCTCATTTCTCTCTGTAAATGGTATGTCAGTTATAAAGTGAATAAACTGAGATTTTTTTAAAAAAAGAAACCTTGCATACGCCTTTTCTATCAAGTGCTTTAAAATATAGAATAACTACACACATCCTGCCAGTTTTTTCTTACAGTGAGAGTATCCTTACCTGCCATTTAATATTAGCCTCGTATTTTTCTCACGTATATTTACCTGTGACTTGTATTTGTTATTTAAAACAAAAAAAAAAGGAAAAAAAAGAAAATTAACTGTAGCGCTTCATTATACTATATTATTATTGTGACATTTTGGAATACTGTGAAGTTTTATCTCTTGCATATACTTTATACGGAAGTATTACGCCTTAAAGATACGGAAATAAATTTTACAAGGTTTCTGTTTTGTGTGGAAGAGTAATCGATGTTGCTAAGAATGATGTTTGTTATTTTGAGTTTTTCTTTTTCCTTTTTTTAATGTTACCAGCACTTTTTTTGTAAGTTTCACTTTCTGAGGTATTGTACAAGTTCACACTGTTTGTGAAGTTTGAATATGAAGGAATAATTAAAAAGAGAGAAAGAAATTGGTTGTCTTGGTTATTTTATTATTCTGTTGGCTTAAGGTAAAATGGCATATGCAATCTATGCACATTCTCCTGGAGATTTAACTTCGTGCAAAAACGTGTATTTCTGGAGCTGATTTTCCACATTGAAAGCTTCTAGCCTTTCTAACTTCACTGCACAAGAAACTAGTTTGTACACCCTCAAAGACATAATTTTATATATTATGCCAGGATTTTGATTGATTGATTGTTATTTTCTGTAAGTGTGAAAGCCGCCCAATTCCCAAAAACTCTGAGCAATTTACAGTAATTAAAAAGACAGCAAAGAATTTACAAGAAGAGCAATTTTTTAAAAAGATAAAAAATGACTAGAAAAACAAACTGGACAGAAGCAAAGCAGTCTCTTTCTCACTAGCTAAAGTCCTAGGTCCATAATGGCGAACCTATGGCACACATGCCACAAGTGACACGCGGAGCCATATTTGTGGGCACGCGAGTGTTGCCAAGAAAGCCTCTGGAGCCTGGGGAGAGAGAGAAATGGGCCTACTGGACCCACCGGTAACCTTTTTGCTGTCATGTGCCAAAAGCCGGAGGAGCACAGTGGTGGTGTGCGTGCATGCACAGGGGGGAGCGGGGAGCATTGAATTATGGGTGTGGGCACACGCACGTGTGACCTCCCCCCACACTTACCTCACTTTTGGCATGTGATGGCAAAAAGGTTAGCCATCACTAACCTAGGTGAAGAACCAGATCTTTAGAACTTCTCAGCAAGAGCAGGGTGGGAACTCCTACTTCACTCCACAGGGGAGGCACTGCTACAGAGAAGTACACTTTTGGGATCCTGATATATGACATTCTTTAATCAAAGAATCTTGGAGCATGCCAACCTTGCCACATTGAACTGAACAGGCATATATTGTGGGAAACAGATGGACCCTCAAATAACCAGGTCCTGTGCTGTGTAGGGCTTTATAAGTACATGAACCATACCTGGAAGCACCATCTTGAATCATACCTGGAAGCAAAGTGGCAACCAATGCAGCTTACTCAGTTTAAGATAATTATAAGTCTATATTTACCATAAAAGATGACACCCAATGGGGCTTTTATCATTCATACAGTGCCAAATTAATATCTGGTATTATCATCTTGAGTTTAATATGAAAATAATGACAAATTAAAACTGAGCTAATTTCCTTTTATAACTAACACAATAAGGGAGCTGATAGATCCATATTTAGTATTCGGATATTCAATGTAACATCGCAAAATAGTTAATTATTTCTGATTATTAAAAATCCCTCATCATTAAGCATGTAATCAGAATGGCTGAAAAGATTTATTTGCATTGTGGATTATTTATGTTGACTTTAAAATTCTATTTTTGCATATTAACATTTTTGTCAAAGCGATGATTTCCAGCCTTATTAGGAGCTTATTAGCAGTTAAATCATCCCACCTAACTTATTATCTCAAGTGCAGATTGCCAAGTAGGGAAAAATAGTGTTACCAAGGTCTCCAAAGGAACTATCAGATGTTAAATGTCATGATTTGCTATCATTTTTTTTCTTCTATTAAATTATTTTCATATATATATGAATTGTTGAATTATCCCACATCAAGTTGTCCCGTGGCGAATTGGCCATGGTAAGTTGTCCCGCAGGCAAGTTGACTGTGTTGAGTTGGCTGAGGCAAGTTTTCCCATTCTGTTTTCAAAAGTTGTTTACCGTTGCCTCTTTCCTAGGTCTGAGAAAAAGTGACTGGCCTAAGGTCACCCAGTTGGCTTCAAAAACCAAGGCAAGACTATTCTCTCAGTTTCTACCCTGATACCTTAACCACTGAACCAAACTGACTTTCAGTGGCTGTCTTTGAGCCTTGCTAAATACAAGGGTAGGATTGTACTATGCAACAGAATATAGTTCTCTTCTGGAGAACTGAGTGACAACTAAAAATATGAACATTAATTTTCCCTGTTCTAATGTTCATGTTGAAGTGAGACTGGCTGAGCCAATAGGAATAGTCAAATGAGGAATTAATCTGGAATCTCTATAGCAGCATAAGAGAGCAAAGTCTGATCCCTGTCCAAATGCCATTGAACTCTAGCTAGTCTGACCCAGGTACCGGTCTGAGAAGATTCTTGTATTATAAACTGGGGCAATAAAATAGCTAACTGAACTTTTTGTCTGTGTTTTTATAGACCTGAAGTTTTTATATACTGTATATAAAGCAGTACTTCTCAACCTGGGGATGCTGTGATGGGTGGACTTCAACTCCCAGAATTCCCCTCACTAACATGCTGGCCAAGGAATTCTGGAATTTGAAGTTCACCCATATTAACATTGCCAACACTAATGTAAAGACATCTTCACCTTGAGCTTGATTTTAGGGGATGACACCTATACCATTTGCGTTTGTCAACCAATATTTTTTGTATTCTTAAGTCTAGCTAAAAATATAAATCATGCTATAAATCACTGGCTAATTAATAGCATGTTGATGCACCAAGTATATAGAGGTTTACTAAACCAGAACTACCCAAGGGTAGTATGTATGTGTTGCCTTGGGCTGTCGTATATTTTACAGAACTTTAATTGAGTTTTATCAATAATGGCAGTGGGGGGTGGGGCACTTGTGAAACAGGCAGGGCAGCAGGGAGGCAGGGCCGTGGTAGCCCTCCTCAACAGACCCAGTTTCTCATGTGGCCTCTTGGGAAAATTAATTGCTCTCCACCCCAGGTAAGGTGGACAACCTGCAGACACAGGGCTCCATATACATCTTGAATTGGCTTTCCTGTGTTGCTTCTGGTACTCCATCCAATTACAATTGCCAGTTGGTGGTGGTACAAGCAAGAAATACATGAACACCTGTAGTACAGACCCTAAAGTATCTTTATCATAGCTTAAAATACAAAGAAAACAACAACAAAGAGAGAAATGTCTCAACTCTATGTATATTATCAGGCTCTGCCCTCTTTACATCATCCGTCCTGTCCACTGGGAATATTGCCTCCACCCAAAGAAATGGGTGCAGCGAGGTTAACATTACTTCTGCTACTGTATCAGGCTATTGCTGTGCTGCATAACTTGGTGGGCATGGGAAGGAGCACGGCCTGGAGAAAAGGATAGCAAGTCATACCCAATTGCCACAGGGAAAATAATATTGCTGGTTCTTTCAAGCTGAAAAGTGAAATGTTCCGAGTTTCAACGAATAGATGGTGGAGCCAGCAGGTGTGTTTTGAAACTTCATCTCCATGGAGGGTTGACAAGGCTGACAAAGGAGAGATCTTGAGTCAGGCTTAGGCAATACAGGGCACTGAATGAACTCATTTGAAACATGAGGTAAGCAACCTCTGCCACGGACCCGGATGCTTTAACAATGTCCTGGTCTAGCCCATTCCTTCCCCTGGCCTTTGTTCATCTAGTTCTATTCTTTGTAAAAAAAAATAAAAGGGGATGGTGGTGGTAAAGAAGTCCCTGCAGATTTTACTCCAACTAATCATTGCTGACTGTAGGGGACAGTGCTCATCTCTGTTTCAAGGCCATTGAGCCAGTGCTGCCGAAGACATTTCCACAGTCATGCGACTTATTTATCTACTTGCATTTGCACGCTTTCAAACTGCTCGGTTCCAGCTGACAAGCCCAGTGTTTTAACCTCTGAGCCACCACGCCACCTCTACTCCTTTAGAACATACCAAATTCTTCTGTCATTTTTCCATCTGTCTATATATTGACAACAAAATCTCTCATTATAAAAGCTGCTTGTCATCTGCCCCTTTTGGTGGGAGACAGATGTCCCTTCTCTTGTGAACATGAGGAAGAAAGGGAGAGGGATGGATGAAGAGAGAGAGTTTTCTTCCTGATTCTCTGTGAAAAGTCATCAGTCCACCTCACTCCCTTTTGGTATTTTGGTATTTCTACCAGGTGCGGGTGTTTCAAAACCCATCACTATTGGTTCACTTGTGGGCACACATGCTTACTTGCACGGAGCCTCTCGCCACCACTGCTACCGGTTCGCCCGATCTGGGGTGAACCAGTAGTAACCCACCACTGATTTCTACCCAAACCTAAGAGTTACATTATGGATTCAAACACACTGAGCAGCACGGTGAACGGAGCAGGGGTGAGAAAAGAACTGAACTGAAAGACTAAGAAGTTGCTCCAAAGGAGGTAAGGAAAGTCTGTTTGCTTCATACTTTTTTCTTTCTTTGGAATGAAGGGTGCTATACCCTCATCCACTCAAGGGAAATGCCCAGGAAACAACCAAATTAGTCAGGGAACAAAGGAGGAGGAAAGGGGAGGAAGGAAGAGGAGCTTGTCCCTAGCTTGAAGAAGGGACTAAGATTCCATGGACATTAAAGAACCAAATTCTAGCTTGTACTATTCCATCCTTCCTTTCCCATGCAAATAAATAAAAACTAATTGTTCACCACTAATCCACAGGTGAAACCAAGGTAAAAAAGCTGGAGATTCACTTATAAACTGTAGAGAGGCACCTTCAAAAGGAGATAGGCAGGCAAGTATTTCAAGACAAATTGACCATGCAGGGCAGTGAGCAGAGAAAGGGGACATTCATTTCTACAGTAAAATGAAGCATTGCAAGCAAATCGTATGAAGTACCTCAGAGTTCAAAATACTTCTGTGGGCACAAGTTAGAAAATATTGTATTTCATGTATAGCAGAAACAGAAGAATTGAAGTCGCCTTCTGCTGGGCTGAGGTTGGCTAGTGAATAATGTCTGTTCCTGTCCTGGAGAAACAGTCAAAGGCCTGTATTTGTTCTATGACAACCTAGTCATGCAGATCAGCCCTAAGTGAACGTGCAAGGTAAGAAAAGATTGGATTTCTCTGAAAGACCACATTTCTGGTCCATGCTTGTTATTTATGCATCCTTGGGGCACAAGTCTACATGCTGTACTCAGTTCATGAAGTTACACATGTACTTGTTCCACAATTATTGAAAGGGTTGTAACTATTCCCCTGGACAGTTTAGTAGTATGCCAGTTGATGGACTGCAAGCTTCCATTTACATAGAACTTCTCTCTGCAAGTTGCCTTGGTACAAAATATTTTTGGATTTACCTTTTTCATTCTGATGGATTCTGTTTACAGATACCTCAACTGTTGTGGCTGTTTCTGAATGAACTAATACACCATCCTTCTCTAGAGCTGTAATACATTCTGAGATTCTTACAGTGTTGTTTTAGTGCTGAAAAATATGGCCTGGGTATGGATCTTTTACCTTTCACTGATAGTATTCAAGGAGTAGGGAAGAGATAAAATAAGATACTTCCAATTACAGTTATTTCTTTCTGCCTCTTTTTGGAGGGCATGCAAGAACCATATGTCTTGTATATTAAATGACAAGATGGGCAAATTTGCTACTGGCTAATCATTCTATGAAAGTATGTTGTCTGAGAAAGAGACCAAAGTACCTGTCTTTCCAGTCTGGGACTGGTATTTAATTAGTCTTGAGATTAGTCTTTGAGATTCAAGAGAATGTTGGGTGTCTGGCAAGGATTGTCAAACATGGCTGGATCAAGAAATGAAAGAGAAGGATGCATGACTTTCAGATCAGATGTCATCACATTTTCCCTCACAGAAACATCTATGAATCCTTAGCCCAGCCTTTCACACCCACTTCATTGCCACGGCAGAATTAATACTAACAAAAGTCTTATCTCCTTCTTCAGGTTTTAGAGCAGGGGTCTCCAACTTTGGCAACGTTAAGACTTGTGGACTTCAACTCCACAAGTTGAAGTTCACAAGTCTTAACATTGCCAAGGTTGGAGACCCCTGTTTTAGAGGCTCAAAAAAAAAAGTATCCTACTTTATAATACTGACCCATCTGCTCACCAAAGCAGACCTTGTCTGCAAGGAAACCAGCAACATTATCCAACTAACCTGCAGACATCTTTCCACCCATCACTACCTGAACAAGGCTAAGCAGGAATCCATAGATGCATTAAGAACAGAGAATTTATGCTTTGCTACTTTTATTGTTCCCATGTGGGCTAGAACATGAATTCTTACCAGTGCATGCTCATATTCACTTCTTGTTTTATGGCATCATCAGCTGAGGCATCATTTCAGTTGCTTAATTTTATTCAGTTCCTCAACAAACTAAGGAGCCACCTGGGAACAGTGTTGGAAAAGAGGCCTTGTGGGAACAATCTAATTCAGTGCTATGACTTGCTATGACCAAGAATGAGATGGTGCTGCCTACCAAATTGTCAGGGAAATTGCCAAGTCTTTATAAAATCTTCTGGATCCATTACGTAAATAGGTGAATAATGCTAGCAGATCTAGTAGCTCTGGCAAAAGCCCTAGCTTCCAAGATCTCTAGTTTGTAAATGAAATGGCAAAAATATACTCTCATGTTTTCCATGTTTCCATGTGATTTATTTCAAAACCAAGATCAAATCATGTGTGGGCTAACTGACCCACTTATCTGAAATGGTGTAGGGTTTCCTGACTGAGCAGAGGGTTGGACTAGAAGACCTCCAAGTTTCCTTCCAACTCTGTTATTCTGTTATACATATGACAAGGTCATGAATTCATCAACTGTAGTGGGTTCCTTCAAAGACCAAGATTATGTACATGACCATATGGATGTCTGAGAAGCTGGGCTATATTGGAACATAATTATGTACATGACTATTTATAATATAAATATAAATACAAAAAAAATTATAAGATATTATTTATTCTTTTTGAAGTTTTGGCAAGTACTTGGGTCAACATCCACTAAAAAAGAGAGTCTTGTTTCAAGATGTGAGCTGTAATAAGACTCGGGGTCATAATGGGCTACAGCTTGGATTTTATAATGACATATTTTATTTTTATAATATGTTGTAGCTGCTGTGAGGCAACTTGAAGCCACTTTCCCAACCTTTTCAGCAGAAGATCTATCTTGCAGACATTCTACAACACAGGTGGTCAAACGTGCCCCATCACATTGCCATCACATGATGTTTTGCAACATTTTTCCTATTCATGGAGCTGGGGTGGGTGTGGCGCATGACACATTCGCCCTGTGCGCATGACACATCTGCCCTGTGAGCCGCCAGTTTGACACCCCTGTTCTAGAACAAAGAAAGAGTACTCATAATACTCTTGAAGAGGTACATGAAGAATACTGGTAAGTGGAAAGTGTTCAAGGTCATGGTTAGTGTCCTGATATTGTTGGTTTTATGCTTGTTTGTTTATTTAAGGGATGGTCCATACAGCCAAATTCCCTTTCACCCTATTCAAACCTTTCTAAGCCCTTTCAACCTGCATCCCATTTTAAAGGAAATATTACAGGAAGAGTTTGAGAAACGTTTTTATGACAAAGCAATGTGTAATTCATCTTTTTGTGTGATTTACTGAACTGGATTACATTGTAATCAAAAGATACTCCTCAGAAGTCAGTTCCTTATGATTCAGAGCAATTTTTTTTCCTTTTTAAAGGTTATTTGCTTTTTCTTCTTCTTTCCCCATCCCTTTCTTGCTCTTCTTGCTTCCTCTCAACATGGATTCTTTCCACTCATCCTAACCTAATTGATCTTTCCTGCAGTCCGCACCCATTTTGAACAATATTCTAAAAGTTGCTGAACAGGCTGATGTTTTATTGAATTACAGCTGGAGAATTCTGTGAGTTGCAAATCTTGCACATGTTACTATAACATTAAAAAGATAGAGAGTCCTTTGTGGAAATCTGATTACGAACTCTTGAAATTTCCTGAGCAGAATGAACATTTTATGCCAACATCCTGCTAATAAAGAGGGGGATCTGGAATCCAATCATACTAACATTTTCTTTAAATTATGAAATAGATTATATAACAGAGAAATTAGTAAGAAAGCATATGATTTCAGGACTTATTTTTGATTGTAGTTCCTGAATCCTCCTTCGTGTTGAGTTTTTGCAGTAACTTTTTAATGTCTTGCAGTTCTCTGAGTTCCCACATGGTGTCCCAGTGGGATCACAAAGAAGCAGTCAACATACTTGAAAAGTAAAGATCAAAAGGGACAAAGCTTTGCAAACTGAAACCGTTGCATTGAATTTTTCATTATGGCAACTAAAGCGTGAAATGGAAACACTGACTAAACGAATTGCTCTGCTTGATATAGTTATTTGTATCCTGTTTTCAATAAAGACAATAAGGATTTCTTCTAGGAAATACTTGTAAAAACCATATTTAATAATACATGATCTTGCCTTAAATACATATAAAGTAATATTTGGAAATAAAGCAATAAGATTTGTTTTATACACAATCCTGGCATAATACCTACATTCTGGAGGGCTTTGCTGAAGTATATCAGAAACACCTGCCCTGTTTATCTGTATTATATCAAGTTTTGAAAAGTAGATATAAAATGTGGAATCGGTTTAATTATTTCTTGCAACCTGATGTGAGATGAAAACAAATTGGGTTCCTTTTGCATCTAATTAATAAAGCTTGTTTAGCAAATTTTCCTAATTTTTATTTTCAGAAGATAAATGCAGGTCATCTGTCAAAGAACTTACAGAAATGTTAGTTTGCAAAATGCTTGATTTCTTAAGATAAGTAGCCAAAACAGACATACAGCAAACTTACTGTCTCTATACTACATGTACCCAACCATTTGTATAGACCCGTGATGGCGAACCTATGGCACAGGTGCCTTGGAGCCATATCAGTGGGCATGCAAGCGTTGCCATAGCTCAGCGCCAGCATGCATGTGTGCGCCAGCCAGCTGAAAAATTGGGCCTTTTGGTCCCACCAGAAGTTGGGAAATGCGCTGTTTCCGGCTTCCGGAGGGCCTCTGGGAGAGTGGGGAAGGCCGTTTTCATCCTCTCCAGGCTCCTAGAAAGCCTCTGGAGTCTGGGGAGGGTGAAAAACGGGCCTACCGGGCCCACCAGGTCATCATGTGCTAAAAGCGGGGGGGGCGCACGTGCGCACATGCGCAGGGGCGGGGCGCATTGAATTATGGGTGTGGGCACACACGTGGGCAACCTCCCCGCACTCCCCCCGCTTTTGGCATGCGACGGCAAAGAGGTTAGCCATCACTGGTATAGACCGTCTGTGTTAATTGAAATCATCACATTAATAGGCATAGATATTATGGATTTCTTTCAAGTAAAAGTTGTTTGTTTAACTGGTAGTCTGCCACAATCTAACAACTCTCAGCAATTTACATAGGAGATAATATAACACAATTACAATTTAAAATATTATAATAAAATAATAAAACATATCAGTGGAAAATCACACAAACAAAATAAAACAAAAAGAAAACAAAGGAACAACTAAACAAAAAGGAATAAAAAGATTAAATGATAGCACAGTGCTTACAATAAGTGAAAGCCCTTAGAAAAAACTGTTTTTAATATTTTCCTGAAGACCATCAAGAAGGGGGCTAGCCTGATCTCCATTGGGAGACTTTGTCTAAATATATGTTTACATGTACCCATGGTACCCATGTTTTCCCAAAAATAAGACCAACCCCAAAAATAAGACCTGGCCTGATTTTTAAACATGCACCTAATGTAAGCCCTACCCCAAAAATAAGCCCTAGCAAAGCAGCATTGGTGTGGCCAGCACAGGAGGTGGCGAGCACACATGGACTGGCAGTGTCTACCACCAGCCGCAGCCCAGGCAGGGCATGTGACTTGATTAACTGTCCAAGCAGCAGGCAGAGGCAGAGGCAGGGAGGCATGCAATCTGGATGTGCCGCACAGAATGCGGGAAAGCCGAGAGTCAGTGGGCCGGAGCTGGTGGCCATCTTCACATCTCTTGGCTTTGCTGCAGCCCACACGGTGCATCTGGATTGTCTGTCTCACCACCACCACCCGCGCCTCTGCCTCAGCTTGCTGCTTGGATAGGGAATCAACTTATCTGTGCTGCACAGCCCCAGAGTGCACCAACCAAGGGACCGGCAGGCTGCAGCTGCTGCCAGATACCTGTTGTGGCTCCAACCCCCGAGCCCCTCTTATCGGAGGAAGAAGGCTCCGAACATGAAGGAGAGGAGTCGGCCAGGCCTCCCTCTCCAGGACCTTCCTCTCTGGCAATGCCTCAGGTGTCTGCTGAAGGAGAAGAGATTGGCCAGGAGCCAGGTATCTCCAATCAGTCGGATAGCGACGACGGAGATAAGTTGTGGCTGGACCACACCAGCGTCGGTGAGACAAACATACGCAGCAGAAGAGGAGGCGTGCCAGAGATTAAGCTGAGTCACTAGACCACACCCCACAGGCTATATAAGGGAGTGTGGTGGCCAGTCAGACTCTGTGACGGACAAAGCTGAAACTTCTGGCAAGTCACTTTGCATCTCTGGAAAACAACGCCTAAATCTGCTGTGGTTTTAATTTACAAACTGGACTGTTTAAATTGTGTGTATGTTGTTTGTGTTATCTGGTGGAGGAACAACCCCTCCTTCTTGGAGTAAAGTTCTTGGTAGGCAGCTACGGAGTTGCTGCCAAGTTTCTGATAACTGACATTGGGTGTTTGAAAAGTTATTTAACCCCCGGCTGACTGTTTGGATGCGTGTGTGGGACGGGGACAGAACAATACCATCAGTCCCCACGTATTTGCCACCTCTTGTGTATGCACCAGGGGAGAGGCGCCTAGCTGGGCTGATAGCTCTGAAATCATGTTTTCCTGAAAATAAGCCCTAGTGCTTATTTTGGAGCCCCAAAAATATAAGACTTTGTCTTATTTTCGGGGAAACACAGTATTGCCACAAAAGAGCAACTTTACCCCATACGCACATACACATATCTGCCAAAAACATGGAACTGTAATTGTTTCAGCTTGCAAGATCAAGTGAGTTGAATCAATTCTAGTTGAAACAGGTGATTCTGCAGGTGCAAATGGACCATTCGCAATTTCTGACCAAACTTTAAGGGCAGCTCCATTAAAGCACATTGAAGTAGTCCAGGTGGCTTGCAATGAAGGCTTGGTTTATTCTATCTGGCTATTCCTGCACCAAATATGGTTGCAATTGCTACAACAGGCAAAGATGGGCAAGGCTTCTGGCCCTGGGCTTTGTCTGCTGTTGAAGCAGAAGTTGTAGTGGAGAAGGATCCTCAAATTGCAAACCTGCTTCTTCATAGGTAATGCTTGCTCATCTATAACACAAGTGTCAACAGAGAAACCCAGTGTATCATCAGCAACTACATCTTACTTGAGTTGTGCTTCAGTCTATTTATTCACATCCAGACCCTTATAGCCTCCAGGTATGAGGAGAGGACATCGATTGCATCTCCTCTACAGTCCAGCTGCAATATAAATATGCTGATGGTACTGCCTCCCAAACTCAGATGAATTCTCTCACTGTTTTTTCAGTAGGGGAGAAAACACCTTATATATGACTCTCTCATCCGCCACCCAATGTACTGAAATTGAAAATGTTTCCACTGAGGAGGGAGCAGCCTCCAATTCCTAATCCTGCTGTCATTTCCAGGAAGATATCATGTTTAATGATACTGAAACCTGCTGACAGGTTCATTAGACCACAAAGGTCATACTACTCTCATCCAGATCCTTACACAAGAGAGCAGCCAATGCTTCTCAGTCCCATTCCCAGATTTGAATCCCAACTGAAAGAAATTAATATAATCTGTTTCTTCTGGAGTGCCACAAAGTTGATCTGCCAATACCATCTCAACAACCATCAACACAAAAAGGAGGTTGGGGACCAGACAATGGTTATCCAAAACCTCTGGAGCTTCTGAAGAGTCAATCTATTCAGAAAGAGCATGCCACAGCTCCCTTCAGGAAGAGAGGCAGATAGAGACCTTTCAGAAGTAACATAGCAGTTAGCAAAATATGAATTATGCCCAGGAAAACAAGAAAAATTAGAAAGAAACTAAATATAAGTGTAGGAGGGAGGAAAGGGAAAATTCTCAGCTTTTCAACTTAGTGTTATTGTAGTCTATATCAATAAAGCAGAATTGCAATATTCTAATTTCTTGGACATGACTTGATCTACTCAAAAGCTTGACTCTTTAAGACTTTTGTTTCTTTCTGCAAAGACAGCCATCCAGAAGTCGTGGTGGCGCAGTGGTTAGAATGCAGTACTATTTCTGCTTACTGCCAGCTGTCAGAAGTTTGGCAATTCGAATCTCATCAGGCTCAAGGTTGACTTACCAAGGTTGACTTATCAAGGTCGGTAAAATGAGAACCCAGACTGTTGACTATTCTGACCCAGCTCCCCAAACATGACAAAACCTTTGAAGTTAACTCAAAGATTTCTTTATTAGGAGTGCCAACAGCCCTGGCAAAAAGTTTCTCTCTCAATGCAGACTAACAAGTCCGACCAGCTGGAAGATGAATAGTTGTCTGCCACATCTATTCATCTCAACCACCACCACCCCGCGCCTTTTATCCCCAGAGCTAGGGTGGAGGTTCGCTAGCAGCGGTGGCTCTTCCTTCCCAAGATTTCCACTGCTCTCCTCTTCGCTGCCTTCTGTGCATCAGCGCATCAGGCACTGGACCCAGCTGTTTCTCCTCTTCCTCATCAGCCACCTCCAGACCTGGGGGCTGTTGACTCTCCATCTGAGGGCTGACGGACAACCCAGGCTCTGCCTCTGTCTCTCTCTGTCTGCCAGCTCCATTCCCTCTTCCTCCTCGGAGCTCTCAGGTTGCCTTTATGCTGACCCTGACTCCCATGGCTCCTCCTCCTCTAATTCAGCTGCTGGAGGGGCCGGCGCCTGACAGGCCACAATGCTGACTCTGTAAACTGCTTAGAGAGGGCTATAAAGGATTGTGAAGTGGTATATAAATCTAAGAGCCTTGGATAGTACAGTGGTCTAAAGCCCTTTTATTAACATCAGCTGCCTGCAATTATTGCAGGTTCGAATCTCACCAAGGCTCAAGGTTGACTCAGCCTTCCATCCTTTCTAAGGTAGGTAAATTGAGGACCCAGTTTGTGGGGGCAATAAGCTGACTTTGTATAAATATACAAAAGTATGAAGGCTATTGCTTAGCGTATTGTAAGCCGCCCTGAGTCTCCGGAGAAGGGCGGCATATAAATCAAATTTTAAAAAAAAAAGTACTATTGCTATTGCTATCCAGATCTAAATGCTGTCCTCTCACTATCTATTCTTTGAAACAGCGAGGACATACAAGGATTTAATGAACCCATGGATTCCCAAACTTAAAGTCTGATACAAACAGCAATCCAGCTGAGTTCCAGCCAAAATGAAATAGGCTCACAGTACAATGAAGCTCATGTTAGACACTTCATACTCACTTCATATTAGTCTCAATTGTCTCACTCGTCAACTGCTCTGAGTTTGTTATTGCAGATCCAGCTACCAAAAGCATATCTGCATTAAAAATACGTAAAAAATACATGATAAGAAAATATACTTGGGGTATTTTTAAAAATGAAGTTTGCAGAAAATGTGGCTACATGTATTGATGCTTCCACAACAGCATGGATCAATACAGACATTTGCAGTTTTATAGTTTGCAATTTGAAACCTGAATAAAGGCAAACAGCGAACAACAACTACTTAACAAACGAAATGCTTTTCACATATCTCCCCAGTTGTACATTCTTTTAGGCAATCCAATTTCAATTTGGTTAATATGTGTTAATTTCTTATTGTATATGGAGAGCAACAAGTAACTTTAATGATGCATTATTATTCATGCTGAGTTACTTTGACCTATCCTATAGTGAACAGTTGGGAAATTGTACCCCAAACTAATGGACTTGCTTGGCGATACAGCTGCCTATAGAGATGCTAAACATTTTTATAACCATATTTTTCACAACGTATTTAGAATTGGCTGCGGACAAAAATTCTGCATGGCCTGAATGAACACTGTTACTTTTCATTAAAGTCTTTTAATGAAAGTTTTTGGTCTTTATTACCAAATATTCAATTTCTATTTTATTTTATTTATAAAATGTATTTGCCGCCCATCTCATATCCAACAACTCCGGGCAGCTTACATCATAAAAAAACATTGAAAAACATTAAACCAAATCAGTTAGTCGAATGTACTGCTTTGAGTAGTCAAATTTGCTCTTCTAATCTATTTTAGATTACTTCTCTCCAGCAGTTTTATGTTATAAAAATGTATCTTTATTATAATAATTTCTAAAGCTTGTGAAGAGTGCTATAGTTAAGAGATAATTGCTGTAGCTACATATTAAGCACACATTTAGTAAAATACTATACTGGTAACAATAGCTACTCTGGACAATGGGACTGTCTCCCAAAATAACTGGCAAGGGTGAAAGCTGTTGGAAATGAATGATTCATCAAAACTGCTATGGTGGATTCCCATTGTTTTTTATAATTTTACACCAGAGGAATAGTATTATGTCCTTCATATCAATATAATTATTACCCATAGCTATAGTGAGAAGTTAAAATGGAACTGTAGAAATATAAAAATTGTATTAAACGAGCATCCTTACTTCAGTAAGGCGGTAGAAGAGCCTTCTCTGCAGTGGCCTCTGCTCTCTGGATCATCTTCGCTCCTGAGATGAGATCTGCCTTCATCATTCTGGCCTTCCAAAAGAAGCTTAAAATCTGACTCTTCTGGTTGGTTTGAGGTCCCAGTGAGAGTACACTAGGCTGGAGGTGGTTCAGGGATGAAATCCAGCAGGTTATTACAGATACTGAAGAACCGGTAGCAAAAAGTTTGAGCAGTTCAGAGAACCAGCAAATACCACCTCTGGCTGGCCCCAGAGTGGGGAGGAAATGGGGATTTTGCAATATCCTGCCCCTGCAGTGGGGTGGGAATGGAGATTTTGTAGTATCCTTCCCCTGCCACACTCACCAAGCCATGCCCACCAAGCCACACCATGCCCAGCAAGCCATGCCCACAGAACTGGTAGTAAAAAAAATTAGATTTCACCACAGAGGTGGTTGACTGAATGACAGGCACAAATCCATCTCTGTATTGTCTGTGCTCTTGGTTTAAACTTTTATTTAACTGTTGCTAATCTTAATTGTAATGCTTTTATACTTAGATTTTATTCTATTGTAAGCTGTCTAGAGTCAGTCAGGACAGTGAGATGGGTGACATATAAATTTATAATATAGATTTGTTTATATAAATAAGTAAACATTTTGGAATCCCCACCACCATTATCAAAAAACTAGACAACACAAACATCCCCTTGCAAGAGGGAACATCCGGTTTGCTGGGAAGAGCTGAGGACATTTTCCAGCAATCCATCACTCTTCTCATAGATTTCAAATTACAGCTGTGATTTTATTCAAAAGAATAGACTGTGACTGCCATCTTTATTTTTTTTTAACGTCCCTCCCCGCAAATAGACTTGCTTCCATATTCACAAAAGTATCTTGAAGACGGAAGAGGGTGTGATATTGGTGGTATCTTCCTGTGAAATGGGAAAAGAGGGTTTCTTTTTGAATAACCTCATGAAGAAGTAACTCAAGACAATGCCTTATTGTTAGAGATAGCAAATGTGCATTGATTTTCTGGATTGTTCTGTGTGCTCGGCTATTACTCAGAATGACAAGATCCTGTTGGCCAACAATTCTCTGAGGACTTTGTTTTTATTTTAGGATGTTGGGCTATCATGAGCTCGTACACAATTATAAGTGGATGAATCAAGTCCTCCAACAGGATCTTGTCATTTTGAGTATACATGTCCATGATGTCCCAACATCTGAAGATAAAAACAAAATTTCCCCCTTCACAGTGATTAAATGGCAGTGTTTGGACAATGTTGCCAATTGTAGAATTCCACCATTTGGCCAACAGCAGGAGAAGAAAAATTCCTGGTATCATTTCATATCCCAGATGTTTGGAGTGGGAGACTGAGGACTTGGTATGAGAAGGAGGAAAGAAGGTGATGGAATGAAGTGAAGGAGAGATGAGAAGATACTGCTGAGGAAAGGAAGGTGAAGGAGAAGAGAGAAGAGTGGAAGAATGGGAAAGTGAGAATAGTAATGTAGATTCTGCTAAAAGAGGAAGGAGAAAGAGTGAGAAGAGAAGGAAGAAATGGTGAAGGAAGAGTTACATGTGGGCGGGTGTCCCCATAGTGCTACAGCCTGGAGAAGAACAACAGTCTCTGTATAAGTTTTTCTATCCATGGACCTGGACCTGTTTTAGAGGGGAAAAGATCTAATCTAAAATGTTTTGTTTTCATTTCCCTTGAACAGGCATCCTGGAGACAATCTTATGGGAGGGAAAAGAAGGAAGAGATAGATCTACAGAATGCACTTGTACAAGGCTGTCTTAGGAGTAGAAGCATCCTCCTCCCAAAAGAGGCCATGTATGTGTCGGTGTGAATAGGAACCCAAGACTGGCAATTAAGTACATGAAAAACAGAATTGGGTGTATGTCTATATAACTGATTTTATTAAATGGACTGCTTAATGTCTCATACTTTTCTGTGCTAAGTTAAAAACAATATTGCACTCACAAAAAATCGCAGGTAGGTCAATGGGAGAAAAAAGGGCCCTTCCTATAGGTTTGTCAACCTGGTTCAATGCTTGCCAAGAGAAGAGAGCTGACCTTCAGAGGAAAGGTCCTTCTCCAAAAGAATGTGGTGCACTTGTTCACTCATGTTGTTGGATTTAGAGACATCCTGGGAACATTCCCCATTCTCTGCTAACCAATCTTTTGGAATGGTCTAGATCTGCCTTTCCTGCTTTTCAGCAAATGTGGGAGACTTCAATTTCCATTGCCTAGCTGGACAATGTTCCTTGGCAAGAGTTTCATCTGACCACAAAAAAATGGGGTTTTCTTGACAGCTACAATATGGCATGTTCATCATTCGATTCTGTTAATAGCAGTAACTTTTTTTTAGGATCAAAGGAACATCTTTTTCTGGAAGAGTTTAAGAACATTGACCCAGATCTGTTTAGTTCTTATACCATAAATGATGGGGTTGACAATCCATGGAAGGAACAGGTAAAGTACACTGATGAAGTTGTAGACATGCTGACTAGTAGACCTGGCCAGGCGGTACATGATGGAGGAGATGAGACTGCAAGAATAGATTATGAGGATGTCCATAAGATGAGTGCCACAGGTGTGAAAGATTTTGCACCAGAGATGGCCAGATGATATGCATAATACCACATGGATAATATGACTGTAGGAGTCCAAGAGGACACTGAAGTAAAAAACATTAGTGATGGATCTTGCCACCAGGTCTACAACTTTATTCCTGGAAGTATCACTGCAAGCCAGTTTCATCAGAGCCATATGCTCACAGACAAAATGCTTGATAATATTGGACCTGCAAAATTGCACCTGGGAAGCCAAGATCACCACTGGACTAATAACAGCCATACTGCGAACAAGACCCACAAGAATTAGCACCACTAGGAGCTTCCTGGTCACAATGTCTGCATAGGACAGTGGATGGCAAATGGCCATGTATCTGTCCAAAGCCATGTTGAGGAGGATATTGCATTCTAGCATGAGCACAAAATAGAAGAAGAACATCTGTGTGAGGCATAATGTAAGGAGATGTGGCTGGCTCCAAGCAGGAAATTGATGAACATGTGAGGAAAGATAACCGTGGTCCCACAGATGTTCACCAAGAAGAGCAAAGCAATCAGAAAGCACATGGGGGTGTGGATACTCTCTTCCACTTCCACTTTGTAGATCAGAATGGAGTTTCCAACAAGAATGATGATGTGAAGGCAGAAGAAAGGATTGGCAAGGAGATATCTGGCTTCTTGAAAGCCCGGGAAGGCAAAAGGAGGAAATCTGTGTAAGAGATATTAGCTATTCTGCTAATATATTCTGGCTCTCATCAGGCATCTTATGTTGCTGAATGATAAAGCAGTAGGGAAAAAATCATTTTCAGAGCAGTGTTCCTCAACCTTGGCAGCTTGAAGCGATATGGACTTCAACTTCCAGATTTCCTTAGTCAGTCATGCCACACATGTTCAAGCTGCCAAGGTTGAGAAATGCTGCTTTAGAGAAATTGTTTTAAGTGAGAATAGCATAAGGCCCAGTGTTGTATCCCACAGGATATACAGGGAAGTTTCTTGCCAGGAGTAGGGCATTGTCCAAAGGGTTGCCTCCCTGACCTCTGCTGTACCTGCAAACCATGAGGCTATTAAATTGCATCACACATTTGCTATCTTTTCACAGTCGCATCCACCTGGCATGCTGTCCTTTCTAGCCCCCTGCTCAAAGTATTCAGAAGTTAGTCATGTGAGTATCTTCCCATCTGCTGATCTTGGAATGGTGAGGACCAACAAGAGGGACCAGAATCCAATCAATGCTCCCTCTAGACAACCAATAAGAGTGTAACAGTAATTATGTAGACACTGTTCCGCCTCCTGAGCTATGGCAGCTTTTGGAATGACCAAAATCCTTTTATTTCCTAGCCGCAACCCAAAGAAAAGGCTGGAGAATAGACTCTCTTTCACTTTTTTTGTCTGCTTCCAAATGAAGCTGGTTGTCATCAAGGAATCTTTTCAAGGAAATGAGTGGCCTCTTGGAGAGAAATCAAAATTCCCATATTCAAACAATATCAAGCTCTACCAAAGGAAGCGGAGAACTGCATTCTGTGTTTTCCTCTATCGGTGGAGAGAGAGAAGAAATAGTCCCACTCGAGAGAAATGCAGATATGGCTTATGTAGAGTTAAAGAAGGAGCCTTTTTCTAAGGGATGGGTGTGAATGTGTGCATGCTATGTCTATGAAGATCTTGATACTTGTGAGTCTCAAATGAAGGTAAATATACGAGTCCCAGGATAATGTTTCAGGATCCAATCTGAATTGGGGACCAAAGGTTTATTCTTCCAAGCTTTCAGGCTCATGCTGGAGCCCATCATCAGGCAACTTCTCTCTCTCTCCAGAAAATGTGCATTACGTTGTTCTAGGTGTTATATTTATAAGGTTCTTTGTTGTGTTTAGCTATTAGTTGTTAATTAGGTGTTGATGGCTGGCTATTAAGTCATTAACTGTTCTTTCCTCATGCTGGTAGACTCACACTGCAATGAACAAGTACATGCATTCAATTTTGCAGCCACCACAATTGTTGGCAGAGCAGGAACAAAAATAGCCAGAGAAATCATTGAAGCCTGGGAAGCAGGTCCCTTGTCAGTCAATAGGACTAATTTACTACCAGTTTATAGGTACCTAGAGCCAAGGGTGCAGCTGCACAAGGAAACAACAATCAATGACTTTATACCCAACACCCTAATTAACAACTAGTAGCTGCACACAATCAGGCACCCTACCAATACAATGCATAGAACAGCCCAGTTCATATATTCTGGAGAGAGAGAGAGAGAAGTTCCCTGATGATGAGTTCCAGCATGAACCTGAAAGCTTGGAAGAATAAACCTTCGGTTCCAGTGACCAACCTAGATTGGATCCTGCAACTTGTGTGTCTGTCTGAAGTTGCTTCCAATGATCTCTATTCTAGTTTTATATTCTATAAATAAAGATGAGAAAAGGGTCTTTGGACTTTGGACTTGAGGAAAGTTGTGACTGCAAAAGAGAACACTGTTGAAAGAAAGACAAGACATTTGCTCTCATCTCTTTGCCAACTGGAGAAGAAACAATGGAGAAACAATAAACACAATTCAGCCAGTATGGATTGCTGACTGCAAGATTTGGGGGCTTTTGTCCACTTAGGGAAACTTGGTTTGCATCACCTGTTCAACTGGTCCCCTAAAACACAGGCAAACATTGCAAATTAATATGCTCCATAATGGTCACTGGCCTGGAGGAAAGAACCAGATTTCTATTTTTACTTCTTTATAAAGTAACTCCAAAGATCTGTCCCAGAGATAAAGGGTGGGATTAAGAGTCTTATGTAAGTAAGAAGGCCAGCCTCTAAATTTGAGAAATAAAACTTGTTCTTGCTTCAGCTCCAAGCAGTCTGTCAAGCCTGAATCTGTTTGGGGTGTGGGATTGTTTATATCCTAACCTGAGGTCAAACATAACCCTGATATGGCCCTCAATAAAATCAAGTTTGATACCCTGCCTGGACTAGATTCTCAGAATCGAGACAGCCGATTCAATAAACCATGCTTAATAGGAATATGGGAGTTGAAGGTGAAAATTAAAAGACATAAGAACTGAAGTCTACAAGGTTTATCTCTGCCTCCTCCTCTTCTAATCAGGACAGACACACACATAGCATTTATATAAAACAACACAGGCACTTTCCTATAACACACCTTTGGGTTCTGATTCATATCTAGCTTCTACTATGTCCTAAATTGCTGCCCATTTTCCGGCTCTCTACTTCCCAGTTCCTCAGAAGTTTGACTGCTCTTCACTTGAAAGACAGAATGGAGCCCCTTTCCTCCTTTTTAAACATTAACTCAAGCGAGAAGTCTTCTTACTTCTAAGTTGCTCAGAGTTTGAATTTCTCAGGTTTGATAGTATTGATTTAGGGGGCTTCCAGTGGGACAGCGACATCGCCAGACACTTCTTTTTGAAGCGCCAGCCCAGGGCTCCGTAGAACCGCAAAGAACAGCGACTATCAGCTGTCTTGTGGTTTGAAAACTTTCCCCCTGGTATGAGGGGGGAAAGTGAGTAGACGGGTGGGGTAGAGCTCCCTGAAAGTGCCGGATTTCACACATAATCTGGCGCTTGAAGATGAGAGCTCCCCGTTAAGCCTGTCAGTACTCTGGACCCTGGATGCCTCTGCTTTGCAGAGCTAGATGTCGTTAACCATTCCAGCACCAACTTTAAACAGATATTTTTTGAATCGAGCTGGCAGAGCATAAGCAGTATGAATCAAACAGCAAGTATTTTTTTTTCCTTTTAACTCCAAAGATTTACTTTCTTTAAAAGATTCTTCCTAAGCTGAAAGTGAAAGCAAGATGGCGTTTGAGTTTCAACGGGGCGTGAAGAAGTGAAAGCTAAAAGTAATTATTGACAAGCCCCTGTTTGAAACGTAAAACTCCTTTTTGAAAAGTGGATGTAATAAGAAAGGAATAATAATAATTGAAGCAGCAATACAAATTACAAATTGTAAAGGATTCCCTTTTTTTTTTCTTCTTGAAACTCTTTTTTTCTTTTCTCTTCCCCCTTTTTTTTCTGTCCTTCTGGAAGGGAAGGAAGAAGGGGGGCAAGATGGCTGGGCTTTTTGAAAGCAAAGGAGGGTTATTTAACCCTCAATGGTCTGAATTTGAGGAAGCTTTGAGTTCAATTACCTCTGCTTTATTGAAAAGAATTGATACTATATTTCAAGTTTCTCAAGCTGGAAATAATGAAATACATGGAAATACTGAGTTGCAATCTAGCAGTGGGGGATTGAATGAAGAGTTGGGAGATGCAAAAAAACAACAACAGATTATAGCAGATTTTACTGAGGAGAGAAAGATGAATGTTGTGCAAAATAAGGAGCAAGAAGTGTTGCAAGCTGATGAAATTTTGGTTTCATGAATTTTTTTTTATAAAACTCAATCTGCACTTAAAGAGTTGTTTCCAGAAGAAGCTACATTTCTGCAAAAATTTTATAATATGCAATCCCAAAAACCGCAAAATTTTACTGGAGCTAAAAAAGGCAGAGGGATTAAAGTTAAGAAGAAAGTTCGTAAAAAGGAAAAGAAGAAAGACTGGAGAAATGGAAAATAACCCTGCTTGATGAGATGATGGTCCTTAAAAAGTATTGTTTAACTGTTTAAAGATTTTGAATTTTTTGGAAAAAGAAAAAAAAACAGACAGCAGTTTAATGCCAGTTAACTAAGCGATGAGCGACGATGAGGAGGCAACTTACAGCTGTATTGGAATATTTGAGAAGAATAAACAGATCACAGCAATGCTGGTGTATTGGGTTGTGAAATATGCCCTGACTTGAATGATTTGGATTATTTTATTAAGGACTGCAACAAATTTGGACTTAATTGCAATCGCAGAAGTTCTACTGAATATAGCAAATTGAAGTTTCCTGCTTGATGGTAATGAATACAAGGCAAAAGGACTATGGACCTAGGGCAATTGCAGTTGATCTGGTGGTTTCCCTAATATGTCTGACGAATTTATTAATCTAATTTTTGACTGGATTTGATGGATATCATTTCAAATATAATTACAATTACAAAGTCACTCGGGGGGCTTTTTTTATATATATACAGAAGCAATTTTTATTTAGGGGGGTAGACGTAAATGAAGATATCTTATATGCTGTTGGAAGATGTGAAGACAAGAAGATTAGCAATTGGTTCAATCTAGTATGAAGAATTTAAAGGATTGATAAAGTTCTTAAATGATGTTCTTAGTTGATTTGTTAATATGTATTGATATAAGAGGTTTGATTATTAATTAAAAAATTATTGTTAATATTATTTCTTATTAAGTGTTTTGATTATAATTGGACCTTGATGGTTTAAAAGTGAAGGACGGAAGAGTTTATATAGTAATTTTTTTTTTAAATCGGAGGTTTTTTGAGTGAGGGTTTCCTTTTTTTTTTCTTTCTTTTTGTTGTTGTTGTTGTTGTTGTTGTTTTGTTTTAAATGAAAGAAGTTATAAAATATTTTGTTAAATTGTATAGACCTAATAATTTGTTAAGTAACAATTAGCCAAATTGAGTAATGATAGGTTTGATTAGATAATACTTGATTGTTTTAATTGCTGTAATTATAAATGGAGATAATTTTGTTGAATTAGATGGAATAAGGAGAAAAAAAGACTTGCTTTCCTTTTATCTATTTGTTTAATGATCATGATTATAATAAGTGTGAAATGGAGTTTAATTTAGAGAATTTAAGCTGTATTTTATTTTGTACTTGCTCTGGGAAGTCGGGGGAGGTGGTTGGGGAGGGGGGGAGAAAATGTATGTAAAATTTTTAAAACTTTTTCAATAAAAAAAAAGATAGTATTGATTTAGATTGGCTGGTTAGCTCTGATTAATGGAAAACAGTTAAGTATTTCATTTTTAACTCTTTGAGACACTTTGAGCTCTTGAGATAGGATATTTTATTCTTGCCATTTTGTTTGCTCCTTCCTTCCCAATTCCACAAGGGCAGCAGGATAACCATAGGACAAAAAAAAAAAAAAAACTTTTGGAAGCTACAGTTCTCTGAGTGATTAGATCTGTAATATTCTGACCAGGCTCTAAAGCCATAGAAACCGAATAAATTGCAGAGCTGGGAATTTCCTATCCAAATTCATTTATTTCAATTCCTTTTCCTGTTATGTTATCTTACTTTTTGCACCCACCAAGTTTTTCTGCT
The DNA here is from genome assembly GCA_012654045.1 of Ptyas mucosa. Lineage (NCBI taxonomy): Eukaryota > Metazoa > Chordata > Lepidosauria > Squamata > Colubridae > Ptyas > Ptyas mucosa. Next base: position 11,471,750 of record WNWU01000016.1, read on the forward strand.
GATGTTCTCTCCTTTTGTTCTCTTTATTGGGACAGGTTTTCCTTTCCCAAGAACGCCTTTTTAAAAGTTTTACAACTTCCTGGACATTTATCTATGGTCATGTTCAGCCGTTCCTGATCATTTGCAAGGACTGGCCATATGCAAATTGTCCCAAGTATGTCATGTTTTCAGAACACATATCAGGGCAAACTCTAGATTGCTTTATACAACTAGCAAGTGGGTGGAATTTAAAATCCTTCTCTGTTCAGCCTGATCCCAAGTAGAGTAACTTGTGTGTTTCCCATTAGACTAAAGAGGCCCTTCCTGCCTGGATGGGGCTCTGCACAGAGGTTCAGGAGAGCCTCTGTTTGTCCTCCCTCTCTCCTACAAACAGAGAGTTTCTGGAAGGGCAGCAACCAGAGATCATTGGACAAAGAAAGCAGTCTGGAGAGTTGGGTTCTTCTGCCTGGATTGCTTCCCAGGAGAGCTGCACTAAGCACAGAGGCCAATTAGCTTTAATGAGCTGGACAATCCTGCTGAACCGTCCAGGGCTGGCTGGCTCCAGAAGACCAGGGCTGCTGCAACAATTGCCACTGTCTCCCAGGGCCAACAGGTCCAGTCTCTCCTTTGGGCCCTAATTTGATAGAGAAAACTTTTCTGGATGTTTGTGAGACAACTTGGCTCTCTCCCTTGCACCTCTCCTGTCTGAGTCCCAGATGGCATTTCCCCTCTGGCTTTTGCTAAGAGTCTGTTAAGTTTGCTAAGAGTCAAGAGGGCTCCCGTTGCAGGGCGAACATGGAAAGTAGGACTTTGAAGTGGAAGGGGGGAGGGGCAACTTTTCTAGGAGCAAATTCCAGACACGCATGTGTGGAAAAAAAGCAAACACAAACCTTGAAGATCGAGAAACCATCCCTCCCTCTCCTTTGGTGAACATCAATGGATCTTCATTGGCCATTATGTTCTCCATTTATCCAGTTTACTTCCATTATTCTTTCTGTATCAGTTTGCAAACTGTTCCCCTAATGCTCCTTTTGGGACATGTTTTGTAGGCCTTTTTCTCAGATGAACACTTTGTGGAACGATGTCCTCCACATCCTCTTTCGAAGACTTAGCAGGGAACCCAACAGGCTTTGGAAAAGGAGCAGATCTTATGATGCTCCTGTCTTATTTTCTTCTAGAAAATCTTTAGAATTTCTTGCCTTTGATGCTTTTTGGACTGCTAGTGCAAAACACAGATGGCTATTATAGAATAGAATGTGGACAATCAATGAATATAATTTTGTTTTATTAATTGGGGCTGCTTTTGTACTTCTAAGCCATGCACCAATGCAGGCATCTCACTGATATCTAGGGAACTTTACCTCAGAGTGTCATAACATCTGGCAATCAACCAAATAATACTGTAAAATAGCAAGTTTAAAAGCAAATAAAATATTACAGTGAATGAGAAAACAAACAAAAAAAATGGATATGATGTCTGATGAAATCAAAAAGTACTCCAAGTGTAATTTAAAGCTGCAAATAATCCTTTTCTGAATAGAGTAGGGCTCATGGCATGTGATTCTTCTGCATTCACATGGATCACATTTTAAATGTTGCGGTTGTTGAATGGGGAGGAGGAAGAGGAGCAAAGGCCTTTCCAGCAGCCTCCCATTCCTTGGTGGGACCCCTCCTCCCCAGAAAGGACCTCCCATTTCTTTTGGGGGACCCTGGGCAGGAAGAAACCATTCCCCTATTGAATTAACTTCAGAGTTGGGTTACTGAAATTCTTTTACTACCAGTTCTGTGAGTGTGGCTTGGTGGGCATAGCAGGGGAAGGCTACTGTAAAATCCCCATTTCCTCCTGATCATCTGGGACTTGGGAGGCAGAGAATAGATGGGGGCGGGCCCAGTCAGAATTTTTACTACCAGTTCTCTGAACTACTCAAAATTTCTGCTACCGGTTCTGCAGAACTGTTCAGAACCTGCTGAAACCCATCTCTGATTAACTTCCTCAAAATCTCAAGGCTGGGTTAGTTGTATGGATTTCACTTGAAGTTTAGAAGCTCAGGCTGTGATCCAGATTTTTAGGAAGTTCCACTGGACGCCCCACTGGATTTTTCTTGTAAGAGAGACACATTGGCTCTCATTCTTTGTGCTAGATTCACCCGTTGTCTTGATTTGGGGAGTTAGTAGTTCATTCAAACTCCATTTACTATATTTTAAAAATTGTAACCAGAGTCGCACATTACAGGCAGTCTTCCACTTACGACTGGCCACGTAGTGACTGCTTGAAGTGACAATGAATCTACCAAAAGATATTTTGCAACTTGATTTCAAAGTTATGATGGCTGCACACACACACACACACACACACACACACACACACTCATGTGATTGCATTTTGGCTGGTTGGCAACAGGCTCATGGTTACAGCCATTTGCAGTGTTCCACAGTCATGTAACTGTTTTTGCCTGTTTCTGGCATTTATTTTCAGTTTCCAGAAAAAGGTCCTGTTGCTTATAATGAATGAAATAGCCTTATTAATTACTTTGTTCGTTACATACAGTAGTTTATACACTGCTCAAACAACTAAAGGGGACACAAAACTACTGTATGTAACGAACAAAGTATTTAATAAGGCTATTTTATTCATTCAGATCTCTGATGTCATCTGCTTGTGTTCCCTTTATTTTTTTGAGCAGTGTATAAATACTATATGGAGCTAAATACCACACATATAAATAAAGTGATCTACAAATGGAAAATCTCATCTGCAGGATTTTATCCAGTTTAAAAAAACGATTTAAATAAAATCCACCAGATGGCAGTATGGCTCATTTATCAAGATTCCAGTACAAAATACATAACCTGTAAAGTTTTTTTCAGATTTAAAACAATTGTACGTTATATTTAATTTGCATCACTTAATGCCACCAGATATTTAGTCTCTTTCTCTCTCTCTCTCTCTCTCTCTCTCTCTCAAATTTGTCTATTATGGCTGCAAGTTTTCACAACAAACTTCAGGATTAAAACATAAATCTCAAATTTCTGTTTCTTATCCTTGCCTCTGTGCTCTCTCTCTCTCTGTGAGAGAGAGAGAGAAAGAGAGAGAGAGAGAGAGAGAGAGAGAATTATTCTTGGTTGAATTTATGACAGTCTTGGTCAAGTCATGATTTAAATAAATTTATTTCTCTCTGCAGTTAAAGATGGCTAGGAAATCATTCAAAGACAGCAGGATATGTTGTTATTAAAAATGATTTCTTTTGATCTTTCAGCAAAATGAATACATGGCTTTTCCCACAGGCTCAAGGGCTCATGTTCCAGAAATTGAAGACTTGAGGGACGTGGGTCTCTCCTTCCCTGATGCAACTCCCAGCTCTCTTGGCTATACCTGCCTCTTCTTGGCCACCAGGATGGGTTGCATCACCCAGCCAAGAAGACCAAGGACAGCTGGGCCAAGGGCCTTCCTGGGGCCTTCCTGCCAAGCTGCCAAGGAAGCCACAGCTCTGGATTTGCCTGGATATGGGCAGCCCCAGGCATGACGGTACAGCTGGAAGGCTCATTTGTCAGTCACAAGATTGTCTGAGTAATTCCAGACTTGCTTCATTCCCTAAGTGTCCTCATAGCTGAGTCCAGGACTGCAGGGCAGCTGTGAGAGAAGAGAGGCTATCCAGAAAACTCTGAATGGCACCCAGAATGCTAAAAAAAAAAAAAAAGAAGAAGAAGAAGTCATCCCTTGTGACATACCTTCCCAATCAATCAGATTGTTTCCAAAGGAATTCTGCAGCCAGCAGTACACGGCAGTTTTACAGGGTAAAAACCCCAGAAGAAATGAAGAGTCAGCCAAGTATGGGGCAATTTGTGAGAAGTTGTCCTGGACAGGCCTGGCTGGGCCCCCTTTGCCCTCCTCATGAGACTACCTTCCACGGTTTCATTTTGTCTTTCCTTTGGGGTTGGAAGACTCTCTTGACCAGACCATCTTGAGGATCAATTCAAGCAAGACAGCTCTTGGGCTTTTGATGAGGAAAGACTTCTGGGCTCTTTCTAACCTTTCTTTTCTTTTTCTTTTTTTAAAATTTGATTTATATGCCGCCCTTCTCCGGAGACTCAGGGCGGCTTACAATGCGTTAAGCAATAGTCTTCATACTTTTGTATATTTATACAAAGTCAGCTTATTGCCCCCACAAACTGGGTCCTCATTTTACCTACCTTTGAAAGGATGGAAGCTGAGTCAACCTTGAGCCTGGTGGGATTCGAATTTACAGTAATTGCAGACAGCTGGTATTAATCACAGTGCTTTTAGTCTGCTGAGCCACCAGGCCCCTTTCTAAGGTCTTGCAGTAACTACTGGGTGGAAGCTGTGAAGTTTCAGGCTCCCATATGTTTTACATTCATCATATTCATATTCATGCTCCACATGTGAAGCCTCTGGACTATTATACCTTTTCGCCTTCACGGGTATGTGTGTGTGTGAATCATGACAAATGCCTGGCAGCTAATAGCCATCTCCCTCCTTCAACCCCATCATTTTCATATCAAAGCAGGAAAAGATATATGTTGGAAACACCACATCAGCAAGTTGTCCTGTCCTAGAGAGTCATGGGGGAACCATCAAAAGCCTACTTATCCAGAGATAGTTGGTGCCAATCTCCCTTATTTCTTTATTGCGCCTGCATCCCTGTTTAGCACTAAGAAAATTCCCAGCATGAACAGTAAGCAGCAGCTCAATGAAGGATGACTTCTCTGGTTGTGTGTGATCACCCACCATCATGAACAAATCAACGCAACATAAGAAATCTCCCACCCATCTCTTAATGGAGAGTCATCAAAATTTCTTTAGCATTTGCAGATGCAGCTCCTGTATACAAGCCAAAGTGGAAATGTTCACATTATTAACTGACTGAGTTCATACTTCATGCTAAGCCATTGTTACTTTAGTCATCATTTATTGACTACAATGGTATTGTAGTCAATAAACTACAATACCATAAACTACATTGTATTAACTACAATGGTAGGATGCACAGATCACACTATGTCCAAACCAGAGAGGTCACAGTGGGACTTAATATTTTAAGCTATCCTTCAGGAACCTCCTTCTTCCCTTGAAAGGAAACAATATAAAAATCCAAATGAAATTCCCTATCAAGGCAATGCTAGCCTTTCATTCAGCTTGAAAAAGTGTGCCATAGTTTTCGGTATTTCTTTGCCTGAGTATATTTGGCCTGGAGAGTTTAGAATTGACTCTCAGCAGTTGTGGGAATGACAGCCAATTGATTGTGGGTGGTAAAAGGGTATCTGGAGTGATTCCTGGAAGATCAGGCAGTCACTGGCTATTGTCTATAGGGCTTTTTTTCCCCAGCTCCTGAATCCCAGGGAGCAGCAACAGCTCCATAATAGCAGTTTCTGGGGAAGAGATGAGGATGAAGCTCCCCAAATGTATACAGTGGGTCTGAGGGACCTAGAAGGCTAAACCAGATGATGGGCCTAGGGGCCTGGTCCAGCCTCATGGCTCTTATAGAGCTAAAGTGGTAAGAAGATTGTTCTTGCTTACAGGAAAATGTATGCATTTATTTAATAACATGTTTCCTATTCCATTCCAGCGTTGAGTCTCTGGATGGTTAAGTTTGGACAAAGTGGAGTCTTTGAAGATGTGGTAGCAGCAACACCAGTGAACTCCAGATAATGTGCTGGTTTCTCTATGCCCTCCATCTCCCGTCCAACGGTGCCTTTTGCAGGGCCTTGGCAGAAGGAAGGGGTGGGATTGGCCACTTTGGCAACCACTTTCTAATGTCTCCCTTAGACTTGGAGATGTTCCTCAGTCACCAGCTTAAACAACAGTAGCTGTTTTTACATACTGAACATTGAAAGTGTGTAAAGTTTCTCCAATGTCTAATGAGATGAAATGTCCAGGGCTTAATTACTGGGTTACCACATCTAACTCTCTGGCTAAACTCAAGTTGGCCACTTTGGTCCAGCAGGCACTAATGAGAGCCAGGCTATTAACTGTTGCAAGAAACAAACAACAGCACACTACCTCCTTGGGGTCTCACTTAAATAGTGAACAGAACTTGCTGGCCTCAAAGGAGTTAATCCGCTACCAAGTTCTCCCAGGTGAAGAGACAGGTCCCTGAAGCTGGCCATCCAGAAGACCAGAGGAGTAACATATGAAATGATTTTGTTTTCTATATCCATCAAAATAAATGAGATTAAACAATAACTAAATAAAATGGGGGAGAGGTCTACTAATGAAAGGAGTTCATCTGTCACCAACTCTCCACGCTGGCTCTTTGTGGCCCCTTCACACACTTTGTGTGGCCACTTTTGAAGTGACAAAAGGAGCAGCTCTTGGACAGGTTCATATCATTCAGGGAAGGATATATGTTGGAAACACCACATCGGCAAGTTGTCCTGTCCTGTCCCAGGCCATGTAACCTGGCTGACAGGAACATGGCTGACTTCTGAGTTCATCTTGCAACCCCATTTTGTGAGGATGATGGCTCTTCCTGCCAGCCACCAGACGGCAAATGCCAGTGGGACTCTCTGCCTGAGGGAGCCATTTTTACAAACAAGGCTGATCCAACTTTCCTTTCCTGTGGCTGCAAGTTGAAAGCACGATTTTGTAAAGGCCTGCAATTATTTTACATATCTCTGCATGTAAGCGGATTTACAGAATGGGAGACATTTGGAAATGTGTACATGTGTGTTTGTATTGGCACTGCAAAGCATTTGTATATCACCTCCCCAAACACACTATTATATTTATATCTCTGTGTCCCTCTGTCTGTCCCTCCATCCATCCATCCATCTGTCCGTTCATCATGCCACCGACCAAGGATAGCTTGTACTCTGCATATTGCTAGTGGGAAAGGTTTGAAAGCAAAAAGGAGGGAAATGAAATGGATAAGGTTGTGAGTAACAGGAGATGACAACTGGGAAACTGAGTTAGGGCTATACTGACACCACATACCCAGTTTTCTGTGTAGGAAACAGATGTGAGATATAGGTCTTCCTATTTACTCCTGGGACAAGGATCTGTACAAACTATGTTACCCACTTCTATTCAGGGATTCTAGAATGGGTGAAATGGTCAGAGACTCATACTTTCATTGTCATAATCATGACAAGTTATTTATACCATTTTGGGGGGGGGAGCAGGAAGGAAGTGGAAACACCTCTTGAATCTATCCTCTCCCCTGCAGCTTATTGGGATAGTGGAAAGCAACCTTTTTTGTGGCCCCATAGCTGTCAGTCATCACCAACCTATACAATAGGTTACCTCTTCACACATAAAAAATGCATTTTTTGTAGATTCTTTTCTTAAAGTTTAAGAAGGGCAGCTAGGCAGCTATCTAGCTTACCCTTTATGGACAGTGCCAAACAGTGCCGGACATAGATGCCTAGAAAGCCATGGAAGCCCTGAAGTATCAAAATCTGAAAAGCAAAATTGAAAGATTATAGCATAAAACAATTGTGGTGGTTACAGTAGTTATCAGCACAACCAAAAAATCTCGGTTGGCACTTTGAGAATCTGTACATTGACCAAATTTCCATCCGTCAATTGCAAAAATGCCACTCAGCTTTGGATCTGCACATATACGACAACAATACATCAGGACATTGCAGATTGTTGGGAAGAACTCAATGTGTATGACCCAATGTGCCAACACCAGCTAAAGAACTGAATGCTGTGGTTTTACATCGTTGGGTATATAAAAATAACAACAATAACAACAAAACCTCAGAAAAAAATATATATGAAAGATTACAAAAAATACAGCTATCCAAGGTAACAAGAAACAAAACAAAACAAAAAAAGGAGGGAAAGGGGAAAATAGGTCACACCAGTGGTAGGTTTCAACTTTTTTACTACCGGTTCTGTGGGTGTGGCTTGGTGGGCGTGGCATGGCTTGGTGGGCGTGGCTTGGTGGGTGTGGCAGGAGAAGGATACTATAAAATCTCCATTCCCTCACCACTGCCGGTTCTCCAGAACTAGTCAGAACCTGCAGAAACCCACCCCTGGGTCACACCTATTAATCAAATCTGGAACAACATTCGGTTCAGGCTACAAGTCTGATTGAAATTCTTGTTGCAACCAATGGATCAACACTCGGCTGATTTGAAAAAAGCAGACTCTGCACTTGCAGGAAAACACTAGGAAGAAAAAAAAATCAAATGTTAAGCACCTTTCTGTAAAAAATAATTTTAAAATTATGATTCTGTAACATCACAAGATATAAAATCTATGTCATAAAACAGTGCTGGATTTAGGCCTAAAATATACAAGCTACAGCTTAGGACCTTACAAAATTTCAGATTTTTTTTCTTTTAAAATTTTATGTAGCTTTTCATATACAGTATACTGTAATCTGTGAGAGAGATCAAGACAGCCAAATGATAAATGCTAAACATAAATTAACATCTTTAAATATTCTTCTCATCTTTTATTCTTCTCATGTTTCCTGTAACCTGTTCCTATTGATATCTTATGATTTATCACTTTGTTGATTGTATCTTATGATTTATTATTGTATCATGATTTATGATTTATCACTTGTTGTTCGTATGTACACTGAGAGCTTATGCATCAAAGACAAATTCCTTGTGTGTCCAGTCACACTTGACCAATAAAGAATATTCTATTCTATTCTATTCTATTCTATTCTATTCTATTCTATTCTATTCTATTCT
>WNWU01000016.1:11480411-11531424 GCA_012654045.1 Ptyas mucosa
CTATTCTATTCTATTCTATTCTATTCTATTCTATTCTATTCTATTCTCATATTTAATATCAAAACAATTCCAAATCAATCTACTTATGCACATTATTATTGGTGGTGAATGACCTCTCCCATTTTTCAGAGTCTGCTAAGCCTCTTGGTAGATGTTGCAGTTATTTATTTATTTTCTGAGTCCAAAATGTATGTTATAGCAATAACAATCTCCAAAAGAAGATTGATGTGGAATTATTTTGGTGTTAAAGTTGTTAATGTTATGGTTAAAATGTATCATTTGGCTGGTTTGATCTCTTTTGGGCAATTTACCAAAGTTCCTGTAGGCAAGACAAGGGATGGAAACTAATCAAGGAGAGAAGCAACCTGGAACTAAGGAGAAACTTCCTAACAGTGAGGACAATTAACCAGTGGAACAGCTTGCCATCAGAAGTTGTGGGTGCTTCATCACTAGAAGTTTTTAAGAAGAGACTGGACAGTCACTTGTCTGAAATGGAAATGGGTCTCCTGCTTGAGCAGGGGGTTGCACTAGAAGACCTCCAAGGTCCCTTCTAGCTGTATTCTGATCGATTGATTGTAATTTATGAGAGAGATCAAACCAGCCAAATGATGCATGCTAACCATAACATACAGTACACATAAAAAGCCACATAAAATTCTAAAAGTCTAAAAAGGCAAAGAAGCCAGGTGGGAGACAGTTGGAGCCCAATGGAGGATGACTTATTTACCCTACTTTGTGATGCTACTGAGGCCAAGACAAAATTGGTCCTCCACCTTTACATCCTCCCAACTCACTGCAACTTCGGAAGCCCAACTTCGGGCTTCCTGTGTTGTTTGGGCCACATGATAGGAAGCAGACAGTTTCAAAGGGTCAGACCTCCCTCTATGGACAAGTGCCTGGGTTTCAATAAAGATTTAGACCTAGCTGTCAGCACTCCAAGCTACGTCCACTCCAGTACTAACATGAAGAGAAAGAAGAAGACGCTTGATTTTTCACCTACTTATTTTCCCTGTAGATAATATACCCTAGGAGATGGGATGGGAGGGGGGCACATTCCTGTGAGCTGAAGTAGTAGAGATAGGGAGAGTGACTTGGAAGATGGCCAATGAGACACTGAGAATTGGGGAATGGAAAGGGAAGGTTTAGGGTCAGAGTGTCAGTGTCGGCTACGATGGAGTTAGGGACAGATCGTTGTACTCAATAAATGAAAGATTTCATCAAAGACTATTTGTTTGGAAATGCAATTTATTTGAGATGACATCGTAACCTGACACTAGCACTGTTCTGGGCAATTACTTCGTAGCAGGCAGCTTTCTGAATTCTAGACTTCTTCGACCGGAAAGGATGAAGATGCAAGAAAGGAAATAATGATGGGGCTGAATGCAGTGGTGGGATTCAATCATTTTTTACTACCGGTTCTGTGGGCGTGGCTTGGTGGACGTAGCTTGGTGGGCGTGGCAGGGAAAGGATACTGTAAAATCTCCATTCCCTCACCACTTCAGGGGAAGGTTACTGCAAAATCCCCATTTCCTCCCAATCAGCTGGGACTCGGGAGGCAGAGAATAGATGGGGGCGGGGCCAGCCAGAGATGGTATTTGCTGGTTCTCCGAACTACTCAAAATTTCCACTACCAGTTCTCCAGAACTGGTCAGAACCTATTGAATACCACCTCTGGTTGGATGGGCAAAGCATGGGACTGGGCAATTTTCTGGGTTTGGTACTTGGATTTGTTACACCAAACCTTTCCAAAGAGATGAAGGAAGGAAAAAATCACAGCATTGTATCCTACTTTCCTGCACCCATGTTTGAAGAGATCATAACAAAGCTTCCTTTAGTATGAGGAAGAGTAAAAAAGAAAATTGACCCTACACAAATCAATAAATGAAACAGCAGCATAAAACCAAGATTATTGACCAGAGCATCACTGCAATGTATGATACAGCAGCAGTTTTAAAAATGCACATAAATAAAACACAGATTACCAGCCATGTTTCAGAAGGTTTGAAGTGGTTAATTCCCATCTGGCCACTTCTGAGATGGGGAGTTTTTAGGTGGGGAGGGACCCCTGATAGCACATTGTTATCTTCCAAGTGAAAAGACAGGACAAGAAAGAGTTTAGTGGCCAAGCAAGTGGACCTGGAATGGAAAATCTTTCACCAGGAGAATCTGCTAATATGGTTTTTGCTTACTAAGGAATTACGCTTACACTCAGCCAGACTAAGGGAATTATGGGAACCTTACTTTCCATTTAAGCGGGTCTATCAAAAGAATGATTTGTTCAAAAAATATTTGTTTAGACCTTATTGATGCTATGAGGTTTTCAAACCAAACCAACACTTAATTGTCGCTAACCCCTGCTGGCTTATAAAATCCCTCAAGGTGTTGGAAATAGCAGCATAAGTATTTCACCAAGAAGTGCCAGCCAACATTCTTGCAGAAGTGACCAAGCTGACTTGCCAATTTGGTAAGTTAAATGGGTGATCATCTTTGTGGGATGGAATTTTAGCAAACAGAATTCAGATCCCCACAGACTGGGGTGGGGGCTTGGAAGGATGGGTCTCCTTGTAAAAGTGCCAGGATCCTGGCCAGCTTCTGTTTCCACAAAGGTGGGTCTTGCTGCTGTGATCCATTGCCCAGGTTGACAACCTTGTTCCCTGCTCTGGTTTCCTTGATCAGAAGCTGATTCCTTCATGGTTGCTGGGGAAGGGAAACTGCAAGAGGGCTGGGTCTCAAGGGAAGAACATGGTCTGGGAACCAAAGAGCTGGGGCAGCACTTGATGGTGGCTGTCGTCAGAAGAGCTTGATCTGGAGTCCTGCAGCCAGTTTAACTGAGCAAGGCATCATGCAATATTTTAAAGGCAGTTGCTCTCCAAGATTTTCAAAACCACAGAATTGTGCCAAGTAATTCATTTGCATGGTTTTCCATTATGGGTTAGGGTAACGAATGCAATATCTTGAAAAACATGGAATTCACTTTTAGGAATGAATGCATCTGTGGTTCTTACCCAGCTTTTTCCATTGAAGGTCCACATTTTAGTATAAGAAATCTGAATCTGCCTGCTTTGTTGCTTCCAGGACTGGCTACCTAGAGGTCTCAAAAGAAGCCCATGGACCGAACCTACTTTTCAAAGGATGGTTCTTTACCTTATTGGGATGGGGCGTGGGATATGCTGGGCAGTTTGTTTTAGTGTGATGCTCCTTCGATTCATTTCTTTCCCACCTTGTTTGGGTCCACATGTCTATCTGGCAGTCAGAAAATGTGGCGTAAGAGTAAATTTGTAGAAAGACTTTTTGTGGGGTGTTTGATGAATGACTGAGGGCACAAGTCTGTTAAGAACATTGTTAAGAACATGCTGCAGTGCTGATGTGATGATCTAGATACAGAGGTTAAGGGCAACTCCGCAGAGAATCAGAACAGGGACTTCTAAGAAGATTATCACAGTTATAGATGAGGCTGGAAAGCCATCTTTATCCACTTTCCCTTTCCTCCAAGCAAGATGAGGCTAACAGGATTGAGTAGGTGGACAGCCCCATTCTTGGAAGCATATAGACATACAAGGAAAGCTATAGAGACCTGGATTTGACCCCAGGAAAATGGTGGTTAATGGAGTTCAGGTATGGTTATGTATGATAGGTGTGCAGCATATGAATTTTAGTGATCTAACCTGGCTGCTGTCATGTTGGCATGAACTAGCAAATGGAGAGAGAAAAGTGGAGAAGAAACTCAGTTGAAGGTCAGTTCTGATGCCACAGGGGTTCATGAGCTAGCCATAGCTTTTATGGGGAGATGTTGAGGTAGCAGACTCATTGTTCTGGTATGTAGGTATTAGAGTTTACTCAGTTGGTTGACTCAGCCTTCCAGCCTTCCAAGGTTGTTAAAATGAGGACCCAGATTGTTAGGGACAATATGCTGATTCTGTAAACCACTTAGAGTGGGCTGTAAAGCACTGTGCAGCAGTATATAAATCTAAGTGCTACAGCTAGAGCCTGAAGCCCTGAAGGACATCCACCTCTTTAGCTGCTAGGGAATACAGTGCTGATCTGACCCAAAATTGGAGAGAGGGAGAAGGGGAGGGGGGGAAACAATACAGAACTGGCTGGAGAGAAAATTTGAAGTTACACAAGTGTGCAGAGGAGTCATCAGTTCTTGATTGGTGAGGAAGAACAAAGGTCCGTGGGTGGCTTCCCTGAATGAAGGGAAACAAAGACTCAAAGAGATGACATCTACACCCAAGATAGGAACAAAGGAAGGGTTCATTGGTCATTGGTGAAGTCCTGGTCTCTGGAGAAGGACTGGGCAGAAGACCCTGAAAGTGATTCTTCTCCCAACAGAGAAGTAGAAGACGATTCTCTGAGTGGTTCCAGGAGAAGTCAAGCCACACTGACCACAAGATAGTAAAATCTCAGCCCATTGTTTTCTTTTCATTCTGTCTTGATAAACCCAGAAACAGGGGAGGGAGATGGAGAAAAGAGAGAGCCAGTGGGAGAGAGAGAAGGGAAGAGTCTCTGGAAGAAAGTTAGGATGAAATCAGACACCAGTGAACCACAGGATTGTGTTATATATGCCTGTTGTAAATCCTTGTTGTAAATAGCTTTGCCGTAAATTTAAAAAGCATAAAAGCCACCCTCTCATGTCTTGTTTTCTGTGTTAATTGCCACCCTTGCAAAGCAACATATACCTCCAGTTCAAAAATAATCCCATCACACTGAGAGAAGGTATTTAGACTTGGTTTTTCCCTTCTTTTAAACTTGTTTTAAAAACTGTATTATGTTTTTATTATAGTTCACTGCCCAGAGTTTCATTGGTTAGGTAGATAGTGGTATACATTTTTTATCAGGCAAACAAATAAATAAACTTTAAATATTCATGTTTCCAGCTGCAGGAATGATGGTCTGTCCTGGGATGTGTTGATGATATGACCTCTGCTTTCTACAACACCTGTCTCAGCCCATCTAGCTTCTTACTCATGGGCGTTCCTCAACTGGAAGCAGTCCATGCATGGTTGTCCATCCCCTTTGGCTCCATGTACATCATGGCAGTGTTGGGGAACTGCACCATCCTCTTCATCATCAAGGCAGAGCCCAGCCTCCACCAGCCTATGTACCTCTTCCTTTCCATGCTGGCTGTCACTGACTTGGTGCTCTCCTCCTCCGCTCTACCCAAGCTTCTAGCCATCTTCTGGTTCAATAGCAAGGAGATTGGCTTCCACGCATGCCTGCTCCAGATGTTCACCATTCATTCTTTTGCCACTGTGGAATCAGGGATTTTCCTGGCTATGGCTTATGACCGTTATGTGGCAATATGTACCCCATTAAGACACAAGACCATCTTAACCCATTCAACTGTTGTTAAGATTGGGATGGCAGCTCTCCTGAGAGGCATCCTCTATATCTCACCCCTTCCTTTGCTTGTGAGGAGACTGACTCACTATCGCACCAACATCATTGCACATTCTTATTGTGAGCACATGGCTGTCGTGATACTTTCCTGTGACAACACCTCCATCAGCAACATCTATGGCATGGCAATTGGCTTTCTGGTACTCATCATTGATTCCCTGGGCATTGGTCTGTCTTATGTGTTGATCCTCCGGGCAGTGATGAATTTAGACACAGCAGAGGCCCGGCTCAAATCTTTTAGCACTTGTAGCTCCCACATTTGTGCCATCTTAGCTTTCTACATCCCCATAGCAGTCTCCTCCCTGACCCACAGGTTTGGCCATCAGGTGTCTCCTCCGACTCATATTCTTCTGGCCAACTTCTATCTCATCTTTCCCCCTGTCTTAAATCCCATTGTTTATACTGTTCGGACTCAAATAATGCAGAGGAAGTTAGTCAAGATGTTATCCTGGGCTCAGAGGCTAATCAGATGCCTTTTGTAAGGTTTTTAGAAAGGTTTTTGTTTTGGTCCTTTAATGACTTTAATGAATTAATCTCAACCCTGAGCTGTCCAGATAGTAATGTCAATGTCCTGATATGATGTCTGAAGGTTGTTTGAGTCTACATGGGCTGAATAGGCTCAGGGAACTCAGTTCTGCCAATGCTAAGTAGCTGTAATTATTTGGACTCCCCTGGAAATGGAGATCTGGGGAGTAATCATCATTGGTCTTGGGTGGGGTGCTACTTCAAACTGGGGACCTTCCTAGAGTCACTGTTCCTGCTTAGGAGCCTGTGACACTGTAACTAAGAAAGTCCAACTGATACACCAATTGTTCCTACTCCTAGAACAGGAGGCCTTTCAGATGATCACTTATGTCAAGTCATCACTAGACTATTGCAATTGATTCTACAACAGGCTGCCCTTGAAACCATCTAGAAGCTACAGCTGGTCCAAAATGCAGTGATGCATGCCATGATGCCCTACTATGATCAACCTATGTGTCATCTGTGCTTCATGAGTTGCATTGGTTACCACTTCTGGGTGTAATTCAGTGTGCTGGTTATCACATATAAACCCTTGACATGCAATGGATGATAGTTTCAACAAATATGCAACTGCATGATTGGAAGTATTTCTGGCCAATGGAGTCTCTTTTAGGTTAACTTCCCCCTTATCTCCTCCAAATCATTGAGCCAGAGAAACTTCTACCTTTGTGGTCACAATGCCCATCAACTAGGGACATTCTGAAGCCAATGTTTTGGCTTCTGTCTTGCAGATTTTTCTTAGTTCACATTCCCATTAGTTGGCCCCAGCCCCCTTCTGGAAATGTGTACCTGCAACATAATGGATGAAGAAATTTAGTCACAGGTATGGAGGTTACCACTGGAGCAGGTCTGGTCACTTTTCTAAAAGAATATGTGGGATATATTTGCTGTGCCCACAGTGCCAGCCACCAAATCCAATTGCTTTCCAGTTATTCCAGTCTGCCAGTGCTGCAGTCCAGAATAACAAACAATACTGAAAATGTCGATGCTTGCCATGGCAACCTCCAACCAGAGGTTTGGAGGAACCAATAATGTCACAAAAACTGCTTTGATGTGGCCTGGACCTGAGATTTGAGTAATTATAATAAAATGGTTGCATTCATATGATGGTCTGGCCTATTAATTTATTAGAAAACTATTAAGGGGTTTTTGCAAGTGAGCCATAAATTAGCTTCAACTAGAATAGTCCATCTGAATCACTATGTCTATGAATTTGCTTTTTTTTTTTTAGCAATTAGCTAAAATCCTACTCTGACATTTAACTGAAGAAGCTAAAGAAGCTGACCATAAACACTTCAGTTACAGGGACTGTTAGTCTGGCTGGCTGATTGTGGCTTTATTACATTGCTGAACAATTTTGCAAGGGGCCCATTACCTGGAACAAGGAAAGGGAACTGGACATTTAGCTTAAGCTGCTGGAAAAAGGTCCCAAGTTAAAGATCTTATCATTAGCATGCTAAAAAGCACACTCAGAGGTGCAGAGCTTACTAATTAAGAATGCACACACATCCCTGTGCATATTTCGAGATGCTAAATTGCACATATCTTCAGTAAATTAGGAAGAAGTGATAAAATATCAGAAAATTCGGATGTGCATATGTGCTTTTAATGCTATAAAAACTGAATACCGACAGGCCTGCTTGATTTGGACTTGAGTTCCAAGTGTACTTCTCTTTAATTCTGCACAGAAATAAAGTGTTGAACCTCAGTTTCCTCTCTCAGCATGATTATTGACTCAAATTGTGTCGGATAAAAGGAACCCAGACTTGGACTGGGCCAATGCACACAAGATGATTTTCTTGATTGCTCAGTAAAACAGGTGCCTGGAGTGGCTTTAAGTCTTCTGAAGAAACAAGCTGCAACACCAAACCCGATTCTAATTTTAAAATGGGTTAGTTGAAAACCTAGAGCCTTTGGGTTTCTTAATTCCAAAGTCATCATGAGCTTCACTTGGTACACTGTGGAGTTGCAATGCCGGGACTGTAGCATTGCCAATACCATCATCCTGTACAGGAAGGGCTTTGCCTTAGTGTGCTGGTAGTTGTAGCCTCATATGGCACCAGGCTAAATATTCTTGGATCATGAACGCAAAAGACAGAACTGGATTGATGTGAGATTTCAGAAATTGGGCAGTTTTGGATCCCCCATCAAATTCAAAACCACTTAAATCCTTTTTTAAAAAAAATTTGATTTATATGCCACCCTTCTCTGGAAACTCAGGGTGGCTTACAAGGCGTTAAGCAATAGCCTTCATACTTTTGTATATTTATACAAAGTCAGCTTTTGCCCCCACAATCTGGGTCCTCATTTTACCTACCTTAGAAAGGATGAAGGCTGAGTCAACCTCGAGCCTGGTGAGATTTGAACTTGCAGTAATTGCAGGCAGCTGATGTTAATTACAGGGCTTTAGTCTGCCACGCCACCAGGCTTAAATCCTTTTGAGGTGAGGCTCAGGGCCCTAAAGTGGTTGGGACCACCACACAGATGGGGAAAGTTGGTTATTTTAGGGTAAAGTTTTGCCATTTGGCTTTGGTAATCGAATTGTGGTACACCGAGTTTAAGCAAGCTACTCAATCTTCATGGGCTTCCTCTCTCAGGGTGGCAAAAGATCTAGGTAATTCTGATCCACCCGTCCTCAATGCAATGAGTTTTGCAAGCAACGGATAATATTTCTACAGTGATTGACACCAACTGTGTAACAGTGCCATCAAGCAAAGGACAGAGAATGATTCCAATGACATAATATCACATCTTTCTGAGGAAATGGCATGGCTGAATAAATGGATTCTTGCCCCTCCCCCTCCAGCCCATCCCCGGGAATGTGCTTAAAGGAGGTCTTGTTCAGTGGTGGGTTGCTACCGGTTCTACCCAGATTGGCGAACTGGTAGTGGTGGCAGAGGGAGGCTCCACCCACCTGCGCCAGATGCTTCTGCACATGCGCAGAAGCTTCTCATGCACGTGCGAGCTCGCGCATGCGCACGAGTAAACCAGTAGCAACGGCTTTTGCAACCCACTGCTGGTCTTGTTGTTCAATTTTTAGCAATCAAAGAGCAGCAAAGCAGCAGACTGCAGGGGGTAAAAAGAGTCAGAATCAGGGGTGAAATCCAACACGCTCTGACAGGTTCTGGAGAACCGGTAGTGGAAATTTTGAGTTGTTCGGAGAACCAGGAAATACCACCTCTGGCTGGTCCCAGAGTGGAATGGATATGGGGATTTTCCAGTATCCTTCCTCTGCTACGCCTACCAAGCCACACCCACCAAGCTACACCACGCCCACAGAATCAGTAGTAAAAAAAATTGGATTTTATCAATAAAAATTGGATTTATCAGAATGGTAGGTGCAATCATGCAGTGGAAATCCTGCCTCTTCTTTACATCCATTGCATGTAAAAGAGTTGGGGTTTCAATGATGGGGACACTGGCAAAGAGCAGGCAGAGGACGAAGAGACTTCCTTTCCTGTTTTTGTCCTCAGTGCACCTGCCTCTGAGCCTGGAGCCACTGAAGGGTGAGGTGTGTGGTCCAATCACAGGCCCTGAAGCCATGGGCTGTCTCTTTGACAGCCACGTTGTTCCTGCTTTTGCTCAGGATGGACACTGTGCTGCCCAGCTGTTGGGCTTGGATTGGGTCCTCCTGCAGCAAAGGGGTACTCTCTGTCAACCTCCCTAGGCATCAGGAGGCATAGAAGGAGAGGTGGCAGGAAGGGAGCCCAGCAGGAGGGAGAGCTTTACTTTTGGATCACACAGTCTAGCAATGTTCCAAGAGATGGACACTCAACTTGTTCCAACTGCTTCCAGTCCTGGAGCCCCAACAAAGTGTTCATTAGAAACAAGAATGTTCAGAGGGTTTAGAAGCTGCTACCTTCTTGCCTGTCCCTTATCTTTTGTGTCTTCTTGCATAGAAAATGAATCCATAGTCAGACTAACCAAGGATGTTCGAAGACAGGAGTGTATGGAACCAAATGGTAATTACCAGCAGATCAACACTTCAATGGGGCCTCTGCACTTGATTCCGTAATTGTCCTGACTTTCCCTCCTCAGCTTGTAACAGGCACCCTTCGGTTGTAGAACTCCAGATTCTCAGCTGACATGGGCAAATTACCTAGATGGCACCACCTTGGGAAAACCCTGACAAGGTGTCCTATTAACAGAGACTGAGGCAATACCAATTATTTTAGATTTATTTTTCATCCTGCCTTTATATATACAACTTAAAATGGTAAACATGCTTGGTACACTTCCCTTTCCTTATGTTCCCCATAACAACCCTGTGAGGTGGGTTGAACTAAAAAACAGTTACTGGCCCAAAGTCACCTGGCCAGTTTTCATGCCAAGGCAGGACTAGAACTCATCAGCTCCTGATTTCTAGGCAACACCTTCACCACTACACCAAATTAACTCTTAATTTTAAAATTAATTTTGCATAACCGTTCAGGGAAACAATGATAATAATGCAATTTTAGAGCTCAGCCCAATTCTATACTGTTATAACGTCAACAATTGTCCTTTGGGCAGCTTAATTGTCTGCAAATCTTTGATAGAAGGATTTTTTGAGTCCAGCTGCATTGTTACATTCTCCAGGTTGTTGGAAGATTTAGTAGCTGATCGTTAAAGCTTTCTGTTAGATCTGAAGTTTCAAAGTTTTCTGAGGAGAAGAAAGTTCTGAAAGGCAGGTGACTGAAGAGAAAGACCACCAAATATGCAGATATATAGTCCAAACTTGGAGTTTCTCCAAGGTACCCTTTAGCAAATGACCTGAATATTAACATTTAAACATGAACGTCTAACACCTGCGAGGTTTCCTTCTCATCCTCTGACTTCTAACAATTGGAATCAAGACTCAAACTGGGTTGCAAAGAATGGCTTTAGCATTTGCTGGCGGAGTTGCTTGGTTTTCATGCCATAGATAATGGGATTCAGCATGGGGGGCACCAGAAGATATAGATCCGCCAACAAGATGTGGATATGTGCAGGAATATTGTGTCCCCAACGCTGAGTGTAAAAGGAGAATAGGGCAGGCATGTAGAAGATCAGGATGACACAGATGTGGGAACCACAAGTGCTAAAGGATTTCTGCCGGGCTTCTTTGGAGGAGAGTCCCTGGACTGTTTTGAGAATGAGCACATAGGAGATAGCAATGAAGATTGAATCTGAGCCCACCACAAAGGTGGCTGCTGTGATCCCATAGATGTTGTTGGGTGTTTTATTTCCACTGGCCAGCTTTACCACAGCCATGTGCTCACAGTAGGAATGGGCAATGACATTAGGCCCACAATATGGGAGATGGTTAACCATGCAGGTCAAGGGGGTCATGAACCCAATGCCCCTCATGAAGGCCGCACATCCAATTTTGGCAATGACAGAACTGGTGAGGATGGTAGTGTAATGTAAAGGGGCACAGATGGCCACGTAACGATCAAAAGCCATGGCGA
Organism: Ptyas mucosa; assembly: GCA_012654045.1. Lineage (NCBI taxonomy): Eukaryota > Metazoa > Chordata > Lepidosauria > Squamata > Colubridae > Ptyas > Ptyas mucosa. Next base: position 11,491,766 of record WNWU01000016.1, read on the forward strand.
GCAGCACACCTGACTCCACAGCTGAGAAGCCATGAATGAAGAACATCTGGATCACACAAGCTTTGAAGCCAATTGTATGGGAGTCAAACCAGAATATGCCCAGGACTTTGGGCACAGTAGAGGTGGTCAGTATCAAGTCAAGGATGGCTAGCATGCAAAGGAAATAATACATGGGCAAGTGAAGGCTCGGTTCCCTTCTGACCACAAAGAGAATGGTGATGTTCCCCACCATAGAGACCAGATACATGGAGCAGAAGGGGAAGGCAATCCAGAAGTGGGCACTTTCTAGGCCTGGAATCCCCATAAGGAAAAAAAAGGAGATGCCTCTCGATTGATTGTAACAGGACATGGCATCTAACTGGCCTCAGCAACCATTTCACTACCTGCAACAGAGACAAGAAGATGGTCAGAGAAAGGGACACACTAGCAAAATTGCAGGAACTTTACAGTTGGAGAAGAAGTCCATTCCAGGCCATCAACCCTTTTCTTTCCCATTCAAAGTCCTTGAAAACTTTATTTTAAAATTCTTCCTGACTTATTATAATTGGGATTGGCTTCTACATGTTACATTTGTTCTGGTGGTTGAATCTTGTCACATAGATTATTAAAATACACAGGATTAAGCAAATAGGGACCAAGATGCCTGTCCTCAAATACTGTACATTAGCCTTTGCTGTTGACTTTTGGGGGAAGATTTTTTTTTGAGCTTTCTCTCATGAAATTGCAAGGTGCCAAAGCAGCAAACTTTTGCTGAGAGCATCTAGCTCAGGAAGGGAATGGCAGTGTATTTCTGAAGGATCTGACCATGCTGGGACCACTAGGATGATTACTAATCCGATAGATTCTCATATACATGTATATGTACATACACAATTCACACATGGAATAGCTCTGTAGACATCTGAGATGATTCCACCACATCCTTAAGGTGTTGATGAAGAAGGTCTATCCAGCTTAGAAGCTCCTATATACCGGCTGGTAACAAAGAACCTGGTTACAGCTCAAGATGCCTTCTAGAAACATAGAGGAAGCATATGCAAACAATGGGAAATTGGGGTGTGTGTGTGTGTGTGCGTGCATTTGTGTTGTATGGCATAAAAGGACAGGAAAAGTAGTGGTCTCTCAGTGGAAACTAAGCCTGGTAGAACTTATGTAGGATCCTGCAATAGCAAAGAGATTTTCACATTGGAGAGGAAGTCAGGGAAGCCCACAGTCCAATGAGTTTGGAGAGGCATCAAACTATTCCAATTTCTTTTACTGCCTATGAAAAGCATGTACTGCCTCATCTTTGGATGACCAGGTAGGGCTCACGTCTCTTTTAAACCTTGTCCCATTTAGGAATATCTCATGTGGTACCACAACCCAGAAAAACCTGGGCGCTGTCCAATCACGACAAAGGATTGAAAACTTCAAAATGGATTAGAAAAACTCAATTAACGTTTTCTTGCTTTCTTCCTCCAATCCTAAAGTGGGATTGCCTTGCTAGATCCAGCCCATTTTTCCTGGGTGTTTCAGAACCTAAACGAAAAGAACATTATGTTTTGTGCTCTGGGTCAGGGGTCTCCAACCTTGGCAACTTTAAGCTTTGCTGGCTGGGAAATTCTGGGAGTTGAAGTCTGCCAGGCTTAAAGTTGCCAAGGTTGGAGACCCCTACTCTGGGTGATATCCTTCCTTCCTTCCTTCCTTCCTTCCTTCCTTCCTTCCTTCCTTCCTTCCTTCCTTCCTCCCTCCCTCCCTCCCTCCCTCCCTTCCTTCCTATTTTAATTTCAGGATGAGCAGCACTGTACGAGGAGTGCCAGTTGAGGCTATAGCCACTCCAACTCAAGGGGCGTCTGGGAACCCCTTTTCCAACTAACTCATTTTATTAAAAGGCAGAAAGTTTCACAAACTGTATCTCACTTCATCCGATAGGGGGAGGGGCTGAACTGATGTAGGGTTTAAATTGGGATGGGAGAGGAAAGGAGAGAATGACAAGTAGGTATGCAGATTTAGATTCCATGGGAGACAGTTTACAATCCCCTTATTAATTGTATAGACTACAGATGTAGTACATTAGGAACTTATTGTGGTCGGTAGTAACTCTTTCTGAATTTCCAGATAGATTTAAGCAGTGTTTCTCAACACTGGCCACATTTAGATGTGGGAATTTCAGTTCCCAGGATTTCCTAGCAATTTAAACCCTAAAATCTAGATAGCCTCCAAGTGAATCTCCCATGCACCAGAATGGCATAACAGCAAAAGCTATTCTTTTGTCAGTACTTAACAAATTCTACTTTAAAAACCAGCTTCAATTAGATTTAACTAAATTGGATATGGCTAGAGCTACCATCACCCATAAGCCCTGGACAAATACTATTCCAGCAAGGGGACTAGGAGGAATGGAGCACCTTGGGTTGAGCACATCTAGCATGGCTTCTGACCATACCCCTGGTATAACTGAAGCCACTCAGGCTGATCTCCTCCATCCCTAAACAATTACTCATTCTCACCCTTCTTGGCCTTAGCTTCTGCACCCCTCCAGATACCACAATCCATTTCTTCCACAACAGGGGCACTACTAGCATATTATCAGACCCACAGTTGTAGTAGGTCATGCTTACCTGAAGCTTGTTCCTGGAACACAACCTGGGGTCTACAGATGAACACATCAAACCTGCCACAAGGAGACCGGGAGGAAGAGGGTGCCTTAATAGTGTGGCTCCGACACCTGTGGGATCGGTAGTCCCCGCACATTGCAGGAGGGAATACCATGACTGAAATCAACATGTCTGGTAACTAATGCAGGAGGGAATACATATGCAGAAGGCAATACAGAAGGCAATACGAATCCATGTGGGTTGGTAGAAAACAAACTTTGGGAAAACCCACAGGATGCAATAGATTTGTTAGAGACCTCCTGGAGAAATGCAAATATGGATTCCATTGGGCTATTTGCTTCAGACTAAACTTCATGTCCCAAAGGTGCTTTTTCAGGAGGCAGTTGGACTTTCTTATTTTTTCTTTGAAGACATTTAGCTTCTCATCCAAGAAGCTTCTTCAGCTCTGAGAGGATAGTGGGGAATGGAAGGATTTATATTCCTTGCAGACATCTGGTCATTTGTATCCTTTTAGAGCAAGGGTATCAAACTTGTATCATCACGGCAGCGTCATGTGACGTATTGCAACTTCCCCCCCCTTTTCTAAACCAGGCGTGGGTGTGGCCAGCATGTGATATATCTGGTCTGCAGGCCGCGAGTTTGACACCCCTGATTTAGAGGGTCATCGAAGCATTTGGAGGTTTATCTGTGTCCTCAGGGTTACCTGAGTAGTGCTTCTGGTTCCTGTAGTCTGCAATTTTTTCCCCCTCTAGAAATCCACACCATTCAAAGAGCATTCATCCCAAATTGTATAGCTAAAAATCTGTAGAGATTCTCAGTCATCAGGTCATGGTTGTTCCAAAGGTGCTTTTTCAGGAGGCAACTGGACTTTCTTGTTTTTTTTTCTTTGAAGATGTTTCACTTCTCATCCAAGAAGCTTCTTCAGCTGAGAAGTGAAACATCTTCAAAGAAAAAACAAGAAATCCAGTTACCGCCTGAAAAAGCACCTTTGGGACAACCATGACCTGGATGACTGAGAATCTCTACAGACTAAACTGCATGCTTTATAGTGTTTATTATAACAATATCATTATTTGTTTGTATATCCCTTGCCCCCTCCCATCTGTCTATCAAGTTGCTTATTGCTGACAGCAACTTGATGGCACATAATCATTCAATCAATTTGACATATGCTCTAAAAAGCAAAGAGCACCCAAATCGCTCCCAAACAGAAAGGAAAATTTCCTTTCAAGCTATAAGTGTAGAACCAACAATATTCTTTTTTTTCCAGTTTTATTGTCTACATTTCTGCAGTGACCTGTTTATTTTAAAGAGCTTTCACCCAGGAAAACCCACACTTTCTCAGTCAGAAGAAGGGGTTATCAACATCGAATGAACCAAATGAGCCCAGGTTGCAGAAAACAATCAGATTGACAAGATTAACTTCTGCCAAACTAAGAAGTGATATGTCTGTGGCCACTGGGCCTTTAACTGGGCTAGTTAAAGGAGTTGTATGAACTCAGCCATGAAGACTTGAGTCTAAGACTTCTGGAAGGTGAGCCATCAATTCTGGAGTCCAGCAGCAATATCTTTTCCAAAATGGGGCAGGTCATAGCTCTGGGTGTGTTTTCATGATGGCACAAGATGGTTGTTGATAGGCAAAGCTAATTTATTGGATGGATTTGCAGAACATACAGCATTTATCCATATCAGTTAGAGGAAAAAGGCACAGGCTGACAGCCATGTCAAAGTGCTCATTCCAGAAGAAAAGTAGAATTGCAATGTCATAAATATTATGTACAGTTGGGAGGGCCCATTTTAGTCCAGCGCTCAGCAACTTGCAGGAAAACCAGCAAGCAAATATTAATATACCCTGATAAACTCCTGTTACAATTTAATTCCACAAATTGTTCTGTTTCTCAGTAGGCTTCTTGGTGCAATTCAAGTGCTTGAATTGTAGATGACCTACAAAGGCCATCATGGCTTAATATGTTCAGAAGGCAGTCAGAATTCAGCTCTCAATTTTCCTTCTGACAATCTTTTCTGGGATAACTTCTATTTGGGGTCCCAGGCATGTTTCTTAAAGCCCACTCTGTTCTTTTCATGCTTGCACACAGATGCAAACAATTGCGAGACAAGAGGAAGAACTTTGGGGCTATCCTAGGTTTACCAACAACGGAATGAAAGCTCTGAAAACTTGACTGAAGGATTTTATTTTATATTTTTTTACTTATTTATTTATGCATTTATATATCTACCCATCTGTTAACCAATTCTAGGTGGCTTCCAATTAAAAGTTAAAGCAATACATACAAAGTCATATTGAAACTATAAAATTAAACAGATTGAAAAATTGAAACATTAAAAACAACGAAGACCTGGCACCCAGTCAAACTTCTATTGTGCAATTATCTAGTCTTCTCTCAGTACTTGGAGAAAGACCCAGATTTTTGAAGCTTTAGGAAAGCATGGCATGGCAGTAGGGCTTTAAAGGTGATGACCAGCGCCTTGAATTGCACCCAGAAAGAAACTGGAAGCCAGTGAAGCTCCTGTAACAGAGGTGTTACATGGGCAAACTCAGGAGCCCATTACTGTGTACACTGCTTCATTCTGGACCGGTTGAAGTCTGAGATGCATAGAAAGAGCAGCGGTCCAGGCATGCACATCTCAGTGAGGGACTCCTTTTTTCTTGTGAAGAACTTTACACCCCACAGAAACTTCATTCTTCTGTTTTCAGTCCTGTATCTACTCTAGCAAGATCATTTTGAAGTTCATTTCTGTTCTTTCCCACCCAGTTTTGCATGTTTTCATCCATAACCATACAAAACCACGTCTATTTTTCTTAGAAAGATGGTGCTCACTAGCAATAGCAATAGCAATAGCAATAGCAATAGCAATAGCAATAGCACTTAGACTTCTATACCACTTCATAGTGCTTTACAGCCTTCTTTACAGAGTCAGCCTATTGCCCCCAACAATCTGGGTCCTCATTTTACTGTCCTCAGAAGGATGGAAGGCTGAGTCAACCTTGAGCTGGTGAGACTTCAACTGCCAAACTCTGGCAGCCAGCAGTCAGCATAAGTAGCCTGCAGTACTGCATTCTAACCACTGTGCCACCATGGCTCTCATCACCTGAGACACTAAAATGTTTTGGAACACAAAGTCCATCAGCTGCAAACATGTAACACTCTCCTACGCAAGCTGCACTGGCTCCCGGTGGTCTTCCGAGTGCGCTTCAAGGTGTTGGTTCTTACCTTTAAAGTGCTCCATGGCTTAGGACCTGGGTACCTACGAGACCACCTTCTGCAACCGATAACCTCCCACCAACCAACACACTCCCACAGGGTGGGCTTCCTCGGGGTGCCGTCACTAAAGCCATGTCGACTGGTGGTTCCCAGAGAAAAAGCCTTTTCTATGGGGGCACCTATCCTTTGGAACAGGTTACCCCCAGGGATACGAATGATCCCAGATCTTCGTACTTTCCGTCATGCACTTAAGACCTTTCTGTTCCACCAAGCCGGGCTGGCATAAATCTCTTCTAATTGTTCTAAATCTTTATGCTGAAGATTCTTAACCAATGAGCCAAATTGGTTTAATCATCTTTATTCACATTTATATGTATGTTATTTTAACTGTTCACCTCCCTGAGTCCTTCAGGAGAAGGGCGGTATAAAAATTAAATAAATAAATAAAACAGCTGGCAAAAATCAAAGAACTTTATCCAGAAAGAGGCAGTGTGCAGGAAAACCAGTTAAACCGTTCTCAAGAGATGGCTGTCCTGTCTTTTTCTTCAAAACCTTTGGAGATGGAGAACCCACAACCTCCAGATTTTCCCTATTCCTCTGTTGTATGGTACAGATCTTTCCATCAGGAAGTTTTTGCACCTGTTTAAATTAACACTGCAGTCACTATTTATACCCATTGCTTCTCATTCTTGTTTCTATGCTAATGGAACTTTGTTTATTTTAAAAGACTCATGTTGTAATGGCTCCACATGCAGTGGTGGGTTGTCCCCAGTTCGGACCGGTTTTCAAGAACCGGTAGTAAAACCAGCGGGAGGTTCTGCCCACTGACCTGGATGTCATCAAAGTTGATCTGCGCATGCGCAGAAGCACATGCGCAAAAGAGCGCACACGTGCACAAACTGAGCACATGCGCGGGCAGGCACAATGCAAACCGGTAGTAAAGGTAAGTAGAACCCACCCCTGTCTACATGACCTGAAGAAGGAGATCATTCAGCTACTATATTACTGAATTAGGTAAATTGGTTTAAAGGACTCATAAAGGTGCAATGCTTGACTCCATCTTTCAGGAAATATGTACACAACACCCACCCCATAAATGGTTAAATTCATGAAACAAAGAGAATAGGGCTTTGGAGGAAGATGCACTTATTGTCTACTAGCCCACCATGCCTGTAAAAGTTAAGCTCATTTAGAATGCTTGAAGATTGCAGAATAGATGATGAGATATTGGAGAAGGAGGAGTTTCAGAAAGAGCAGTTGGCTTTGGGAGGGGCAGAGAGAAAAGACTGCTGGTTGCAAGCAATGAGAATAGAGAAATGGACTACTGAAGTTGGATGTGGAGATCAGTCTAACATGTGGGAGAATCAGCCAGTTAATATTTTCCATGATGGATATTCTTGGCTCATAACCAATGTTGTGGGTTATTAAGCAGAGTAGCCTTTGAGTAAACACATGAAAAGTGACTGGGAGTGGTTGTGAAAAATCACAGTCAACATACAAATACACTGAGTTGTTGTAGTCTTTTACTTTTAGAAAAAGTAAAGCAAAGTCCAAAAACAATCCAAGTCATACACAGATAAGACGAGAGTTAAAAGATCAATCCAGGGATATTTCAAGTACAAAGTCTTCTTATCAGTTGTAGTCATACACAATAAAACAGTTCTTCTTGAGTTTCAAAACAGGAACAAGTTCAATATCAAAACATTCTATAAACAGTAGAAAGGAACATGTAGCTATGATCAAGCAGTGATCATGCAGAGAGATCAGGTAGAGTTACAGCAAATAAGCAGGTAAAATGGTGTAGTATCCATACAAGCCATGATCCTGACTTCCCTTAAGTACATTGGCTACAGAGCTTAGCCAATCAGGATACAGGATTATGCAATACAGTTTTAAAGCAATATAATACCTTTTTGACTGCAAACATACATTGTTGGTTTATATATTGCCTGACCAACTAGTTAGACAAATAACCATTTCCTAACAACTTCTATATCAGAATTAGGAAGTTGGTTCTTTAAGTCAGGGGTCAGTTCAGCTTGGAAGAACACTAGGCAGGGGCAGAATAACAGGGAAACTCCCATGAGAAGCTTCCTGCTATCCAGCTTCAGTCTCTGAATGCTCTCTACAGACTCCCACACAGTTGACTCCAAGAGATTCCCAAAGGGGCACTGTATCTTGAAGGTCTATAAACCGTCTTCTGTTTTTCAGACAAGGACAGAGACTGGCTGGCAGGGATTTGGATGATGATGAATAGATGTTTTCTGAGCTCCTATGCACCAGTTTGCTCCTTTAAGGAGGGCCACCTGCCACTAAGGTACTGCAAAAGAGGAAACTCTGTGTGATACACAGACTTGAGTTCTGAAGTGTGAACAGATCCAGCCAAAATTTGATTCCTGCAATTTTGTTCTCCAAAGTCTGCATCACAAAGTGGGTCTGGATAACCTGAAGGAGCTGCAGCTGAGAATGCAAAGGTATTACGTGAGAATGTTTTTAGGGATGTATCATTCCGTTTTGATCTCTGTTGCATAAACTTTGAACATTCCAGCCAATTCTAGGGAAGCCCAAACCTTTCCTCAGACAATTTCTCCCCTAACATTTGGGTCTGGTGACTCATATTTGGGGTGTTTCTGGGAATACACAAAAATGCATCATTTTAATCATTACTTCATTTATTATAATTTTTTTGAGAGAGAGATCACTTTGGTGGGCTTTATCATAATTTGGCTAATTTGTATTTGTCAGTGCATGTACCCAGGAAGAGACAGTAAAAAGGATATATAGAGCTATTATATACTATGTTTGCTTTCATTATGCATCCTAAAGCAGGATGTGTAAAAGTGTGCATTAAATGGGTCAGAAATTTAAGACTGCCTCAGACAAGCAAATGAATAAATAAACAAAGGTATTCTACAAATTGTGAAGGTTATTAGAATAGCTTATATAATCCACTTCCCCTTAAGCTTTCAGAGCACAAAAGTTAGATTATGTCATGCCTGCATGTACAGGACTTTACATGACTTCCATCAATCTTCTTGGAGAAGAGGGTTAAAACCTTTATTTTTGCACAGTGTATATCCTGTCTGATATTTTCAGTTACATGACTACCACAATTACCAGTTTAAATTTATTGAAAATAATCAGACTTGATCATCTTTCTGTATCTCTGTACTATGAAAGACATGGAAGGTGGATTGAATAGATCTTTCTGAGAGTTTCTAAATGTCATTTCGTGCAAGCTACTGAATGCCAGGATCTGGACAGCTCCTCTAGCTAATACTCTATTTATAGTTATTCAGGTGCAAAGGTCTGTGACTTTAATTCTCAGAAGAAGGTTTGAAACCAATAGAATAACTTGAGGCTACCCATATCTGATGGTTCCCAATAAAGATGAGGCTGGTAACATGGGGCATCATGATGGACAGTGGAAGTACACATCTTGCAGGAATTAATATGTTTGTGAAAGTAAAAAAAAAATGCTTAGAAAAGGTATTATTCTATTAAAGTGCTTGGAATGAAGCCTAACATTGGTTTGATGTATTCCTTCTGTTTCTCTCCTCAGGCATTTTAACTCTTAGGGTCTCTCATGTGCCCTTTCTCTTCGTATGATGGCCCTAGTGAATGAAACTAGCGATGGCCTCATGCACTTTTTCTTGAAAGGGATCCCAGGTCTGGAACACGCTCATCTCTGGATCTCCTTCCCATTTTTCTCTATGTATTTCATTGGCATGTTGGGAAACTGTGGACTTCTCTACATCATCTGGGCCAAGGAGGCCCTTCACAGGCCCATGTATTTCTTCCTCTGCATGTTGTCTGTCACAGACATAGTCATGGGAACCTCTACGATGCCAAAAGCATTCTGTATTTTTTGGCTAAACCTGGAGGAGATCAGCTTCGGGGCCTGCCTGGTCCAGATGTACATTGTTCACACCTTCACAGGGATGGAATCTGGAGTCCTCATGCTCATGGCTTTGGACCGCTTTGTAGCTATCTGTTATCCATTGAGGTACGCTACTATCTTGACCCACCCACTCATTCTCAAGGTGGGGGTCCTCACCTTCCTCAGAGGAGCAGTTCTTATCCTCCCCTTTCCTTTTCTAGTCAGGAAAATGATATATTGCAACAGCAGAGTTATTGCTCACACCTATTGTGACCACATGGCAGTGGTAAAGCTGGCTTGCAGCAATATCCGAGTCGATGCTATCTATGGCCTGACAGTTGCCATGTTGATTGGGGGCTTCGATATCTCCTGCATTACAATGTCTTACTTCATGATCCTGAAGGCAGTTGTGGGCCTTTCCTCCCCGGAACAAAGGAGCAAGGCATTTGGCACCTGCACTGCTCACCTCTGTGCCATTACTATCTCTTATACACCAGCCTTCTTCACCTTCTTTGCACACCGTTTTGGTGGCCATCACATCACTCCTCATGTTCACATCATTATGGCCAATCTTTACCTTCTTCTGCCTCCTATGATGAATCCCATTGTTTATGGAGTGAAGACGAAAGAGATCCGTGAAAGTGTCCTGAGGTTGTTCCATAAGGAAAAAAGTATGGCAGCCCCTAACCATTGATGGAGAAAAACATTGATGGAGAAAATCCATAACTATGCCATCAGCAGAATAGATAAGGCCGTATGATAGGTAAAACGTGCACTTAAATTAGCATCTTTATTGCTGATGAAGGAACAAAGCTTACATCACTGGTTGGCAAGAAGGAAAATCCAGCCATCAGTCAGGATGCTCACAAGACCCCATTCTTCCATCTTCTCATATAATTTTTAAAATGTCCAGAGAAGATTGTACTAAGTCCCAGTGATTTTGTAAACTTCCTAGAAGAGTTGGCATAAATAACCATGCTGAAGAAGGACCTTTGCTGAGAATCTTGTGGCAGATTATTCTCACTGAAAGTAAAGTTTTCTAATCTCGGGGAAGGGGCATTGCCTTATATTTTATTCCAAAAACATGCAACGAGAAGGTGGGAAATTTCTCCCATAGGATGAGACCTGAACCAGGTTGGAAACCCAAAGAGAACTCTTGGGATGCTTTTCTCTCAGAAATCATCCCTACCAAATATCCATGTAGCAGTGGTTCCCAACCTTTTTTTGGGCATGCCCCACCTAAGCATCTCTAAAATCTTGATATATATAATTCTTACTATTCAAAAAGTGACTCCTACTCATACGGAGGAAGCCTAAAAGGCCATTAACTTGGTTTAAACAAGGTTCCAATTGCCCCCATTAAAAATTAAATTGCCCCCCTGTGGGGTGTGGGCTGCACGTTGCGAACCCCTGATGTACAGAGAACAGAGTTAAGAGTTGTCTCTTCTGTTCTGGCTTAGTTACAGAATGATGTTTAAGCTTAATAAGCTACTCTAGGGTGTTTTCAGGCAGTTGGAGCCCATTAGAAGGAGCTCTAAAAAAAAACAATGAAGATACATTGAAGATCTTGCTTTCAGTTGAGGAGGATCCTCTCCTGCCCTCCCAGACTACCTAGAGAGATAGTCACTCTAGGAGTAGGGTGCCCAATGTGTTAGCAGAGGTCATTCCTGCTTAACTCTTCTACTGCCCCCTTCCCACATTCAGAAGAATGAAATATTTTCCATGAGCTAATGGTTTTTATTGGTTTATCTTTTATTTCTGTTTTAAACATGCAATATTGCAACAACTATTTGCAACAGAACTCACTGTAGACCTTTATGGGTTTAAATGCTAATCACCATGAGGTAATTTAAAAGGTTCCTTTCACCAAAGAAGCACTGCCACTGTTTTCTATAGATTCCATATGTCATACATCTTCCTATCCTAACAGCTCCCTTTGGAGGGCAATGGATAGCTATATAAATTTGATCAATGAATGAATGAATATAACCTGCATGACGAAGGCATGGCTTGTAGGAGCCATAATTGAGCTCAGAATTACAGTAGTAAGTCATGCAGGCCATGAAGGGGGTCACCATTTGACCAACCCAAGTTTACATTTTAAGCAAATGTGGCACTTCTAAAGCAAATACTACAATTGTTATGTGAAACTGTTGCTCTCAATGGGCATTTTTGCCAGAAACCAGAAGTGAATATTGGTTTCCCGCCAAAAAAAAAAAATCTAAATTGTGGTCACATGACTGTGGAATGCTGCAAATGGCTGTAAATGTGGGGCAGTTACTAAGCACCTAAATGCAATCAGGTGACCAGGGGGGGAATGGACATTGGTCTTTTGGAAGTAAGTCTTAAGCAGTGGTGGACTCTTCTTGTAAAATATCTCTGGACTCTCTTGTCTGTCTTGGTTTTGGGGAGGGGGGCTGGTTCTCAATAGACAAGGCTGAAAAAGTTGCAAACTTATAGTAACAGGAAGACATTGAAATATATAGGTAGGAAAACGGAACCAAGCATAGAATCAACATTAGGTTTAAATATAAGGAATAAAAAGTGATTGTTCTACAGTTAAATGGGGGTTTTTTTTTTTGAGGAAACAATAAATTCAGTCTTTGTGTCTATGACCTGTATCAGATTAAGAAAAACTCTAACGATCATCATGTATCATGAGAAAAAGAGCTGCAGCCAAAGGAAAACATCTCTATGGCACCCAAGTAGATCAAACTCCAGAATTTCCTTGAGTGCATTATAACGTTGGGTCCTGGAAGGTCCTTCTCAGGCAATTCTATGGAATGACCAGACGACTCTGCATTGGATTTCCTTGGTTTTCATTCCATAGACGAGAGGCCTCAACACTGGATGTAGCAGAAGGTATAGGTTGACTAGGACAGTATGGCTATTGGAGTCATGAATCTCCTGAAAGCTGTGCTCCATGGACAATCCAATGAAGGGACATAGGAAAGACAGCAGAGAGATGGGAGAAAAAGGTTCCCAGGTACTTCAAGTGTGTCCCTTGGGAGAAACTGAGGGCAGTTTTCTGGATGAAGATGTAAGAAAGAGAAATGAGGAGGATATTTTGGTTTAATTTTCCCATGAAATCCCCTGCACTACTAGTGTGCAGTAGCAGCCAAAAAAGTGAATACAATTCTTAGATGCATTATAAATGGATAGAATCAAGATCACATGAAGTATTAGTACTGCTTTATAAAACCTTAGTAAGACCACACTTAGAATAGTGCATCCATTTTTGGTCACCATATTATAAAACAGATGTTGAGACTCTGGAAAGAGTGCAGAAAAGAGCAACAAAAAGTTGTTTAGGGGACTGGAGGCTAAAACATATGAAGAACGGCTGCATGAATTGGGTTTGTTTAATCTACTGAAAAGAAGGACTAGGGATGACATGATAGCAGTGTTCCAATATTTGAGCAGCTGCCATAAAAAAGAATGGGTCAACCGGTTTTCCAAAGCACCCAAAGCAGAGGTGAGTTTCAGCAGGTTCTGACCAGTTCTGGAGAACCGGTAACGGAAATTTTGAGTAGTTCGGAAAACCGGTAAATACCATCACTGACTGGCCCTGCCCCCATCTATTCTCTGCCTCCCAAGTCCCAGCTGATTAGGAGGAAATGGGGATTTTGCAGTAACCTTCCCCTGGATTGGGAAGGAAATGGGGATTTTGCAGTAACCTTCCCCTGGATTGGGGAGGGAATAGAGATTTTACAGTATCCTTCCCCTGCCATGCCCAACAAGCCATGCCACGCCCACCAGGCCACACCCACAGAACTGGTAATAAAAGAAAATTGAAACCCACCACTGACCTGAAGGCAGGATAAGAAGCATTGGATGGAAACTGATCAAGGAGAGAACCAATCTAGAACAAAGCAGAAATTTCCTAACAGTGAGAACAATTAGCCAACTCAACAACTTGCCTTCAGAAGTTGTGGTGCTCCAACCATGGAGGTTTTTAAAAAGTGACACTGGACAGCCACTTGTGTGGAATGGTGTAGGATCTCCTGCTTGAGCAGGAGGTTGAACTAGAAGGCCTCCAAGGTCCCTTTCCAACTGTTATTCTGTTTCTCTAAGGTCCCCTTAGAGAAGGGGACTCTTCCCCTCTCCCCTGAGCATTGTGCAGTCGCAATGTTTGTTGAATATCACAATAAAATCAGTACAATTTCAGCATGGTTTTAGACCTATCTATTGTGGGTAGCCATTATAGAAAGTATTTAGCAAAGTATTTTTGCTTTATGGTATTTATACTGTTTCTATCCTATGGCTTTAAAAGGCTTTGTGTTTTGCAGTTACCGAGATAGAGTTGTTTTAAAGTGTGGTGAATTACAAATATTGTTAATTTAAAAATATAAATAAAAGCAAACTGTTCAAGTTAGAATACTTTCTGAAACTCCAATGCTGAGCAAATTACTCCTGCCAGAATTCCAGGGGACCTGAACTCCCAGAAGAAAATATCCAAAATTTTTCCCTACCGGTTCTGTGGGCGTGGCTTGGTGGGCGTGGCAGGGGAAGGATATTGCAAAATCTCCATTCCCACCCCACTCTGGGGCCAGCCAGAGGTGGTATTTGCCGGTTCACCGAACTACTCAAAATTTCCACTACCGGTTCTCCAGAACCTGTTGGAACCTGCTGGATTTCACCCCTGAGAAGGAATCTGTACTCTGGGAGGTGAGCTGTCCCCACCCTTTTAGCATCCCCTGCAGGGATTAAGTCTGCATCCCTTGAAACAGGACTTGGAATTTGGCTGGTGAGGTGACCCTCTATATACTACATTCTTAGTGAGGCTCTTTTTTATATTTATTGCAAACCATCAGGAGTCTTATTGAGCTGGCAATATAAAGTACTTGTAGAGAAGTAAGTACATAATATTTCTCCAAGGTCCTGCTGAGTCCCTAAGGAGTTAATCTAGGAAGTGAGTCTCCTGGACTTTTATCAAGGGAAGAACAAAGTTTGGGCACCAGATGTCCAATGAAGTTTCTTTCAAAGGAGATACTTGTTTATAAGCATGTTTGGCACCAGAAGCTTGGACTTTTTCCTGGCCATTTTGGAGTGGAGGAGTCTGAAAAGCAGCAGGATCCTGCTGCTTTGGTAAAGGTAAACTCACCGCTTACTATTTCAATGATTGAGATTTTCAGATCTAGGATCCTTTTCTACTAAGCCTTATGGTGTATGGAGTGATACATATGGGGCCGCTCATCATTCTGTGTCCAATTTGAGGGTTATACTTAGCAGTTTTTAAGGTTTTAATGTTTATCTATTTTTTTCTCCAGTGGGAATTATTGCCATGCATTATCTCAATCTGTTAGATTGAAGCCGCATGTAAATGCAGCAAATAAATAAATAAATACTGATTTGCAGATACACTTTCCAGAAGGCCATAGAGTCAAGGCTGTCTGGCTGTCAGAGGTGAAGTTGTTCCCTATAGCAGGTGCCACAAAAGAGAAGATCCACTTCTAGGTCCCACTCATTGATTCTCAAGGAGAATCTAGAGCCGTGATGGTGAACCTATGGCACGTGTGCCAGAGGTGGCACACAGCGCCCTCTGTGATGGCACGCAAGCCATTGCCCCAGTTCAGCTTTGCTGCACATGTGCGTGTGGCTCCTGCCAGCCAGCTGGTCTTCAGGTCTCTGCTGCGCATTCACATGGGTGGGGCATGTGCAGGGGTCTGTGCACACATGCATGGGGGTGGGGCGCATGTGGGGGGCCCGCGGGGTCGCACGTGCATGCTCAGGGCTGCATATGCATTGCATTTTGGAGGGTTGGGCGTGCTTGTGCTTTGGGCACTCGGTCCGGAAAAGGTTAGCCATCACTGATCTAGAGCATGCCTACCTCTATCTACAAATTGATTGGGATAGGCAGAAACCAGAAGCAATCTGACCCAACACCTGTGGGGCTTTAAAAATAACAATACCTTGAACTGCATTCAGAATCCCATTGAGAACTAGGGCAGGTCACATATCAGTGTTTTAACATGAGAGTACAGTTGTGTGCCCAAAGTTGCATATGTGGCTACACTGTAGACCAGCTGAAGCTTCCAAATGTTCTTAATGGGCAGCCCCATGTAGAGTATTGAGTTTTGCATCTGGATAGGAGAAATGGAAGCACATTTTTAGGACGGGAGTCCCTGTCTTGGCAATAACCCATGTGAAGGAGCTCCCAGTATCCTGGTTTAGGCAAAGTTAATCAAAACCAAATAGTTTGAGACAGCTACTAAAAAGTCTAATGAACATAGATTTCAGACCATAAGAAGTCATTGTTCCTATCTACTCTGTGCTGGTCAAATTGCACTTGGAGTTCTGTATCACTGCCCTTTTTGAAAAGTGGTGTCCAGGACAGTGACAGATCACATTCAGAGCAGAGCCAACAAGATATAGGACAGTCTGCAAACCAAATCATACGAAGAGCAACTAATGGATCTGGTACATTTAATCTACAGAGAAAATGACTGAGGGGAGATGTGATAGCAGTCTTCAGATATATGACTGATACCTAGCTAAAAAAAGGAAGTCTTTAAATTCAGGATCCAAACTCAAAACCATCAGGAATTTCAAAACACTGACATTTCTAGGCTGCTCATAATGCTAAGAATTGATAAAAGGAATAGGACTACATTTTAGAAAGAGGAAAGAACACTGATGATCTGAAGGATGAAAGCTGAACAAATTATGAGGATGAACCCCATTCTTTAAATTAGTTTGTTATCTCTAACAAGCTAGCCTATTTGAGTAAACCGAAACACTCACCAACTTAGAATGACTATAGTTTCCAAAATACATAACAGCACAAGAATCTCTTTATTCATCTCTATGACTCTCCAGTATTACTGTATCAGATGTTCCCATGGGAAGCATGTCAGCTGTCAAGATGTTCGATAACAGCAGCCTGAACCTGAGAACCTTTGTCCTGACTGGCATTCCTGGGATGGAGGAGAAGAATGCTTTGATGGCCTTTCTTCTGTTTGTGCTCTGTGTCTTCATATTGCTTGGAAACAGCCTCATTCTTTTTGTCATTAAAACTGACCAAAGTCTTCATGAACCCATGTATATCTTCCTTTCCATCCTAGCCTGCTCAGATCTGGGACTCTCCATGTCCACCTTACCAACTATGCTGAAGGTTTACTGGTCCAACTCAAAGGAAATCACATTTAGTGCTTGTCTCGCCCAGATGTTCTTCATCCATGCCTTTCAATGGTTGGAGTCTGGCATTCTGGTGGCAATGGCTTTTGACCGTGTGGTTGCGATCCGTGAGCCACTGAGATACAGAACACTCTTCCCAAACACCGTTGTTGCAAAAATAGGAATAACTGCTGCTGTTAGATGTATCTGTGTGTGTTTCCCTGCTCCCTTTCTGATTAAACATCTACGCTTCTGCAGATCCAATATACTTTCTTACTCCTACTGTTTTCATCCTGATGTAATGAAGCTATCCTGTGTAGATATAAAAGTCAATATCTTGTATGGTTTGATTGTGATGATTTTTACATTGGGATTTGATGTTGCCTTCATTCTTGTGTCCTATATTATGATTTTGAAAACTGTTTTAGGCATTGCATCCCATCAAGAACGTTTCAAGACTTTCAGCACTTGTATTTCTCACATTTGTGCCATCCTCATTTTTTATGTCCCAATCATCAGTATCTGTTTGCTTCAGCGATATGGGAAACACCTTTCCCCAATTGTGCACATGCTGATGGCCAATGTCTATACTGTGGTCCCACCTCTCCTTAATCCCATTGTGTATGGCATGAAGACCCAACAGATTCGGCAGAGACTATACAACATTTTTCCAAGGAAGCAAGCCAGGATTTGATTCTGAGAATAAGAAAAAAGGATTTGTATTTTACTGAAATGAAGTGCTTTCATTCCTAGATAAGGTTATGGAAACTCATCTCTCATAACCAGCGTTTCTTTCCTACAGAAAAAACTGATGGACAATCCCTCTCACATCCCCCTTCTAGATAGCATCTCTGAACTCATGGTGCATGGTGCAGAGGCACCATTAATGATAGTTCTGTACTTGAAATGCTGATTCCGCTGTATAAAAATCTGTTTCTTTCTCCATGCTTGGACAACATAAGAGGTAGGCAGGTGTCTTAGACTACCTTTTCCATAAACCATGAAAATTTGCAATACTGGCTGGAATTTGTAGGAATTATGGTGTACCTGGTTGCCTGCCAATGGGAAAGGCCATCTTTTTTAAAAAATCAAGTTTTATTGATTTTTTCTTTCACACACATATTTTATGAACAGAGTATTGACCATATCATATCTTATACAACTTATCATATCCAATTTCATTTTACGTAGTTACCATTTTTGCCAAAATATTCTTTTTCCATTCTTTTTTTATGTTATCTTAATACTTCTATACTTATTATATAAACAACATCACCATCCGCCCTCAAATCCTAGTTTCTTAACATTGTTTCAATTAGTTATCTTATCTTATCCATTGTTGATCATACATATTCCCTTTTAACTTTCATATTAATTCGTTCTTCATCCTAATAAATTTGCACGTTCTCAGGATTGCCTTTCTACCATCATCTCCCTTGTTTTACAACAATTCTTCTTCTCCTCTCCTCTCTTTCTCTTCCCTCCCTTCTTCTATCCCTTTCTACTTTCCTCTTTCTTCTCTCCTCTCCTGCTCCTTCTCTACTTCTCCTTCCTTCCCCGTTCCTCTATTCCTTCCTTCCTTTCTAACCTTCTCTCCTACTCTTATTTCCCTTCCCTTTCTTTTCTCCTTTTCCCTGGGAAAGGCCATCTTGAAGTTTCTGGTGAGATACCATCATTATGGAAGATACATGGAGTTCTGCTTCACTAGACATAAGAAGAGGGAGAGGCACCCCGGGTAATAGCTTGGGCATGGAAATGATCTGTGTAAACAGATCAAATAAGGTGACAAACTAAGAGCGGAGAAACAGTTGAGCTGGAATAAGTGAAAGACTCACCTAACACAGCCTTTTGTTCTGCCGTGGTCAATCAAATGTCTGTAAAGTGAGGATCACAAGGAAAGGACAGCAACTTCTCCTGTACATGATGATCCTATAGATAATATAGAGATGCAGTGGAACTCCTTCACCATGAATTTGTTTCATGCCTTTTTGAAGTTACATGCATTGTAGTCCATCATGATATCTTGACTTAGAAAATTCATGCAGAGTTGCACCATGTAAATTCATTGGAATCTCCAGCAATCCAGTTTCAGTTTCTTCATTCAGTTTCATCTAGACTCTACTGGATCTATTTACTTATCTATCACTTATTACCGATCACCTCTCTCTCTCCAGTGTGCATAATTTTGTGTACATTTCTAACATGTTTCTCTTTTTTTGTCTTTATAAATTGAAGAATCCTAAACTTTATGAGTGAGCAAACTGGAAGAGCAAACAAGACTGAGGAAGTTCATATGGAATCCCAAATGGGGTTTTCTATACCATGTGTAGAAATTAGAAATAATTTTTAAAAATTATCTTGATTCTGTGTAAATATTTCAAATTCTTTCTCAGGATGCCTCCTTTTTAATGTTCTAATCACTTTGCAAAGACATTAACATGCTAGATTTATTCCTTCCTCAAAAGACACATTTGTGTTGTGTCTTTAGTCTGTTTTGGTATCAGCATATGTGATCAAATTTTTCTTGCTGTAATCATCTTTGAAAGAGAAAACATTTCATGATAATGCTAGTGGCGAGCTTATTGGACTTACTCTTGCTTTTAGGAAATTCCAAATTTTTAACAGACTTTCTCTTGTAATATGTCCTTTGTCTTCTTTCAATATATCTCGTTTTCTTTTGTTTCTTTAGACTATGTCTGTAAAACCCATTGGCTAATCCTGCTTCTTCTGTTCTTGATGTTATTATGGTTGTTTTTTTTGCTGTTAGGAAATATTATTCATTCTGTTATCTACAAGAGACAGGTTGCTCTATAATGTATAATCTGAATTTGGGAAAATCTGATTGCAATATTACAAATTTTATTCTTGGGGGTTTTGCATTTTACATCATCTATTAATTGTTCTTTATCAATAAAAAAGAATATTTGTAGCTCAGTATTGAAATGAGGGGTGCCATCATGTTTTTTTTTAATCAATGGAGCAATTTTTCTCAGTTTTGAATTCATACCATTTGAAATAAGAACTTTATCTTGATAATACATTCATTTTTATTAATACCATAAGTCATGACATACTCAACACAAAATAAAAGACATAGGAAGCATACTTAAAGACATAGAGATCTCAAATGTGTATATACAAATGATCAATGTTTGGGGAACAAACAGGGTGAACTTGATTATTAATATGTGAGGGTAGATACGATATAGTTGCAATTACTGAAATTTGGTGAGATGAAAATCATGACTGGAAGATACTGATAGAAGGATACAAACTGTTCAAAAAATTATATGTAAAAGCCCACTATATTGCTACAGAAATGCATGAAATCAAAGACAGAAACCTCTTATCATGCATATGGATCAATATAAAAGGAAAAAAGAATGACATTACCATAGGTGTATACTACAAGCCACCCAACCAAGCAGAAAAAATAAATGTACTTTTTGTTAACCAATTAACAAATGTATGTAAGAAACACACTACACTAGTAATGGGGGACTTCAATTACCCTGACATCAATTGGAAGACTAATTCTGCACCAAGTGAGAAATCGAATAGGTTCCTGAATAACCTAGCTGATAACTTTGTTGTCCAAAAGGTAGAGGAGGGAACTAGAGAGTCAGCCATACTGGAATTCATTCTCACTAACAGAGAAGAAATGATACAGGGAGTTGAAATTGCAGGAACCTGGGGTGAAAGTGACCATGTCATACTAGAATTCAATATAATGCAAACATAAGCAACAGAGCATAATGATACAAAGTCTTAGATTTTAAAAGAGCTGATTTTAACAAACTCAGAGAGAGCTTGGAAAAAATTCCATGGATGAAAATCCTAAGGGGAAAACAATTTGAGAAGCTTAGGAAACTCTGAAAAAATTGATCATAAAAGCCTACACAATACCAAAAAAGAAAAAGAAAAGTAAGAAATCCAACAAAAAACCAGCATGGCTGCACAAATATCTCTCTGATAAACTGAAATATAAAAAGGACAAGTACAAAAAATGGAAAAAGGGACACCTAACTGAGGCAGAATATCAGCAGATAGCCAGAAACTGCAAAGAGAAGTCAGGAAAGCAAAGGCTCAGAATGAACAAAGACTTGCAACAGAAATCAAAGATAATAAAAAAAGTTTCTTTCAACTTATAAATAACAAAAAAAATCAATCAATCAATCAAGGAAACAGTCAGTCCACTAAAGAGAGAAGCTGGCAAGGAAATAACAGGCAGTAGAGAGAAAGAAGAGCTGCTAAACTCATTCTTTGCATCGGTCTTCACACAAAAAGAAACTGTAGCCCACCCTACCTAAAACATAACTGTAAAAGAGACTAGAAATAAAAGTTAAAATAAGTTTTAAAAAATGGTAACAGAACACCTGCTTGACCTTGATGAATATAAATCATTGGGATCTGACAGATTACATCCCAGGTATCTGTGGAGATTCTCAGTCATCCAGATCATGGTTGTCCCAAAGGTGTTTTTTCAAGAGGCAATTTAACTTTCTGGTTTTTCTTGGAAGACATTTCACTTCTCATCTAAGAAGCTTCTTCAGCTCAGACTGGATGGTAGGGAATGGAAGGATTTATACTCCTTGCAGACAGCTGGACATTTGCATTCTTTTAGCGGGTCATTAAGGTCACCTGGACATTTATCTGTGTCATCAGGGTCACCTGAGTGGTGCAAATGGGTATGGAGCTTTCTTAGAACTATTGAAAGAACTGTGTTGTAAACTGGAGATAGATGATATCATATCCCTCCCCCTCTGTTAAGAGAAGGCTGTTCAATTTTGACATAGATGGCCTCTTTGAGCCCTCTTTCAAACCACCGGTCCTCTTTGTTCAAAATGAGGACTTTGCTATCTTCAAAAGAGTGGCCTGTGTCTTTTAAATGCCAGTGGACTGTTGAATCTAGTCCTGATGTGTTGTTCTCCTATGTTGTGCCATGCGCTTATGAAGTGGTTGTTTTGTTTTCCCAATGTAGAGTTGCAAATGGCTCACTGCATTGTACTGCATATACCACTTTGCTCAGTTTTTGTCTGGGTGTTTTGCCTTTGGGGTGGACAAGCTTCTGCCTTAGTGTATTCTTGGGTTTTAAGTGTGCACATATGTTATGTTGGCTGAAGTTCCTTCTGAGCTTTTCTGATATGCCTGCAATGTACAGAGTGATAATGTTGCTTCATTTATTGTTTTCTTCATTATCTGTTATGGAGGAGCTCCTGTAGGGTCTTTTTTGAGATTTGATGAAGGCCCACTTGGGATAGCCACACCTTCTTCTTCTGAGGGTTTCCTTGATGTGTTTTCGTTCTTTTTCTTTTCCCGTCTTTGCTGGTAGGCAGGCCTTCAGCTCAGTGACTCCCATTTTGTGCTCCAGTGGATGGTGGGAATCGAAATGTAAATATTGATCTGTGTGGGTGGGCTTTCTGTAAACTTCTGTACACATTCATTATACATTCATTACACATTCTGTAAACTTCTGAACACATTAAGGAAGACAGAAGCCTTAACATTGAAGTTTACAATTGTACAGTGTTCCAGCTGTGACAGAGAGGAGCGGGTCAATTTTCCAAAGCACCTGAAGGCCAGGCAAGGAATAATGGATGGGAACTGATCAAGGAGAGATTCAATCTAGAAATAAGCATAAATTTTCTGACAGTGAGAACAATCAACCAATGGAACAGAAGTTGCCTTCAGAAATTGTGGGTGCTTCATCACTGGAAGCTTTCAAGAAGAGACTGGACAGCCATCTGTCGTAAATGTATAGGGCAGTGATGGCTAACCTTTTTGCCGTCCCGTGCCAAAAGCGGGGGGAGTGCCGCGAGGTCGTCCATGTGTGTGCCCACACCCATAATTCAATGCACCCCACCCCTGCGCATGTGCCACCCCCCTTTTAGCACATGATGGCACAGTGGGCCCAGTAGGCCCATTTTTCACCCTCCCCAGGCTCCACAGGCTTTCTAGGAGCCTGGGGAGGGTGAAAACAGCCTCCCCCCCGGAGGCCCTCCGGAGGCCAGAAACAGCCCATTTCCCAAGTTCTGGTAGGACCGAAAGGCCCAAAAATCAGCTGGCTGATGCACACATGTGCACTGGAGCTGAACTACAGCAACGCTCGCATGCCAACTGATATGGCTCTATGTGCCACCTGTGGCACCCGTGCCATAGGTTTGCCATCACGGGTATAGGGTCTTCTGCTTGACCAGAGGTTTGGAGTATATGACTTGCATCTACATCCCTTCCAAATCTGTTACTCTATTCAGAAAATTTTTAAGATTTTCCTCCTTTCAAGGACTTGTTTTATTTCTAAAATAAGGCATAGTTTATTTTAAATGTTTTGAAATCTGTCTGCATTTCATCCTGTCAAATGAATTCCCAAATATTTCCCAAGACCTTTTGTTATTTCACAGTCATTCATTTGTTCACAAAATTTTCTTTCTCAGAGGTTAAGTTCCTTGGTATTATTTTTATTTCACCTGGAAAAACAACCAAGACCTTTGATTACTTTCATCAGTTGCCATATGGAGCTTATGCTCTGTGTAGATTGATAGGTTCCCAACATCGTGTGCAAAGAAAGAAGCTTGGCAACTGCTTCTTCGGCTGACGAGCCCAAGCAGCTGATCCAAGTGTAGTGCTCAGTGCTACAAGAAGAAGACGTGCCAGGAAGCCATCGGCAACTATGACAGTGCATTGCTGGAGCTGAAGATCTGTTGCTTGCCCAGGAAGACTCTGAGGATGCCCCTTCAACTGTCTCCTCCACAGGGGCTACCAGCCTGGCAAACTCTTACAACAGCCTGATGGGTAGGGTGGTCACCCAGGTTTTGGCCCTGGGATGGGTGGGAAAGGGAGGGAGAATGGTGAGGGGAAAGGGAAGATTTTTTTTTTAATAGATTAGAAAATAATATGGGGGACTTTTGAGGAGGAAGCCCTGCACATTTGTGGTGTTGGAATGGGTTATATGGCAACTCCTAGTGACCCTATGGATTTTAAGTGTTAGAATTAAGCTCTTGGAAACTTTTGGAAGTATTCACTTTTGGTGACTGAGAGCAAAAGGTATTTAATGGCAGTACGTTAGAAGTACCTTAGAATTGAAAACAATTATTTTTGGCAATAATGCTTTATGAAAATAAAAATATGTATTGTCTCTTCCAATTATTTAAATAAACTCATGTGATAATAACTTTTCCTACAAACTGTTCATATTGACTATTTTGATAGGCTCTCTGAATTTGCAGAAAGGGTGCTCTGAGAAGGGTGGATTTGCAGTATTAAAAAAGAAGACAGAGAATGGTGATTTAATGACTACTGGATCTCTATGCTCTACCAATTATCTGAGGCCTGGGGTCCCTATTTGTACCACCCATTTGTACATATCTCACTGGTTGCTTGGCAATTTATCTACTCCACCTGTATTTATATATTCTTCAAAATATGTTTAAACTTTTAAAAAATGGGAAGCTGACTTGTCACAAAGCAAAACACCATCTCCAGAAAAATCATTTATTTCTTTATTTATATTTCATCATTATTTGTATAAGTAGTTCAAAGCAGCAAACATTCCAAATATCCCTCCTCCTTCTATTTTCCCCACCACAGTGCTGTGTGGCAGGCTGGGCTGAGAGAAAGAATGATTGGCCCCAAATCAGCCAGTCAGTTGTTAACTCACTGAACCATTTCTGAACTGTCCTGCAATGTGAAAAAGAGAGCTATCTGCAACCAGTGTTTTGTTTAGAAGTGCGTCCACCTGTCTTGAAAAAGCAGAACAATTATAAGCGTAGGACTGTGCATTGCTATGGTGGACAGGGATGCATTTGTCTGCAATTCTTTAAACAAAATATGGCCTTTTCTGGGGAAGAAAGGCAGCTGCATAATCCCAGGAAACTGCATAATCCCGGGGGGGGGGGATGCAGCTGCCTTAAAGAATTGCAAACAGATGCAGCATTCCTTTCTCTGTGCTCTCCAAAATATATATTTTTTGCATTTGAATCCAAAATGCAGTGGTCCAGTACAAGAGGAAAAGTTAGAACACACAATTAAGAAATGTTATTTGAAATAGGTGCTTTGCAGTGGTGGGTTCTAATCAGTTTTACCACCGGTTTGCGTTGTGTATGCGCTTTGCGCACGATCGCAAAGCTGTTTCATATGGCTGCTTCCTTGAAACTCGTGGGCAAGGGGTCCCATACTGGTTCTCAAGGATTCTACTATTATTCCCTGCAGGAGAACCTGCATTGTAGGTGAAAAATTGGCCAAGAGTTTTATAATGAAGGTAGATCACATGGGGCATGAGACCAAGAGAAACTGGGCCTCTTTTAGAGAGGAAAGAAGAATCAATCAATGGAACCTTCATTTGGGCATCTATTGAGTGAACTTTGGATGCAATGAATCAAAGTTCTGTGGTAGTAACCATAATCCAAGTCAGGACAGTACCTCAGTCAATTTGCTTCTGAACAACTCTCTATTTAAAGATGTCTTACTATATTCTCAAGATCTCTGGCACAAGAAACTAATCCTAAGAGGCCATAGTTTACTCTGTACTTTTCAGTAGACTTTTAAAGATTCTCATCCGAATTTGTTTGGTTTTTATACTGTATACAATAGGGTTCATAAGGGGTGGTACTAAAAGATAGACATTGGCCATGAGGATGTGAACAACTGGGGAAGCATTTTTCCCATAGCGATGGATCATGGAGAGTCCAATCATTGGTGTATAGAAGGTTAGGACAGCACAGATATGGGAGATGCAAGTGTTCAAGGCCCGGAGGCGCTCTACCTTAGAAGCAATACTTAACACAGTTTTGAGGATCATAACATATGACAAAACAAGCAATACAGAGTCAACAACCATAGAAGACACCACCACCATCAAGCCATAGATGCTGCTGATTCTTCTGTCTGAGAGCACTACCTTCAGAATATCCTGGTGCAAGCAGAAGGAATAGGAGAGGACATTCACCCTCCCATATTCCAGACACTTCAGGAGAAAGGAGGTTGGGAATACAAGCAAAGCAGCTCGAAGGGTCACTCCCACTCCAATCTTGATGACCATCTCATAGGTCAAAAGACTTGTGTATCTCAGAGGGTTCCAGATGGCCACCAAGCGATCAAAGGCCATAGAGAGTAAAATACCAGACTCAACAATGGAAAAAGTATGGATGAAGTACATCTGGACCAAGCAGGCATCAAAATAGATCACACGGTGATTGAACCACAGGACACTGAGCATGGTGGGCAAAGAAGCAAAAGATAAGCCCAGGTCTGAGAGGGCCAGCAAAGAAAGGAAATAGTACATGGGTTCATGGAGCGTTTGATCTGTCTTGAGGACAAAGAGGATGGCACAGTTCCCTGTAATGGCTATAAGGTACATGGAGCAGATAGGAAGAGAAATCCAGAAGTGGTGTTTTTCTAGTCCAGGAAAGCCTGTCAGGAGGAAAATTGGGAGGCTGTCAGTCTTATTAGAGGATGTCATAATGCTCTCCCAAGCCATGTCTCCTGTAGTCTTTGATGTGTGCTGTAAAAAAAGAAGATGAGAAAAAAAGAAGTCATGTGTTAAATGAGCAACTCAAAGATCCTTACTTCTTTAGCTGCCCAACTGAGACTTTTCATGAAATATATTAATTTGAACACATTACAAAAGGACTCAACTCTCTGAAGAAGGCTATAATACTGGGGAAAGTGGAAGGAAAGAGAACATAAACTGGGAGATAAAGTGAGATACAAAGACCTGAAGGGACGGGTTGGGGACAGATCAGTGGTGGGATTCAAGTAATTTAACAACCGGTTCTCTGCCCTAATTATTTCTTCCAACAACCAGTTTGTCAAACTGCTCAGAAAGTTAACAACTGGTTCTCCCGAAGTGGTGCAAACTGGCTGAATCCCACCATTGGGACAGATCATCATTGAGGAAACCTACCTATGGAAATCAAATGGAGTTGCTAAGAGTCAGACACCAACTTGATGGCACATAATCATTTAAATCACAAATGATTTATATTTAAATCACAAATGATTTATTACATTTTTATATTACCTGACTTCCAGTGACTCTAGAAGGCTGCAAAAGCTACACAAAACCTATTTTCTCAAACTTACAGTTTTTTAAAAAAATACATTTTATTAACTGTGGCTGTATTACCCTTCATAACCATGCAATAACAATTTAAATTTTAAAAAGGAGAACAATGAAAATATATAATTGATAATTATATAATAAAATGAAGGTAAATGTCTTATTAATTGCAATTTAAGATTAAAAGATAGTAGTGGGCCAAGATTAGGGTCAATAGTTTTGGGGATCACTCTTTTTTCCTCTTTCTGGATGAGAGGAACATTTGGTCTCCTCTAGTATCTCCTTCAGAGTCAGTTTGGTGTGCTGGTGAAGGCACTCGGCTAGAAATCAAAGACTATGATTTCTCCTTCTTAGGCACAAAGACATCTGGAACCTCTTGGACTGGCCCCCTCTCTCAGCCTCAGGAACGAGACAATGGCAAACCACTTTGGAAATCTTGCCAAGAAAATGGCAAGGACTTGTCCAGGATCAGACACAATTCAATGGAAGAGAGGGAAAAAAGAGTACCTCCTTAGTTCTCCAGTAGTCCTGTAAGTTTTCAACAGCTCTCCAGGCAGTTCCTTTAGTATCCCATAGGAAGAATATCCTCTATAAGACCTGGGAATCTGAAGGCACTCAAATTAGCTAGAAGATCCTTTTTCAAATCTTTTCTTTTTTTTTTTTATTGAAAAAGTTTTAACAATACAAATTTTTCCCCCTTTCCCCCCCCCTCCCTAGCCACAGATTGTAGAATACATGTAAAAAGAATATGTAAATCCTTCCCATCCCCACCCTAACCCTCCCCCTCCTCCCTCTTCCCTCCCCCCCTTGACTTCCATTATATGCAATATTAATATTCCCAAACAATATATATGTTATTCAAACTTCCATATCTTTTTTCTATATTTACTAACATACTAACATAGTCATCTCAGCTAAAAGCGATATAATATTTTCTAGTCTGATACTTATTCTGTACATACTCAATCCATAATTTCCATTCCTGTATATACTTCTCATGCGTCTGATCTTTTAAAAAAGCTGAAACCTTTGCCATTTCTGCAAATCCAGCCATCTTCTGGGTCCATTGATCAACCGTCGGTAAAACATCACTCTTCCAATGTTGGGCAATCAACAACCTAGCTGCTGTCACCATATACAAAATCAATTTAGTTTCACCCAGTGTAAAGTCTTTAACTATACCCAATAAAAAAAATTGCGGAGAAAATTGTATTTTTTTCTTTAAAACATTTTGCATAACCCACCAGATTTTTATCCAAAAAGCCCTCACTTTCCTGCAGGTCCACCAGATGTGATAATATGTAGCATCTAAACAATCACATCTCCAACATTTTGGCTGCACATTAGGGTACATGCAAGACAATTTCTTGGGGTCTAAGTTTTTTTCAAATCTTTTCTGATCTGTACTCTTTTTTGTTCTTTTCAGTAATGCAGCAGTTCATCCTTCCAAGTAGAGATCATCAATCCATACAACATGTAGCCATCTTGATTAAGAGGGATGCCCGGGGACTTCTCATAAGGAAATTACAACTGATTTAAAGAGCCTCTATTAGCATCCTTGGAAGAGACTGATCCAGGGTATAGCCTAGAAATTCTTTGACCTTAGCTAAGAAGGCACCAAAGAAGAGAATACTCCTCCCTGGTCCAAGAAAAGACCCTGTAATATCCACCAGGCAAGAGTTTTTATATGAGGGAGGTGTTGGCTACTTACATCAGAGAAAACTGCCTCTGGGAGCTGCTCAAGGCAATGTTCTTTGTCCATGTTGTCTCTAAAGAATTCTAGGGATCAACAGTGAGAAAACAGGTAGCTTGGGTTGAACTGGAGATCCCTTGGTGCGCTTGAGCTTAGTTGTTTTCCTAAAGAGGTTTCATTATCCAACTAGGTAACATCTTCAGTGGTAGCTAGAATTCCAGGGAACCCAGCTAATTATCAGACTTCTGCCCAGCAGACTGAAGAGGAAACACTTATGCCAGCTCACTATCAAGAGCAACTCTGGCTGGCTTATAATACAATACAAATAGAAGTATAAAAACAATTATAAATATAGGACAATCAAAATTTTAAAAAAATAAGTAAATAAGTTGCTTGGCAGTAACGCTGAAGTGGCTCCTTGTCATTCTATGAAAATTCTCAGTTATCCAGGTCAAGATTATCTTAAAGGTGGCCTTTCAATGAGCAACTGGACTTTCTGGTTTTTCTTTGAAAATGTTTCACATCTCATCCAAGAAGTTTCTTCATCTCTGACTGGATGGTGGGGAATGGAAGGATTTATACTCCTTTCAGACAGATGGTCATTTGCATTCTTTTAGCGAGTTATTAAGGCCACCTGAAGTTCCACACCCATTTACACTATTCAGGTGACCCTGATGACACAGGTAAACCTCCAGGTAGCCTCAATGACTCACTAAAAGAATGCAAATGACCAGTTGTCTACAAGGAGGATAAATACTTCCATTCCCCACCATCCAGTCAGAACTGAAAAAGTTTCTTGAATGAGAAGTGAAAGTCTTCAAAGAAAAACCCTGAAATAAGCGCTTGGACTTATTGCCACGCACTCAAAATCCCGATTAGGCTTATTATCAGGGGATGTCTTATTTTGGGGGAAACAGGGTATTATTGATTTTTTTCCCTCCAATTTTAAACCACATTCATCTTCCAGTCCAGCCTCTTTTGATATATATTCTGCATATAGATTGAATTAATAAAGGGAGAGTATATAGCCTTACCACACTTCTTGACCGACCTTTCTGTCCTGCTACATTCCAGCTGGACTGTGGTTTCTTGTCCTGTGTGTAGATTTTACATGAGAACAAGGAGATGTTCTGGGATTCTCATTTTTTTAACAACATTCCAGAGTTCAACATGGTTGACACTATCAGCCTTACTAAGGCTATAGTTAATGAAATGGATATTGATTTCTTTTTGGTATTCTTTCTGTTATCCAACATGCATCAACATCAGCTCTATCCCATCTCCAGAGAACTAGAGGGATCAAATTATGAAAAGAAAACTGTGAAAATGTTTAGGAAACATGTTTCTCTTTAATATTTTCAAGCTACTGGTTTAATACCCAGGCTGATGATCTGTACCATCTTGCTTAAAGAAAGTTCCAAAATCCTTCTCATTTAGTGTCATTCCATAGACATGGAATATGTCTATAGACATGGAACATATGGCCCGAAACCTTGTTATATCTAAAACATACTTGATTTACAAAGTGATTTCTTTACAAATAGCAACTATTTGTTTATATCAACTTTTTTTAAAAAAATTTATTTATATGCCACCCTTCTCCGGAGATTCAGGGCGGCTTACAATGCGTTAACTGATCTTAAAAAATAGCTAAGTAGTTGGACCCAATGAGTATTTTGGTAAACAATTAAATTCATGCTTGTATTGTATTTTGGCAGTGTCCATTATTTCCGGACAATGCATAGTGTCATATCTGCTAATTGAAGCCTGGTAAATTAATTACAAAACATGGAACTATTCTAGTTTATTGTGAGCCATTTTGAGAACATTAATTCAACCATCTAAATGCTTCCACCACTGCATAGTAAAAAGGAATTTACTCTTCTGACAAGCTTTTAACAAAAAAAGTATAATGAAGGGGGAAAAACTTCTATGTATGCAAAAAAAAGGTAATAGGAAAAATAATACTTGTTAATCAATTAAGCTGAATTAGGACTTCTTGACATTAGAGCTGAAATCAATATTTTTGTAAGCAATCATCTTAACATATTTACAGAGGACGAAAGAACACCAATTTTTGAAGAAGAAAATCAGTAGCAAGCAACTCTGCTGCTTTTGTGAATCAAATATTTCATGATGATACAAAGGATATAGTTGTCACAGAGACACAAGATCACATTCAGCTAGAAAGAACCTGACACAAAATATTCACTTTACCCATTTAAATCCATAATCAACTTGCTTTCTATAAAATCTATCAGGATATGGCAATACCAGTACTTTGTTTCAGCTCAGAAGGTTAATAGGTTGAACCCAGAGGTAGGTTCTACTTACCTTTACTACCAGTTCGCATTGTGCCTGCATGCACAGATCACCTATGATGATGTCTGGGTCAGTGGGTGGAGCCTCCCACTGGTTTTACTACCGGTTCTTGTGAACCGGTCCGAACTGGGGGCAATCCACCACTGGTTGAACCTGCTTAATACTTGGGTATTGAAAACTAGGGACTAGCAGAAACATATGCTAAACTAAGAAATCTTTAAAAATCCACTTTCACTTTGTTGCCAAGATCACTAATGGACATGTCCACGAACTTCTTACACATCAAGTTCCAGAGTTATTTAGGACTTTATAAGTATAGTAGGTAACATCAATTTCCATTGTGCCCAGTATAATATTAGAAACAGTGATAATGTGCACATATCTTCCAAGCCCAAACATTATGTTGGCTATAGTTTTCTGCACAAGAACTTTGTATCTTTAAGTGCATCCCTTATAATGATCCAATGGAGATATTTTGATGTCTATGGTATAAACATGACTTTTCCATTAATTTTCCTTTGGTTTATGTCCCAACATTGTACATCCCAACATTGCAAAGCACTGACATCTTTCAATACTGTTTGAATGAATGGGATCCTAATTCCCAACATAGTGGTAAATGAAGGCATCATCTTCTTTGTCATTTCTGTGCCTTTGATTAAGAAGCTATGAAGGGATTTCTTAGGAAGGACCAAGCATTGTCCAGTAAGAGAATAGAGGAATTGAAAAATAAATATGAACGATGGTCAAGAATCTAAGAAAGTGGCTGTCATTTTGATGGATAAAATTAAATGAATAAAATAAATAATACAATAGTGCATATCACAGTTTTTAGTAAATATACTCTAGAGCAGAGGTGTCAAACTCACAGCATCACATTGTCATCATGTGATGTATCATGACTTTTTTCCCCTTCGCTAAACTGGGGGTGCGGGGTGACCAGCGCATGACGCATCCGGCCCGCAGGCCACGAGTTTGACATCCCTTTTTTAGAGATAGTAAAAGCAAACATTCCATTTACAGTGAAGGTGCAAAGTTAACTATAGTTTAATCATACAGCTGTTTTAGTAGGCAAGAAGGCAGAGTGCTTGAAAAAGAACCACCTTAATCTTTGGCTATTCTCCTTATAGCAAGAATTGGATCCTGTTCTTAATTCTGAAACAGATTTTTTGCTTCACCAAGGACATGTCACTAAATCACTTTTTCTCTCAATTGCTCCATCTGTGACTGGAATAGAATAGCACCATTGAGAATCCCAATTTTGAAATTTCTGATTTTTTAAAATAATGCTAGATCTACGTTATTATTTCTGCAATTATAGACATCAAATATTTTCAGCAGAACAGCTTTTCACTACTGCAGTAATCATCCCATAGTTACAAGATTCTTCCTTTTTTATTTGCTTTAAACTGCATGCAGTCTAATAGAATAAAGCACACACTGTAGATAATACAGATAGTCCTCATTTAGCCACTGCCTCATTTAGTGCCTGTTTGCAGTTATGACAGTAATAAAAAAAACTTTTGACCAATCCTCGTGTTTACAAATTTAACAAGCCTATAAAGCAAAGAAAAGCTAAAGTAAGATGGTAAACATAGTCGCAATTTCATTTTATTATTTACTTGTAATTTTGAAAGGGTAATAACACATCTGTCATCACAAAAAGCTAATTGAAAATCCCCAAACTTTTAACCATATCTTGAATCACTTTCTTTATATGCTGGAGATTTTCCAGAACTGTCTTCCCAGATCTTGATCAGGACAAATAATTAATATATATATATATAGTTGCTACCAAAAAGCAGAATGACACATTCAGTATTTTCTTTCCTACTTTGGCATGGAAAAGGATGTTCTGTGGGAGGATTGGACTACAGACTCAGCTCCAACCAACTCATATTAAGAATTCAATTGTCTGTTCCGTTTTTATTGTTTAAGCTAAGGGAAACGGAGCGACAACTCTGACAGCTAAAGTTCCTATTAACTCACAGAGCTGATACAATCCAGGCAATTAAAAACTTTAGCCATGCTGTTCATTTCGTTCATTATCCTTGAGGGTAAGAAAAAAGCCTGGCCTTTATTTCTATTTCTGCCATTTATTTTTATGTGAATTTGGATTACAAATATTGCCACCAAATTATAATTTTGTCTTTTTATTGTTGTGTTTTGTCTACGTTCCCTATTTATCATATTTTAACGGGAATAGTTCTAAGTAGATATGATTGGCTTCCGTTTACAAGCATACAAGATCCACAAAAATATAATGAAAATAAATAAAAAGTAGATCGCACTGTGTATCATAACCAGCAGTTCCATGTAGCTATTAAAAAGCAGAGGAGAAAGTCCTAACTTTGGACCGCTACAAGGGATTACCCAGTAAACCAACCTCTCATCCCCTTAATCACCAGTTGTGCATTTAGGAGAGAGTAGACCAATATACCTGTTCCTCACAGGCAGTGCTGTGGCCCGCCAGCGGTCAGCAGAGCTGGTGGCAGACTCAGACAGTGAGGAGGTTGGGGAGGAACATGGGCCAGTCCTGAAATCTGGGGAAGGCTCTGATTAGTGCTCTGCATCAGAGGCAGAGATGGGGCCAGGGCATCTGATAGTTATCAGCTGCCTTCGCAGTTGGATATCAGTGCGGCAGAAGAACAGCTGGAGCCTGTTCCCAATGTGTGCATGCACAGAGCTGCCAGGAAAAGGGAACAGCTAAGGAACAAGGGCCCATTCGGGAGTAAAGGCACAGGTGGACAGTGAATGGCCCCTCCCAAAGGGAATAAAGAGGAGCAAAAGGGGAGGAGAGTTTGCAGAAGACAATTAGTTCAATTCATTAGGGTGAAGATCTGTTCCTTACTTCTTGCCAAGTAATTCACCATGCCTGATAAAGGTCTGTAACTGTGAAATCTCATGAAAGACTGGTTGCCGGGACTTTGCTGGAGAGGAATTTCCCTTTAATCTAAATAAAAGAGATTTTATCAGGACGAGGAGTCTCCTTCATGCTCTTGGGAAGCCTAGGTCAGAACAGGCAATCAAAAAGACTACTATGGACAATGGTATAAAACACTAGTAAGACAGCGGTCCCTTACTTTTCCGACAGTGCAGACTAGCACCGGTGGCAGCGGTTGGGGCGAGAGATGGTTTCATGTGTGCGTCTGCCATTTGCACAAATGGAGCTTTGCATCCTTGCGCACTCTTCTGCCACTTGTGTGGCCCGGTTCCCAATGGACCACAGGGCCCAGCCCACTACCATGTAATAAGTATTTTCTTGTCTCTGTCTTAATGCAATAAACAAATATTTGTTTAAAAGACAGCATTCTTTTGCCTTAGAGTTTGTACTCCCACTGAAATACTTTTCTGCATGTTGGCTACATTTCATTTTATACCAGTAAAAATATACATATGTATAGAAAATGTTACACAACTGTGTCAAACTCTACTGCTACTTGTAACTTTCCAATTTTGAGAATTTTTTAAATTTAAATTTAAATGTTATGCTTTAATTGTTTAATTCTAATTGTATTAAAATTAATTCTGATTTTAAAAGGACAGAATTGCTTCTAGTGAATCTTTTTCTTTGAAAAATCACTGATCTCTTTTAAAATACCAGGAATAAAATCATTTTATTTCTAAATAAGGAAAAAAATACCAGGAAAATGTGAAGAACCGATTCAAAACTTACCAGAATTAAACACCTGAATTTAATTCAAATCTGCCCATATCTCAACACCATTTAAAATTGTGGTCTGTAAAAAGCAAAGCAAATGTTTTGTTCACAGGTCTAGCCTTTTTTATTATTATTATAGTGTTTCCTTAAGAAAACATGTTATTGTGAATTTGTATTCAGTAGACATCCCAGCTAATGGGTTTTAAAGGCAACTGCTTTATACATGTGTTAACAAAGACACTAGACATTCAGCTTTAAAAATAACTGAGGAGAGGAGCTGGTTGAGAATACAAGCAATATGTAAGAGAGGCTTATATTGTAAAGTTAAAAGAAAGAGATTAGGTATAACCAGAATGACATGGAAATTGCTTGGAGAGGGGGCAGTTTACAACATGCTATCAGCACCAAGGACAGAGATATGAGCAGCTTGGTTGATGGTGGCTTATAGAGAATGACATGGAAATTGCTTGGAGAGGGGCAGTTTACAACATGCTATCAGCACCAAGGACAGAGATATGAGCAGCTTGATTGATGGTGGCTTATAGAGATCCTCAGAAAGCTGATTGGAAATTTGGCGGTATAAAATCAGATCCCATACTGTAAATACTATCTATAAAATAGTGAAATAGCTGGGAGGCAACATGGATATGCTTGTTTTCTTACACACTTGCTATGCTTCTGGAGGAAGGGTAACGTTTCACATCCCTGGTTCCAGAGTCACATGAATCTACCATATTCTCTCCATTCTTTCACAGCATAATCAGACCAAGAAGGGTAAGTCATGGTTTTAGTGTTTTGCATTTTAATGCTATTATGTTTTAGCATGCTGCCTATAGACATTTTCAAATGTTAAGAAGCTTGGGACAAAAATATGATTAAAAGATATAAAGCCAATAAGAGTGTATCGAGAAGGCAGAATTTTTAAAAAATGCAGTGGATTCACCCATAAAGAATATAGGAATAAGAACAGATTCATTTTTTCCTCAATATTCTGCCTTTCTTAATTGAAGAAAATGACTTTTTAAACAAACGTTTTTATTTTTCTAGAAGTAAATATCTGGAATTTTTTTTAAAAAAAATAGAAAGATGCATGTGTTTTACTTAAATAGTGACAAAGGGACACCAATAATGCTGAGATAGTTTTATCCTGAAACTATATTTTTCAACGCAGTCAAAAAATTGATTGCCTGTTTGAAAGAACTGTGTATTGAAAAGTGACTATTTTAAGTAGAAACTTCCACTTCTTCATTTCAAGGAAGATCTATGAAAAGGAATGACTGGTGGTAGAAAGAAGTGGATATAAGAATCTGGAGAGGAAATAAACAGTATGGGAATGAAGTAAAAATAAAATGAGAGTGAAATATACATAAATCAAGAAAATATAGAGAAAGTCTGGGGCAATTAGTGAGCTTTTAATTGCAACTTTCAGCTAAAGGGGGGATCACTCCCTCCCTATTGTCACAATTATTCAAGAAAGAGATTCTAAAAATCATGTAAGTTTTTCATTGTATCTAAAACCAGAAAAAGTATATATACCTGAAAACATGGTCACAAACAATGTCATTCGATAGTTCTTCTTGCACTAAAGAGAGTTTCTTTGACGTTTGTTAGCCAGACTGATATTCTGCTATCAGGAAAAGCTAAGAGTTAAAAAGTTGAAAATTGTAAATAAAACCTTTAATTAGGAATTTGATTTGGAGTTCATATAGAATAATGAGGAAAATAATGTTGTTGATATGGTTGTACTGTTTGCAATTTTTTGCAGACTGCAGTTTTGATAAGCCATTTTAGATCTGTAAAATCATACACAGATGCCAATAAATCTTAACATTTATTTAATTACCAAATTGTGATTTCAACAAATTGAAAGGATAATAGATTGCAGCAGTTAGTGATTGCAGTATATGTAAAATAGCTTTGCAGAAGAAGTACCGTAATCAGAAACTTTATGTCTTCTGCATCATAATATATGCAAAATGTACCAATGTACAGATGTTTAAAGATATTTATGCAGTTCTGGAAGTTTTTATGCTTGCTTTTGGAGCACAATGCAATTTGGGTCCATTAATAATATTAAATGCAGGTGGGTTTCCGCTTCCGGTTCCGCTGGCGACAGACTCTGATCGGGCTAGCTCTGGCCCCAGAGTCCAATCCCCCCCATCTGGAGGCCCTTTGGGCCAAACGCCCCATTATTGGGGCATTTGCCGTTTGAGGGCGGCTCGCCAGGGGTCCCCTGCCTCACTTCCAGGGGCCGGGAGGCCGATGCTGGCGCGCCCGAGGCTCCAAAGGGGGTGGGAGGCGATCGGCGGCTTTTTTCGAGGCCGCGGAGGCGCCACAGCGCCTAAGGGGACCGGTGCTAGTTAAGAAGGCACAACGGACTGAACTGACTGACTGGAGAGTGGAGCAGGCATCCTGGAGGCGAGAGGGGGGGTTGGAGTTTCCCCCCCCCCTTGTAGCTGGAAAGGTGCCGTGGCAGAGAACTAGGGGGAAGGAGATGGAGTGAAACCCCTTACTTTGCTGACTTTTCCTTGGAGGATGGCTGTGGCAGAGTTTGTGGGAGACGTCTGGTGGCCTCTCTTCCCGGTGAGCAATGGCGCTAGTCTGACTTCCTGCTTCTTTATTTATGATTGAAGACAACATTCTCCTCTGGCTTCCTGTTTGACCTACTCTATACTTCGGACTCGTTGCTCCTGTGAGCGCCCACTGGTGGATATTTGAAAAACTACTCTGACTGCTAATCCCTCTTTCTTCTCTGGAGGTTTGCCTTCTGATTTCTCATCTTCTATTGATCTAAGATGGCTAAGGGCCATAAATCAGCAGCAGCTGATATGGAAAATTTTTTGGAAAGACTGGCGAAATTGGATCAGAAGTTGGACAAGTTAGATGACGTGCAAAAAGGATTATCTGAAATTGAATCTGAAATGACACTTATGAAAAAAGATTTAAATGATGTTCAACAGCTGGCAGAGCAAAACAAGAAGAAGATGGGGGGTCTGGAGGGGGAGGTACGGGCACTCCAGAAGGTGGAGGATGGGAGAGGAAATGCAATGTTAACTTTACAATTGGATAAGATGTCTTATTTTCTCAGGTTCCAAAACGTGGAACAACTTGACCAGGAAAATTTGAGAGAAGTGATGGTTAAAATGTTGGGTGAATTTTTAGAAAGAGATTTGGAGTCTATTGGAAGGGATGTGGACTTGGTGTATAGAGTAAACTCACAATTTGCAATTTTAGATAATTTACCAAGAGAGGTTCATATTAAATTTGTGAGAAGGGAACTGAGAGATGAGATATTGAGAAAACAAAGATTGGGGGCGCTGGTGTACAGGGGCAAGGAGATCACCATCCTGAAGCAGATTCCCAGACAGGTACGAGAATCAAGAAGAAAATATTATTTTTTATCAAATAAGCTGTACCTTAAGGGAGTAGGTTTTAGGTGGTTGATTCCGGAGGGCTTGATGATTTTTTGGGAGGACAGTAAGAAGAAAATTAATAATGTAACAGAAGCTAAGGCTTTTTTTGACCAACATAAATCCTTCCTAGGTGGAAAAGATACAGGAGCCGAAGAGGGGGAAGTATTAGATGATCAAGGAGCGGGGGCGGACGGAGCTGTTGCGGCCCGGGAGGAGGGGGGAGGCCAGACCATGGTTTTAAGAGCCAGAACTAGGAAATGAAGAAAGGAGGGGAATCTATTGTTTAATGTTTTTTTAATTGACATTTTTCTTTCTCTCTCTTCTTTTATCGTATCTTGTATAATACTTTTTTTGTTTATATAATTTTTATATAACCTGGTTGTTTTTTTCGACTTAAGATAATAATGTCTGTTGTGTGAGAACTTAAAAAAGAAAATAATAATTGAAATATCTTTATATAAAGATATTGAAAATTCAACATATTGTAAACTATAATATTGTATATTCTTAACCAATAAAAACTTTTTTTAAAAAAAATAATATTAAATGCAGTTACTGTATCATTAGAAATAATCCCTGACTCCGTGGAGCTCTTGGACAAAAAGAACAACTCATAATTTTCACTTTTAAAAAGTTATGCAGTGATGTAACTTCAAAGCTACAATGATGTTGTCACAAGGACTTTTTAATATTTATTTATTTATTTATTGGTTCAATTTATATGCTGCCCTTTTCTGGAGACTCAGGGCAGCTTACAACGCGTTAAGCAATAGCCGTCATACTTTTGTATATACCTGCTTAGTAGGGATTTCGGCCCTCCCAAGCAGTGTTCTTTTTTTTATACAAAGTCAGCTTATTGCCTCCACAATCCGAGTCTTCATTTTACCTACCT
Organism: Ptyas mucosa; assembly: GCA_012654045.1. Classification (NCBI taxonomy): domain Eukaryota; kingdom Metazoa; phylum Chordata; class Lepidosauria; order Squamata; family Colubridae; genus Ptyas; species Ptyas mucosa. The sequence goes on from WNWU01000016.1 coordinate 11,530,621, forward strand.
CGAAAGGATAGAAGGCTGAGTCAACCTTGAGCCTGGTGAGATTCGAACTTGCAGTAATTGCAGGCAGCTGGTGCTAGTTAACAGCACTTTAGTCAGCTGCGCCACTAAATAAAATAAATAATTTCTTTTGCCTTTCTTGGTTTCATCTGTCAAAAATCCACTAATTCTGAGAAATGTTATTTATTTTATTTTTATTTTATTTTTCATATTTCTATGCCGCCCAGTCTCCGGGGTCTCTGGGCGGCTTACACCGAAGACAGTATACTAAATAGCATATTGCCCCCAACAATCTGGGTCCTCATTTTACCCACCTCAGAAGGATGGAAGGCTGAGTCAACCTTGAGCCGGTAAGATTTGATCCGCTGATCTGCTGAACTAGCAGTCAGCTGAAGTAGCTGCAGTACTGCACCCTAACCACTGCGCCACCTCGTCTGTTTAATCTCTTTAGTGATGTCCCATGGTCAGCTTGGTTTTCAAGCCTCAAACCTTCATTCTAGAGAATTGCATGTGCACATATCCTATCAAATCTGTGAAATCTGATCCAAAAATGCAATGGAATTTTGCCCTAGGTAGAGCAATCCAGTGTCTGCCAAACCCATCAGCCTGCAAAGTCAAAAAACAAGAGTAAAATAGAGAAGAGAATAATGAGGAATATACTTAGGGTAGATCAGCTTTTGGCCAGGGTTACGCTTTCTGAATCATGGAAATGATGAGGAAGCAGAAAGCAAATAGTCTTTTTAATCAAATATATATATGAGAGAGAGAGAGAGAGAGAGAGAGAGAGAGAGAGAGAGAGAGAGAGAG
>WNWU01000016.1:11531434-11567139 GCA_012654045.1 Ptyas mucosa
GAGAGAGAGAGAGAGAGAGAGAGAGAGAGAGAGAGAGAGAGAGAGAGGGAGAGGGTGTTCAGATTCTGTAATGCCTTCTTCATGTCTTAGCAAGATCAAGTTTTCCTACTTTCAGAGAAAGCAGTCATAGCTTGCAGATGCTAAATTGGAGGAGGTAATCTTACCAATCTCTTCATTATTGCAGCTAAATCATTAAGCATAGCAACTAAATTCATTTAGAAGATGATCAAAGCTAAATTGAATATTTTCAGAAAATGATCATAATTGATTGGGAACAAGAGCTTTTGAATGTCCTGCTGTGCACCTCCTGCTGAATGCTGCCTTGAACTTACAGTTCATAGAATATAAAAGATGTCTGATTTCTTTGAAACTTTTAATAACTTTATTGAGATGCTTAGGAATCTGAGGAAGGAAGGAATGATTCCTAGCATGGAATTTGCCTTTTGCAGAGCTTCTGTATTCAAGTAGTCATTGACTTCAACTATTCTATAAGAGCCATGGTGGCACTCTGTTTAGAATGCAGTACTGTAGGCTCCTTCTGCTGACTGCCAGCTGCCAGCAGTTCGGCAGTTCAATATTCATTGGCTCAAGCTTGGCTCAGCCTTCCATCTTTCTGAGGTCAGTAAAATGAGGACCCAGATTGTTGGGGGCAATATGCTGACTCTGTAAACTGCTTAGAGTGGGCTGTAAAGCACTGTGAAGTGGTATATATGTCTAAGTGCTATTGCTATTCATTTAGCGACTATTCAAAGTTACAAAGGCACCAAAAAAAGTGACAACCAGATCTCATCACCTTCATAGCATCCCTATCACGTCATCAAAATTTGGGTGCCTTGTAACCAGCATTTGCAAGCATATTTATGATTGTGCAGAATCACAGGGTCACATGATCACCATTTGCAAACTTTCCAGCCAACAAGCAAAGTCAATGAGGGAAACTGGATTCAGCAGTGATTTGCTTAAAAATTGTGCCAAAAAGGGTTTCAAAATTGAGTGTTTCAAAGCACTGCTAAGTAAAGCAGTGCTAGAATTCTTCATGAATGGCCTCTCATTCAGTTAGTAAATTATCTGGAAAATGCAACTTTTCTGTCCTTCAGTCTTTGAAAGCACTCTGATATTTAGAAGAATTCCAAGATTATGGTCTTATGAAACATAACATATCTATGTTATTTACAAATCCATGAACAATCAATAAAATGATTTTTTATTCAAATTCTCTATTTTCAAAATGTTCAGCAAAAAGGTCACTGAAAAGATGGAAACTGTTATGGTCAATGGAGGCCAAACTATCCATGTTTGAACATTCTGGAATTTAATCTATCGTTAAAGAAATTATTTTGCTGCTATAATGTTTGTGTACGTGTGATTTCATACAAACATTTAAACAGATATCTCTGTTATATCTTGATTTAATTTGAGCATACGTCCACCATTCTAGGCTAATACCTTGTTCTTTTAATTCTTCTATTGTCCTAATATTCCCTATCCCGTCTAGGATCTCTTTATATCTGGCCGTCTTTCCCAATTCTAAAACATTTGGATATATAATTGCCTCCATTGTAGAGAGCCATCTGGGGATTTTGACATAGTGTTTTTTCCTTATCTCTCTCCATGTTGCCATGAGGGTATCTCTTATTTTGTGTTTGTGAAAATAAGTCTTTGTTTTTTGCCCTGTTTCCCAGAGGTAGAAGTGCCAGCCTTTTTGAAGATCGTATCCTTCCAATGTCAGTATCCTTTTATTAGTTAGAGTTGCCCAGTCTTTTAGCCAAATTAGGTTTGCTGCTTTGTAATATGTCTCCCAAATTGGGAGTCCAAGTCCTCCCCTTTCCTTTTTATCTTGCATGTCTCTAATTGCGATCCTCGGTTTTTTCCCTCCCCATATAAATTTTCTAGTGACCGAATTAAGTTCTTGAAAGAATTTTTTATCCAATTTGATTGGCGCTGTTTGAAACAGATACAATATTTTAGGTAGGATACTCATTTTAATTGCTGAAATTCTCCCTAGAAAGGATATCTGCAATTTCCCCCACTTTTCTAGGTCTTGTTTGATATTCTTAATCAGGGGTGTATAGTTATCTTCTTTAATGGCTGAATGTCTTTTAGAAACCCAAACTCCCAAGTATTTGATTTTCTTGACTACTTTAATTCCCATTAGTTCTTCTAAGGCTCTTATTTGGGTTTTAGTCATATTTTTAGTTAATATCTTCGTTTTAGTTTTATTGACTTTGAGTCCCGCCACCTCTCCATATTTGCCAAATTCATCTAATATTTGTATGCCTGATTCCAATGGGTCTTCTATAATTAAAGCCACATCATCCGCAAATGCTTGAATTTTGTAGGTTTCTTTCCTAATTTTAAGACCCCTAATCTGGTTATTCCCTCTGATTTTTTGCAGTAAAACTTCTAAAGCTAATATAAATAATAACGGTGATAGTGGGCATCGCTGTCTCACCCCCTTCTTGATTGAAAATGGCTTCGTTAGCTCTCCATTTACCAAAATATTTGCCTTTTGCTTCTTATAAATGGTTGTTATTGCTTTTTCAAAATTTGGCCCAAATCCCATTTTACTAATTTGCTGTATCATGAATTCCCAATTTAAATTATCAAAGGCCTTCTGGGCATCTACAAAAATCAATGCCATTTCCTGGCCTGGGTGGTCCTTGTAGTATTCTATTACGTCCAATATCGTCCTTATATTATTTCTAATTTGTCTCCCTGGGAGAAATCCATTTTGGTCATTATGTATTATTCTATTCAGTACTTTTTTCAACCTTTCCGCCAAGATGCTCATGAATAATTTGTAGTCCGTGTTAAGTAAAGAGATTGGCCTGTAATTTTTAATAAACTTTGTGTCTGTTCCTTCTTTGGGGAGGAGTGTAATGTACGCCTCCCTCCATGATTCTGGTATTACAGATTTTGTTAGGGCTTCATTAAATATTTTTAACAATTTTGGGAGCAAAACATCTTCTAAATCTAGATTTTGATATAATTCCCCTGGGAATCCGTCTGGGCCTGGTGATTTATTTTTCTTAAGTTTAGAGGTTGCCATCTTTAACTCTTAAATCAAGATATAAGAAAGACAAAGAAATCCGGGAATAGAGATAAGTATGAATGGTCTAGACAAAATTTGGATGGGCACAGATGATAAATTATTAGCAAAAATATATAAATATCTAGTAGATCACAACTTAGTAGAGGAAACGGTAAAGAACACTATGTTAGCATGGGCCAGGAATATTGGACAGACTATAACACTAGAGGAATGGGACCAAATCTGGACTAACATTTAAAAATGACTAAGGCCATAACATTTAAAGAGAATCAATATAAAATGATTTATAGGTGGCACCTGGCCCCGGCCAGGATCGCTAAAATATACCCCAAAGCAAGCTCAAAATGTTGGAAATGTGGGCACCAACAGGGTTCATACTACCACTGTTGGTGGACTTGTCCCAAAACGAAAATTTTTTGGAAGACGATAAATAATTGGCTGAAGGAAATTTTGGGAGACACTTTGGAACTTGATCCAAAAATATTCCTCCTGGGAATCCTTAAAAAGTCATATGCAAGAAAGAAGAAATACTTGGCGATACACATAATTACGGCAGCAAGAATCACTTTTGCCCAATATTGGAAGGAGAATAAGTTACCCCCTGAAGACCATATCACTAGAAAGATATTAGAATGTGCCGAACTGGACAAGTTAACACTAGAAATAAACGATAGAGAGGAATCAGAATATTATAGTGCATGGGACCTGTGGTATGAATGGTTAAGGAATAGAAACCTAAGTAGGACTTGCAAATGCGAGAACTAGACAAGAGAACTAGGATGAACAAGTGGAAATTGTACATTGTTAAAAGGATGAATAGATGTATAAAACAATTTATAGTTAGCACTGCTTTAGCACAATTGAAAATTTTACATGAAGATCAATGTAAATATGCAACGTAAATACGAATTATTTATATATAACGACACCTCAAAGCTGGAAACGTTGAATTGATTTATATGAAAATTTTCATTTTGTATGTTGTGTTTGTCTGTCCGTGTGGTTTTGTCTACTTTTTGTTTTTTGTTTTGTAAACAATAAATGCTTCAATAAAGAAATTTTTTTAAAAAAAATTAAACAGATATCTCTGTTTTGCAGATCTCCTTCATCACAATGGGATCCCTCATCTCGCCAAATTTTATTATACCAGCCATAAATTGGGAGAATAACTTTCGCAGACTTGGATTACCACAGCCTCATTCCTACTATGCTCTCTTTTCCTCCATCTTTATTTTAGTCATTGTTTTGGAAACAGGATAAGCCTAGCAATAGCAGACCTGCTGGTGGCCATTTTAGTAATACCATGAGTGGTATATCTTGAGGTGTGTAAAACTCGAGCTGCTGGTACACGGGCATCACTTGATATACTCACAACATTTATTTCAATCCCCTTAAACCAAATAGTGAATACTGTAATTCAAATTGTCTTTTCTGCTTCAAATTCAGTAATTATGAAATTACTAACAAAAAAAAATATTACTTGCAGGTCATATGGTTAGGGCTAAATTGATCTATCAAAGGGATATTTGGGATATAACTTCCTAAAGTATAAAATTGATGAGCTATGTGGAAATACATGATAGAGAAACAATAATGAATATGCTGGGTAGTTATGTATTAATTATCCCAGCAACTTTCAATCTATAGAAGTTGTTTGCCCTTATAATACTTTTTTTTTTTTTGCAATGTTTGGTTTCCCTGGCTTGACAGTAGTTCTTATCATATGTGAATGCAGTAATGTTGAGTGTAATAGGATTTTAAAAATAAGGGGTTTTTTTAATGTACAGGTTTCAGCATATGTGTTCCTTACAGCACATTTACATAAAGAAACAACTAATGTTTAATTTCTGAAGTATATTAATAGAAGGCATGGAGACCTGTCAGCAAAAAGCCTTCTCTACTGACTTCACATTATCTCTGTAGTCCATGCCCTGTTTGAAGTCTTTAGCTATAAGTTAGAAGGCACTTAGGTCCCAGTGTGTTGAATGTATGCCATTCTTCTGTTCCAATATGATTGCTACAGTTTTAGGAAATATCCATATGAGAAAGTGCTACCACTGTATGTTAATATTCATAAGTCCCATTTAATTCAATGACTTTAAAATGACAAGTTGTGTTAAGGTGATATACTGCAGTTAAACACCTGATCGTATGAGTTGGAAGCGCATAAATTCAATAAATCAGTTAAATGGCACTTTTGATTTCTTCATCAGTCATTCCCTAGTTGATGCTTTTCATATATGTTGATCAGTGGTGGACTGCTGATGGTTGTAACAAATGTTGTAACAACCGGTTCGCCCAGCACCGAAAATGTGAGCACGCGGGCATGCCGCACATGTACGCGGCTTCAAAAACACGGCAACGTAGGATGGAATAGTGCCAGGGCAGGTGGGCAGGCTCACCCGTGGGTCGCAACTCCTGGTTCACCCGAAACAGTCCAAACCAACAGCAGCCCACCTTGATGTTGGTCCATTAAGTAAGAATTCTGTGATTTGAACGTCCAACGTAGCTGGAGAGTTGGGCGAAGATAATTAATAATTAAACTGTGGCAAATAAGATTTCAGAAATATAAAATTTATTAATTAAATTTACATGCTGCCCATCTCTCCAATAAGACAACTCAAAGCAGCTTGTATAGTATGCAAAGAACTGTAAACAAAATGTGAGTTTTTATTTGGGCTCAACAGAGCAAATCATTTCTAGCACCTTTTCAAGTTGCTTAGATGATATAGTTTTGGAATTTGGTTGCCCTCAATCTTAGCTAGTATGGCCTTTAAGAATTCTGAGAGTTAAGGATTTCTGGAAAAGGTATAGCAAACTAACCAAAGCAGAGCCAATAACCACAGCAAAGAAAAAGGAACTGGTGAGTAGAATGGTTTCTTGTAACCTCTCTGGATAAGGAGAGAATAGAAGATAACTCACATGTGCTCTGGAAAGCTGTTCCTTACAAGGAGACTACAGAATGATTTTAGGAAGATTTAAGTGCTGGGAAATGATGAGATTAACCATTTTACTTATTCTCATTCACTCATCATTTTTGGAAAATGCTCATTAACTGTTTTTAAGCTATTAGAAATCTTCAGAATGACAAGGTTGAAAATCCAGTTCAATCCTGAAGAAAAGAAAAATTTAATTTTAAGCTTAAGAATTTAAAGGCTCTGAAATTAAACAGCAAAAAGATAAATAAAATTTTATCTTAGAAAGTTATAAGTAGACTGAAGTCCCAGATAAATTTGGAATATTGAAACATTTACTAAAAGATTTTGAAATTAATTATAAAGACAAACAGCTTATCATGGAAAATATATACTATTTTGGTATTTACAAGATTTCAAAGATAAACAAGTTCATATTTCAGAAAGTGGGCACTAAAGGGGACTAAAGATTTTAGGTAGAGAAAAGAGTTACAAATCTATAAAATGGTGCAGAACATTATAACAATGAAAATACTGAAGAAGTCTTTTGAGGAACAGAGCTAGAAATTGGTAGCCACAATAACTACAGGGTCAGCAATGATGTCTGTTTCTATGGATACTTTATGTCCAAAAGTTATTATCTACAGATGTAGAACAAATTTTATTTGACAAGATAGAAATGGTTTCGAAAGTGGATTTGTAACTCATAGACCAGGAGAATGACTTAGAAAAGGATATTTAGGTTGGTTTTAAAATATAAAAGGAAAATACAAAAGATAAACCAAGAGAATGACCTGGATATTTTTTTAGCTTTGAAGAACTCTATATGATGGGACAAAAAAGTAATGAAGAGAAATTGAATCTTATGACAATATTTAAATTAAGACTGTTAGAAGTAAAAGGAAGAAATATAAATTTGGTTTATTTCATCAAGATTAAAATAAGATAGGTTATTACTTCTGGAAACACTTTTATGCACATTCTTCTGACACTAGGACTGAAAATATGATCTTTTATGGATTTGTTTATAGCCAAGCCATAGGATATGGGAAGAAGAGATAAATGTTTGTAACTTCAAAGGGAGAGGGTGAAATATTGCTAATTTTTTCAACTTGTGAAGTTTGGCAGTCATTTCTTTATATATTTCTTTTGTCCTTTTTCATTTTTATTTGCCTCTGTCTTCTCTCTCATCTTTTTATTTTTGCTTTTTCATTTGATTTTCTACTGCTTTCTACTTTTTGTCTTTAAGTTTAGTTTGGATTAGATTTTACTATTATAATCAAAATTTGTGATAAAATTATATATAAGAATTCTGGGAGCTGATATATACGAAGGTCATCAGACTGGGAACATCTGTATTTTAGCAAGAATGCCACACTTTTTTCCCTGAAACATTAATTAAAAGATAACTTAAAGGCTTATATTGCTGATAGGCAACCTAATACAAATGCTGGTAGTTAATTATTCATATCATGTCACAGTCTCAAAATAAAAAATTGAAATAGTATAATGCAAATCCAATTATGTTCACACAATGAAATGTGTACCAATATATTAAACTGTTCTGGAAAAGAAATTATCTCTATAAAATTGCTGAAAAGCCATAAAGTGGATTGACAAAGAGAAAAGGACTTTTGTGAATATAAGTGGGGATATTAACAGAGACTAAGATCTGATTTAAAGGCTGTAATCTATTGTAAACCAGAACATCTTCCATCTCAAGAATTCAAAGCACTGCATTGTTATCAAGTCCTTTCTACTTACCTCTAAAGAGGGGAGGGGTGTTAAGCTTTTATCATCCAATAATTGGTAAAAGAAGATTATGCTTTAGCTAATCTCTTATTCAAAGGAAGTAACTGAATCTTTTTTTAAAGAGAATTTGGAAAGAATCAGTAAGGAATGCTCAGTAGATGTATTTAGAGGAGCTTGCATAGCTATGTCTGCTAATATTTTAATATAAAGGATAAAAAGTGACTTTATCTTCTAAAGATCCATTTAAGTAGAAGATCTGTGGCTGAACTTCTTATTTGAGTTATCATATTTTCTAGTAAAGCACTGGTGGACATCCAATAAATGAATTTCAAATTGTCAGACAATTCTATAATCCTATTCCTTTGAAATATTTTATGTCAATGGCGAGTGAACATTTGAAACACTATCCTTTCTCTAACTTCAGGTTTAGACATAAATGAACCAAAAGAGAATACTGCATATAACCATATGCCAGTGAACTATAGAAACAAAGGATACTTTACAAGATGCTGCATTTGAAAGTAAACATTTCCTACAACTGTTCTAGGGAGTGATCTTCACAGAAATTCTCATATAGAATTCTCCTATAGAATTACCTGACTCTGGTTTCTTCCCCAAATCCCCAAAACTTTAACCTTAGGCTGTCTATTGTTGACCTCACCCCATTCCTAAGAGGTCTGTAAGGGATGTGCATAAGCGCATCGATGTGCCTACCATTCCTGTCCTAATGTCCCTTTTTATTCATATCCATTTCATGTATTCACAATCATGTTTATACTTTTATCTGTTATCTTATATATGCTTGACAAATAAAATAAAGAGATAGATAGATAGATAGATAGATAGATAGAAAGAAAAGCACTAGATTGTTCTGTGAATGCTAATGTTCTACAGTCCAAAATATTGCTTTTTGAAATGACAATACCTAATTTTGTAATATAGAAATATAATATAGAAATATAGACTATAGAAAATAATTCTGGTTCAAGTTCAGTTTGACTATTGATGTGTTATCTTGTCTATAACGCATGGCTGAAGAAATCTTCAGCATATTGTCAAGGCTGTTTTTAGATTATACATCTCCAATCCATTAGATTGTATATTTTGCCAAGAGCTGAAGAAGTAGTACTCATGAATAGGACATCTGTGAATGACATATATAAACATGGAGAGGTCTTCTCCAGGAAACATATAAAATAGTTATTTAAATGGTGAACCCCATAAAATATATCTTGCCTTGATATTAGCACAACATGTAACTCATGTACAATGGAAGATTTATTAATCTAACACCAATTGATGAGCTATAAATGGTAGTTGTTAGGGATTTGGAATTTGACAAAATGATACGTTTTGTGTTGGCAATCTGCAAAATTTTCATTCCTCTTTAAATCTGATCAGATTCATTCATTAGAACTATAAATGTAGAATTCATGACAGTATAAATGAGTGGGGTCTATGACAATTTGCCGCAGCCAACTCACCATGGTTAACTCTCTATGACTATCTCACCATAGCCAATTTGCCATGGCCAGCTTGCCATGGCCAACTCGCTACAGGACAACTTGCTGCAGGACAAGAGTTACACTAATATCAAAGAAATGGTGGAATAGAATCATTAAAGAAAGGATGCAAATGGAGGGACAAAATGAAATGTGAACGACAAAAAATAAAACAATTTTTAAATTTATTTTAAATAATAAAATTGAATTATGAAATTGTCCCACAGCTAATTGCCCCATGGTGAGTTGGCAATAGCAAGTTGTCCCACAGTTGGCCATGGTGAGTTGGCCATGAGAAGTTGGCCATGGCAAGTTGGCTGCAGTGAGTTGGCTGTGGCAAGCTGTTCTATTCCATGCTGAGTGTGTCACTTATTTTAAGTAACAGTATTTTTTTTAGAAAAATATAATCCTAATCTTTTTGTAATTTATATATTGGAATAAAAACATTATCCATAAATATAGAAAAGCTCATACGAAAGATGACAAAATTGACTAAATTAATATGGCAATGAATTAAGTATTTAAGACTTTAAATGAAGTATCTTGGTTAACTGTGCTACAAATTAATCTGTTATGGGCTCTGATTTGTATTTTTCTAAAAATAGATCACAATAAAAATGGACAGCTAAATGATTGACATGAGCTCATGTATGAACCATGAAAGTCACTGTTTTTAAAATTATAATGATACCTTGCTAAGCTCAGGTTTTGGCATCGTTCAGTGTGGGAACTCACTCATTATGCATTAGCATTAACCATTAATTAAAACATTACAGTTTGTTCTACAAAACATGGGCAAAAATCTTGGTTTTCTATTTTGGTAAACACAGTCTTAGTACATGATGAAAAAGTCTCCTTACTTTTAAAAAATCTCTCCAGAAGTAGATTGCTGAGGTAGAATACAAGGCTAGACTCAGGCTCTCTGCTATGCTTCTAGCCTCTGTTTATGCTTCCTCAGATTTGCGTACAACACCGACAGGATCCCAAATCCCAATTTAAGAGCCCCATCTGATAGGAATGATTTCTTCAACAATGTGAAACACTGTCAAATAAACGATGCTGCTTTTAACGTTCTAGTCTTATTTCTCATTTTGTGAAGGAAACGTTCTATTTACTGTTTTAGATTTATAATCCTAAATGACATTATTGCAGTACTAAAATCTCAGTTGGAAACACAGAATGTCATTGGCAGTAATCTGTCAGTCTGCCTCAGGCAACATAATGAAGAAGAGATGATGGATATTTTTGACAGCAGCTGTTAAGTTTTGTTATGAACTTTATAATTGGTAATTACACCAGAGACACAAATTGTTCAGAATACTTGCATTTTAAATATCAGTTACTAGCCTTATGCTGATGCATTAAAGAGCTCTATCGTCAACAACACTTTGTGGGTCAACTTAATATTGGCCTTATACTAATTGATTGCCAAGAATAGTTATCGAGGTAAGAGAGAATATATTTCCAGATAATATATTTGTGTGAATTGGGAGATGCTTTTGAAAAAAAACTTTTCAGATCCAAGGGTTACAATAACTGTGATCCCGACTGGTATCTTACAGAAAAAAACCCATTACCTGATGGGTTGTTTTTTTTTTTAAGAAAAAAGCCAAAACTTTAAACATGGGAAATGTATTATCTTTAATGGCTGCAAGAGGTCACCAATGAAAGCTATAGAGTCTGTGTTGACCGCTAAGGCCAAGACTAAATATGACTAGATCTCTGTCCCTTTCTGTTTAACAAAAGAAAGTCTGCTTTTTCTGACTGGGGAAAAATATGTACGGTGCACCACTTATGCTCTTAGCAAGAGCAAAAAGGCAAACTCTATAGCAATTTATGAAGCCAAAGAACGAGGTACTTAATACTGTTTTTGGATCAGGTTTTTTCCCCATTTTGTTTCCAATCATAGAGAAAAAAATAATCACATATGTATATTTTCTCAATTCAGATTACCAAGAAATTTGAAATACCTTGCTTCAAAGGGGAATAAATTAACAACAAAAAGACTCACATTTAAATAGTTTTTCCATTATCTTTTAAAAGTAAATTTACTGATGGTCAGCTAAAATTATATTTAGTTTTATTATTGCTATCTTCCACCTATCCTTTGCTTTTAATAAGATATGTGAAGAGACAATCAAGGATCTCCAAGTATTTTCTAGAGTAATGTGTAGTTACCTTAAAAACAGTCAGAATTAATTTGACCTTGTTCACTTATTATCTTCAGAGTGGCAGTTTGCCTTTATGAGTGCCTTTAGATTTATGTGACTGAAGATTTATATCCACAATTAAACACTACTGAGCAAAAATGTGTTGCTTTCTCATTTTCTTTTATATCCTAGGGACTTTTATAGTCTGCTGGCTGCCTTTGTTCATGACACACATATTGAATATTCACTGTCAAGCCTGCCATGTCTCCCCAGAACTCTACAGCGTTAGTATTTGGCTTGGTACATCAACAGTGCCCTCAAACCTATCATCTAAAACCACCTTCAACAATGAGTTCTGTAAAGCTTTCCTTAAGATTCTCTACTGCTGAAAAACTTGTGGAGCTTTGTATTCCTTGCAGAAACAGCAAAGGAAGGTATAGCTGAGCTTGATTAATGTACATCAGGATGAATTTTCTCTATTATTGGTGAATTTTGGACTAATTTTTCTATGGCTTTTCTCTATCACTTAATGTGGGAAATATTTTTGTAATAGTGGGATTCATGAATTTCATGATGTGTGGTAGAGAAAAGTCCTCTACCGCCATATTTGGTATCTAATATATTTTCATTAGATACAGAGTCCAAGGGACACAATTTGATGAGCAGAGCCGATGCCCTGGAATTTGCATCTCTGGCAAACACATATTCTGACATTGTTTTAATGAATCCAATATGCAATATTATTATGATTGCTTGTTGAGCACTTTAATAGAATTACATTTTAAGATATCTCCTAGCATAAATATTTAGGTGTGATAGTCAGATGATTTGCAACTTAAAATGGGAAGACCTTCGGTACTCTTCATTTCCTTCACTTTTTCTTCTGCATGCATATTCAATAAACATCTTTAGTACCATCATTGGCTGCCTATAGACATCGGTATAAAGATCCTGTGGGAGCACACTCTATAACCACCTTATAATGTATCATTGTGAGGACACTTTCATAAGGACACATATAGAACAATTGATCAGACAGGTTACTGTAAAGACTATTTTCCTGAAGCACATATCTGTTCATGTTAATAAATCCACTAGTCCAACCAAATTAGCTACTTCTTTTCATAAAAAGAAGTCATTGTAATTACTTGTAATATATTTAAGGTAAAGGTTCCCCTCGCACATGTGTTAGTCGTTCCCAACTCTAGTGGGCAGTGCTCATCTCCGTTTCAAAGCCGAAGAGCCAGCGCTGTCCAAAGACATCTCCATGGTCATGTGGCCAGCATGACTAAATATCAAAGGTGCATGGAATGCTGTTACCTTTCCACCAAAGGTGGTCCCTATTTTTCTATTTGCATTTTTTACGTGCTTTTGAACTGCTAAGTTGCCCAAGCTGAGACAAGTAATGGAAGCTCACCCCGTTACGCGGCACTAGGAATTTGAACCACTGAACTGCCAACCTTTCAATCAACAAGCTCAGCGTCTTAGCCACTGAGCCACTGCATCCCCTTTGTAATATATTTACTAGGTAAAAAAATTGAATTCAAACAGTAAAATGTGATTTGGATTGTGGGTACATAGGACTTACCAAAACAACTTGAAACCAAATGTACCTTCTCCAAGAATTGAAGGTCAGCTGCAGAAGAAAACTCCACGAGCCCAGGAAATGATGCATTTGGTCAATATGTCCCAAACAGTTGCCTATTGTTACTAACTTGACAACTACAGTGAATCACTTAACAACCTTTAGTAAACTGTGGTAAGAAAGGTTGTAAAATGGGGCAAAATTCACTTAATAAATCTCACACTTAGCAACAGAAATTTTGGGCTCAGTTGTAGTAGTAAATCGAGGACTATCTATACTTCAAAATTTAAGGTATTCTACGCTCTTGTATGAAAATAACATGCTAGCAAATAGGTGTTAAGGAAGAAGAGGTTTGAGGATAACTGACTTATTCACTGAAACAACTCTTTGATTTGTAGCTGTACATTGAAAAATTGTATGAGTTGAAATCAGACGAAATAAGGTCTATATACTAATATTCATCAATGGTGCCCTCCTGGAGTTCTGAAAAGCCCTTAAAACCCTTTGGCCCTAGGACTGGAATTAATGTGTTTATGGTGAAGCTATCATGTTTCATTTTAATAGTTGGTTTTAGTTTGGGCTGTATTGTTTCCTTTTATGTTTTCAATTGTTTTAATTTACTATTAGATTTTGTAAGCCACTCAGAGTCCAATGGGATGGGCAGCTATAATAAATCTAATAAAAGAAAAAAGAAGACAAAAATAATACCAATAGTATTGTGATCCCAAAACATCTGGAGCACCACTTGAACACTTAGACATTGACAAAATCAGTCTACTACAAAAGGCAGTTTTTACTTAGAACAACTTACATTCTGAAATGGAACACCAACACAGGCAACCAATGCAACTCACACTGTAGTGGTGTTACATGTTTGAATACCCAATCAAAACATGAGATAAGGTAAATCCATTAAGATTTGTTCTTGACAAATTCAGTCTATCTGTCCAGTCTTCATATTGGCTTTTTGCAGGATCATCTTGCCTGGTCTTCCCACTCTCACAGTTTTTCTCTATTTTATGAGTTCCCTCCCTCTTTCTCTTCCTCATACCTTACTGCATTTCCCAGATATAATACAAAAATTTAAGGCTCTTATTAAAGTTCCCCATGCAGTATAATAAATTTAATAATATAAAAACTTTTTGACATTCAAATATAGTATAAAAATCCAGTAGAAAAGAAAGTTGAACCAAATAATCTAAAGAAATCTGAAATACATAATTTGTTGTATTTGCTTTTACTATCAAAGCCTTATGCATCCCACTCTCAAAACATTATTGTAAAAGGATATTGTTGAAAGAGTGCAATCCATACCCTTGAGATAAAACAGCTATCTTTTGATATTATTAAAATCAGGGTCTCTAACAAGCAGCTTACAACATATGAAAAAAGCTCTCTATCTAACAAGAACACAGAGGACTTTAAGGAATGCATTATTTTAAAACATTTCCACTATCAGAAGTGTCCAAGTGAGACATAATTCAACAGGAACTATTTTTCCTATGATTTTTAGCTACTGTATGTCACCTCTTCCCGATATATTTAAAAATAATAATAATAAATTAATATACAATAGTAGTACACCTGTATCTCAAATAGATGTAGAATTGTTTTCCCATTGTTCCTATTAGTTGATGTTCTTTTCTTCTCATTGCAGTTCAAATGTCCATAAGTGAATATCATTAATACAATTCAGAAAAGTATGTGAATTCTTCTAGAGAATATCCTTATTTTTATCTTTTTCAAAGATTAATATCTCTGGAAAAAAATCTCAATTTTCCTAAAATTATAAGGACTTAGAAAGTTGTACTCAGATATGAGATGGCAGGCAAAATATGGATTTTCTTTTATCATGGGTGTCTACCCTCATAACAGCTCTTCATAATCTTAATCCAGAAGGAGAAGCCAGGTTGGGGAATCTGCTTTTTACATATCTGACCTCAGAGGGCTTGTCTGCTGATAATCTTGCTTAACTGATCCAACTTATCTTCTTTCAAAGCATTTCGGATAGAAGAAAAGAAGCTAAAGTAATGCTGAAAGTTATGCATCATAAGAAGTACATAAGCCAGCAGCTCTTTGGTCATGACGAGGTGATGAATATAGGCACGACTGTGGTTTTGACAGCAGTAGCATGAGCATCCATTTACTAAAGGATTAAAATCATCCTGGTACCTAAAAGAGAAAAGCACATTCATGAATAAGAAGTAAATCATCCATGCAGCTAAAGCTACACTTTGGGTCCAGTGGAGTTACTCTAAAAACTAACTATAAGCTAATTGCTGACTACAGCATGAACACTTAATGATCACTGATATTATCATCATTATATGCCGTTATCTATATACATGGTACTTTACAAAAATGTCAGAACAGGTCATCAGTTTAAGGAGCTTACAATCTAGAGACATGCTAACATATTTGCTGTAATACTGTGGTTCAAATTAACAATTGATACTAGATCAGTTGATAAAGGACTTATAAGTCAAGAGAACCCCAACCAGAATGTTATGGAATTTAAAAACATGTGCTGTCATGATCCTCACAATGAAAGATTTTAGCACATTTTTTCTCTGTACTTTACTACTTTTATTCAGACTTTTTAAAAAATAATGATTATATTATTTTATTGTATTTCCCAGTGGTCCAACCTGCATAGAAAAAGTATGAAAAGGAATGTTTAATATGGGGAACTGCCTCTACAAATTTGACATGTTGGGCTTTTTTTAAGAACTTTTTTTAATACATGACATGATTAGAGCAGGACCAAGATAGTGGGAAACAAGTAACAAGACAGAACCAGCAAGTATGACCCTGTTGTCATCTATGTCACTCATGTGGAGAAAAAACACTCTGAGAGAGCTCTATTATATTTTTAACATTATAAGAGATCCATGTAACCAGACTGTTAAGCACATAGTTGCAAAAACAACCTGATAAAGATATCTAGGAATCCTATTAACCTCATAAAATTATACGGCTCAACACATCATATAATAGGACAGTTAAGGTTTCATGAATGGTCCTAACTATAAGATCATCCCCCGATAATGTCTAAAGCAAGCCATGAAAAAAAAATTTTTTTTTAAGGCTGTGATCTAATTTTTCCTTGGCTCAAACATACCTAGTTTTAAAAGCATCAACAGTATTTAGTAGCAAATAGGAGACAGAATACTTATTCAATAGCAACCAGGAAAGAATGATTAGTGGCATTCTGCAGAATTATTGATTAGCCATGACTTGACTCAGTAAATTCATCTGCAAAATGACTTAAGAGTTTCTTTAAATTCAATGGGACTTGTTTTCAGATAAGTAAGTATAGCATAAAAAAGGACCCTTTGATGACATGGGTTTCCATGTGATGTGTCAGGTCATGCAAAATTTGAAGAGCTAAGGTTTTCTCAGAGAAAAAATTGAGAATTTTTCTCTTCAAAAGCTAAGCCTCCGTTAGGGCTAAAACTTCATTTCTTGAGTGAAATTGGTAAGCAAGCACAATATTAATTTTCAGCAACTGTGATCAGAAGTCGTTCTCAAGATGGCAAAAAAAAAAAAGGTGGGAGTGGGGAATATTAAGCAACCACCTGTTTATGAAAATAGGCCCACACTGTTCAGGAGAACTTATTTCCCAATTAATGCAAAGGCCACTATAATATTACTCGGGACCTACACACAGGAAAAACTGGAATTTTAAGTAAACAAAAAACAACATACTTTATTTCTTTCAGATGTATTTCAAATGAAGTCATTTCTTGAGCTTCACTGCATGTTTCATCTTTTGTTTTTTCATCATCTTTCCTCACCTCTGTTTTTTCATCTTCTTTTATATCTGCAATAAAGGAGAAGTTCATACTTAAAGGCTATGGCACTATTTAAAATATTTAACTAGTTGTCACAAAATATACAATCAAATAGTTTTGATACTTACAAGGAAGTAAAATAGGGGAAAGGGAGGCAATCTAATGTTAAAAGCTTAATGGCTATATTTCTCATTGTTTTATAACTATCCATCCAAACAAAATAAGCGATACAACATTCTAACTAAATTGTATTAAATGCAATGTGGCGTTTTACTTATTTTCAATTAAAACAGATTCATGTTCTATCAATTCTATCAAGCTATAATTGCACTCAACAATGAACTAAAGAGCCACCATCAGTGTGCTGTTGGACAGTATTACTTGGTCTGTTATGTGGAAGTTTGGATGATTTAGGGGTCGAGAATTGTGGTGGGTGGGAGTGTGTTTAGGGATTGTTGTGTGTTGGACCTGGTCTTTGGGTGTTAAGTGAATTTTATTGTATGGGTATACTGTGTATACCCATACAATGACAATCAAGTTATTTATGATTTATTTATTAGTTATTAATTTACTCTTACATTTTAATCAGAAAGTTGAGGTTGAGCCATCAAGGCAGTGATATAATCTTAAAAAGGAAAGCTTTTTATTTTCCAACTGTAAATGTCTATCAGGATGAATCTTTCATAATCACGATCAGGAGAAAAGATATAAAATACATAGAAATCCTATTCATTTTTTGAGTATTCTATAATTAGATTATGAGTTTGTATATACTTTAATAAATGCACAAAGACTTGACAGCTTGTCTTATAATGGTGGACAAAATAATAGATCATTTAATATTTGCACTTTACTGTAGAATCTGTATGACTTATAAAATTGTGAGAAGCTTCTAAAAAAGGTGATAATAATAACTTTATTGTCATTGTATGTATATACACAGTATACCCATACAACGAAATTCATTTAACACCCAAAGACCAGGTCAACACACATAACAATCCCCAAACACACTCCTACCCACCACAATTCCCCACCCCTAAACCACCCAAACATCCATACAACAGACCAAGTAATACTGTCCAATAGTTCACTGATGGTGATAAAAGATATAAAAGATCTGAGCGGTCAAGGCATGAAAATCAATAGCCATTAAGAATCTTGGTTTCTTCAACCATATGGAGTTGAAATGAAATTGCTAATTGCTGATGCTGATCATCAGCAAAACCTTGTTTTAGTAAATGAATAGGGGGAAGAGATCCTATTATTCAAAGAGATATCAAATATAAGTCACTGGGGTGATTTCCATCATTTCCAAAATCTCTTTACCAAAATTATGGAAATTAGATCACATGCATCTACTTATATCATTTATGCAATGAAATTATTACAGTAACTGTGTAAACTGTTGTAGAACTTTAGTTCTCTGAATGAAAAATCTGCTGTTCTGAGATCTGCTAAACTGAGGTTTTACTATAAATAATAGTGGTCTTAATTATAATCTTAAGCCTCAATTGGAAATTGTACTTCTAGTATAACAAGTAAGATTTGTTTACAGTGCAATAGGACAAAAAGGAGAATGTGATTAACAACATAATTAGAACATTCTCAGAAGGATGTTAAACAGAATACCCATACAGATTGGACTCTTAAGAATTTTAAAACTCACATTACCAATATTTTATTCAAATATCCCCATGCGCACAAGATTATCAAGACCAATACCTGCTGATTCAGGATTCAATTGATAATCATAACTGAAGGACAAAGCACAGTGTCGTTCTGTCACCTGATAAGGAAAACAACTGTCAAAAATATCTATTCCTCTTTTAATGCACTCCAGAACTTCATCTGGTTTACCAATTCCATGGATTAGTCTGCAATAGACCAAAAAAGAAAAAAAGAAAAAAAAGCCATTTTAAAATAATACTTGATACATATTTTTGCAATTCATTTTGTTCTCCTTCTATTCATACTCACCTTTCCCATTTTACCTTGATAAATTCTGGAGTTATACTTACAAGTTCCGAGTTATACTTACAATAATTATGTCTAATAGTGAAGTCAGGTAGATATTTATAACTAGTCCCAAACAACCAACAAAGTTTCTGAGTAATAGGTGAAGCATGATTTATAAAGCCTGAGAGAAGTGGAAGGCCTTATATCCTCTCTAAATATCTTGGGATTCACATACTCTGATTTATCAGAATTCCAAAACAAACGTGCTCCAAAATTCAGAAGTAGATGAGAAAAAAGGCTAACTTCCTATCCTACATTATGAGGTAATTTATATGACAGTTGCTCCTTGTTGTATATGTTGTGTATAAAGCATTCTCTCAAAATGGACAGCCTCCAGAAGTGTTGTACTTCTTCCAAATCTGGCTACAGAAAGGAAGACTGGATGGAAATTCTGGGAATCATCTGTAAAGGTAAAGGTAAAGGTTCCTCTAACACATATGTGCTAGTCGTTCCCAACTCTAGGGGGATTTAATCCAAACTTTCTCTACAATGTAAGAGGGAAGATACAAAAAAATATAACTATTTTCTGTTTCTAAGTCCTTCAAAATTCCCCAATAAATATCAAATTGCCTTGCATCCCAATGGACATTATATTTGACCAATGACAGTAACTATTTCAGTGACACACTGGAATGGGTAATGAAATTGTAACAACCAAGAGACTGCAATTTTAATTTCTTAAACATGTTAGTTTATGTCTATTGCTGATTCATGATATATGTTCCCTCAACAGTGAAAGAAAATGGAAAATGGAACACTCTCATTGCCTAAAACTCTGAAGGATACATCATACTTATGTGTGTAATGTGGCCCTAAACATTCCAATTGCAGATTCCAGTATCCTCAGATTCTTGGTGGTGGGGTTACTTTTCCAAAATAAATAGAGACAAAATTCAACCATACTATCAGAGGGTATTTTAATGATATTATTGCACTGCCAGAATCTTCTGTACCATTCAGAAAGGACGGAAAGCTGCACTGGGCTCCTGGCATTATTACACCACCACAGAACTATATGTAATGATGGTATTGTAATATACAGAACTTCTCAAAACTGAGCATAAAAATATACCTGAAAGTTCATTTGATCTAATGGCTAATGTACTGGACTTGAAGCAAGGAAACTTTAAGTTCTACTCTTGCTTTGGCATGAAAACTAACCAAGGGACTTTGTAGCCTTAAAACATCCTCTCCTAGCCTTAAAACAAGCCAATGGCAAACCACTTTTGATATGTTGACTAGACTTGTCCATACCATCATCCCGAGTCAAGTTTGGTTGAAGGCAAACAAAAACAACAACAAAAACCCTATGCATAAATACACAATACACTCACTTTTTAGAATTCTCTTGTTGTAATGGAAAAGCAAACCAAAGAAAAAGGATACATCACAGTACTAGTATTTGCAAATTTGACTTTCAGAATTTCTAACTTAACCTAAGCTTGCTGTGATCAAAATAATGTTTTGAAATACAAAAGAAACAATGTTTTACCAACAGCATTCATAAAGGTCTTCTTGGGGCTTGAAAATGTAGCTGGCTTTACCAAGCTTCATGCACTGTTATTAACGATGCCAGACTCTAAATTCATTTGGCACGTCTGATAAGACTGGAAAGGTAAAGGGCTCTCCACAGGAGTAATGTGCTAACAACTATATAAATTAGTTTTTAAGCTTCCTGAATAAGATAATTACATTCTATTAACAAAACAATTACACAATTCATTAACATTTGTAGTTCCTTAAATGCAACTTTTCTAACAGCAATCTAAGATATTTATTAAAAATAGAGTGATGCCTGCAAAATTTGACTGACATACTGTTATCCCCTATTATTTGTACAATGCATATCTTTATCGCAATCTGAGAGACCGAAGATGATAATTATTGTAAAAATGACCTGTTTATCATGAAGAAGGCAAAATGGGTTATCATTCAATATAAACTATTTTTGAAACTTTTTGGTGAGAGTAAAAGAAAATTGGGTTTTCTTAAGGAACATTGGCAATAAGATTAGAAGCTGAATTAGACAACTCTTTGGAATTATAATGGTCTTCTTCCAAAAGAAACCAATTCTTGTTTTTTCCACGCAAAGACACATACTCACTGGAAACCATGTTGTTTTCCCATGTTGTATACTCCAGATAGAGGGGGGTGGATGGGTTCCATTTATTGGTTGAGTCTTTGTATATACAATGTTTTGAGTAATCAGATGTTACATTGTTTATTTTTATTGTATTGTTTTTTGTCTTGTTATTTATTTGATATTGTGTACTATGTAGAATCATTTTGGAATCAGGCAGTGTGTAAATCAAATCAAATCAAAAAATATTCAGAGCTTCAGTTGGCAGCATTCTTTACTAAACATGGTTGTTTGCAGATGGCTTCATAAAATAAAGATCTGCAATTCACAGCATGAGTTTTTGATTGAGGCTACATTGTCAACTTGAAGTAGTAGTACAATAGTTGAAATATACTAGGAACATTTGACATTGATATTTTTTCAAAATGATAATTTTATGGTGCTAAATGAATTAAGAAAAATAATGTATATTATAATTGTATGTATCAGTATTAATTAATTGGCAATAACTTCAAACTTAATGGAATCACAAATTCCAACCTTTTCCCCCTGACTTTGAATGTAATTGAATGAATGACACAACGTAAGTTTTAAAATATCTCCAAATTGCTTTTTAAAAAATTGCAATTTTATTACTTCCTTGCATAATTGTGGGTGCTCTGGGCAATAAAACGAAGGGATGGGGCAGTTCATGCAGCAAACATCAGCTGAGAATTTTTGAGCCTGTCTTAAGTTACTAAAATCTGCTTTTGTAATACCACCTAACACAATGTCTCATCATACATTCAAAAGTGCTCTGTGTTTGTGAAAATCCATCCAAGTGCTGCATTAGATATGCTTAAAGAAAAATCCCATTTAGCTCTGACCTTGGTTTATCTTCTGGCAGCTCAGCTGTAACTGAGGTTAAGAGCTCCAATTTAGTCTCTTTAGTCATGGTATTTCCTTGAAAGGCATCCAAAAGAAATCCAGCCACCGGTCTTTTGGCAGTCTCCCTGGCTGATCTTAGTCTTTCCTCCAACACATCTCCACCTTCGATAACTCCAATCATCAAACTCTGTTTCAATTCCTGGTATGAAAGGAAGTCATATATATGTAAAATATGAATAAATCCTTTGGTTCAACAGATGTTGGACAGAGTTGGAACGGAAACTAGTCTGCTTTCCTGCAGATTGCTGCACTAGTGATATCAAACAATAAATATAGGGTGAGCAAAGAACATAAAACTTAAAATAAGCTCGCATTTATTTCTTCTTCCATCCCGTATTATGATCTTAAGCAATACTTTAAATACATGTATGATTCATAGTCCCACTATTGATGGCTCTGGTTAAGAATATTTTAACTATTATTTAACTATTTTTCCTAGCAGATTGAAATTTTCTTCCATCAATGACATGTAATTTTCCATTCGGGTCTAGATTGCCACTTCTTTATAAAGATCTCTGGGCAGGGTGGATAAAAATCAATGATTTTTTTTAAAAAAAAATTTTAAAAATTGGATTTTTTAATTTAAATCAGATTTTTAAAATTTTTATTAAATTTATTTTAATAAAATGCTTTTGGAGTAAAAATCTATCTAAAGATAGTTTTCTATTTAAGATACATCAATAATTTAGTTTATTTGGCATGAAATGGACCTTAGTTATGTAGCATGAGGCTGTATATTCTGCAATATTGTGACTGTCGATGCATCGCTGTGGAACAGAGATGACAGTTGCTCTTTAAAAATTATGATTTAAATAGAGTTGATTTAAATCAAGCCTTTTTGCTAGTGATTTAAATCAACTTGATTTAAATCAAATCCATCCTTCCTTTGGGCATTATTTTTGCTACCTGAAGTTTAAACTATTTTTTTTTCTTTTCTTTTAAAAGGCCAAATGATTAATACAAGAGCAATTTTTGTTTTGGAAAGAAAAGACAGTGTATGTTACTAATTTCTCAATGCATACATTAAACTTACTTTTTCATTATAATTGGCATTTCTGCTAACACAAAGATATAGACTCCATATGAAATCTATTTGGTATTATTATTTTGAATATTTATTCCAAGCTTCAAGGGCTTTATGAAGACAAGATATAAACATTTTAAATAAAATGATATTCACAGATTCTGACACAATGTAACTGGAATGGCTCCAATTAGAGTGCTGTGGTATTTTTGCAAAGGGGTTTATGAAAGAGTGCGCAACGACACGGCCCTAAAATAATTTGATTTATCATTATAAAATTAAATTATTAATACAAGGGGAAATGAATCATTATACTTAATTCTATACAACAAAAAGAAAACAGAAAGAAAGAAAAAGACAGTGTTCTATAGATTACATAATATGGGAGTTGTCAGAAACAATCCAGGAATTCTGCAAGCTGTGTTTATCAAAACATCTAAAACTTAGCAAGTAACTGCAATGCGTAATATACATCTCAAAAAGATTTAACTCTTACTGGAGAATTTTCTTGCAGCTGTAGACATTCATCCAAAAAGCACAATGATCGATCTACAGATTTCCTGGCTTTCTTTCTGGATATGTCTCCTGAAATAGTGTCTCCATCTGATAAACACTGGAACCAGTCTGGCTGGATAGCCTTTTGGATGTCCATGAACTTTGACGCTGTGAGTTCTTTCCGTCCCCTATTGTTCCATATAGATACAGCCTGTCAGAAGTTTAAAAAAGAAAAAAAAATGATTTTATTCACTGTGAATTAATTCTTCTACTTGTTTTCCATCTGGCTATGCAGGAATCTTCAGTTGCTGCCATTATTACTATCATTCCTTTAAAAATAGTAGGGAGGGGAGTGAATAGCCAAGACTGAAAAGTCAGGAAAGTACTCAAGTTTACTATACCTTCTTGCTGTTGTAGCCATGAGGGGAACAAACAGCAGGGTCTTGAAGGGAACAATATAATATTGATTCTGGCATACCTAAGTCCAAAATAAAATGTTATTCTTTAATATAGAAACAATGAATTTTTTATTATACTGCTGTATCACTTAAACTATTAATAGCCAAGTCTCCAAAAATTATAACATTCCACTAAACATTTCTAGTTACTTTTCAGGATAATGTAGGAGGAAGATCTACATTGTTAGTTTCTGGTAACAAAAAAATCAGAAGGAATCTGATACCAACTTATCAAACTTTTTTCTTTTTAAAGGGCGTATGTTTTCAGGAGCTAAAGCTCACTTCATCAGATGCACAGAATAGCTAGGCTGTTGTATGATATAACTGGTATAGGATTTAAGGATTTAAAATGTAATAATAAAAATGGAGAGGACTCTAGGTTTGAAACACCATACAGATTACAATAAAAATATGTAAAATGTATTCCAAATAAATCCTAAGTCATTTCATGAACATCTTTTGCAACAAGCAAAAGTCAATCACCAATGCCATCTCTATCCTGCAATTTCAAATGGATCGTGTCTTTATCAACCTCGTCCTTATTTAAATTCAAAAGCATACCTCCTGGATCATAACTGATCAGAAATTAGTGAACAAAGGTTGCCAAAAGCGTGCCTTATTGGGGTCACCCATAAAGAGAATTAATTCTATTTCCAGGGATTCAGCTCCCTAAACTGTCAAATGGGAGTATCACATTTATTGATTTCACTTAGACAAAGAACATACGTTTCTTTTGCAATGTCAACTAACAGCATTGCAAGAAAACATCAAAATTCCTTACCGACTTTCTTACAGTTAATTAAAATGAAGAAATTTACTATTGCCAATAAAGGAGAATATACATAGCTTAAGAGTTGAACTGTGGAGTTCTTAATGCACTCTGAACAATCAAGCTGAGACAGCAGCAAGGACTCCACATTTGTTATTGTTCCCATCATGGGGGCTGGAGAATAAAGGGGGACAATGAATTCCTGCTCACACATTTTTTTTTGCTTTCTTCCCTGTTCTTTCCTCCTTCCATTCCTCACCAGGAGGCAGATAGGTGGCCTGGAAATTATCACAACATTGGTGAAAATCAGGATCACACAGTAGCCTGGCAGCACTGAACTGGTCACAACATCCCCAGATTTCATTCCTTTGGGAGTATTGGGTCTTGGCATTTTGTAAGTTAGCTCATTGGAGATACTTTGTTGGCAAAGTATGATGCACTTCTTTGCCCAGTTAAAGGTTAGAGACATAAGAGTTCTAGTGGCATGTGGATAACACTCCATTCCAAATAATTTTAGATGCAATAACACATACTTTAACATGCTTCATTAATGATGAAAAGCCACCCCTATACTTTTACCTATGAATTTTCCAATTCCTTCTTTATATTCCTGCAAGACCTCTTGAAGATCTGCTCTGCATCCAAACAGAAACATGTTAGACAACTATATAATTCATGCATTTTAGACATTAATGCACAATATGTAAATAATGCAGTTAGAAAAACATCTCAGTGTATGAATTCACTAAGTGATAGCTGTTTAGCCACTGAACCCAGAGTGATTCTAACCACAAAGAGAGTCCCCTATAGTTTCTCACTATCCAACAAATATTTTGAATCTAATATAGTTGAGGAATCATAATGCAAAGAACTTCTCAAAGTGCAAAACAGCTTTCTCTTAAATTACTAATGTTGGTAAACATGATCAGCAAACTAAAAGTTTATGCAATTTAATGCTAACATATAAAACCACCATTGAAATCTCAGGCTGCAATCCTAGAGCAAAGAAAAAGAATTTTGAGAATGAATCCTGTTGAAATTAAAGGGGTCTAGATTTGCACAAATAGGACAGCAGTATTTGAATGTAATTCTATCAAGAATGCAAAAATTATACTTACATACGTATACATACATACATACATATATAAAACATACACATATCTCAAAAGAAATCAGATCAAAGTCTGCATTTGCCTCATCTATTTTACCTACAAAGGCTGAAATTGCACTCACAGTGTTGTAAGTGAAATCTGGGCAACCACAGGAACACCTTGAACATTGTGTAGTGTATCATGGGTAAGGTGTGGTGCTGTTCCCATTTTGGTATAAAGCAGACACCCTGGAATTTCGAACGACTGAACTGCTTTCTTGCCGAGATTTGTCAGTGTCCCAAGGCGACAGCCATCAACTATTTTGCAGAGATTTAATTTCATCTTCATCAACACACCTGAGAGAACAGCAAATGATCAATAAGCAGAGCCCTTAGTCATCTTGAATCAATTTTCCCTAAGTGTTTTTTTTAAAAATTGATTTATATGCTGCCCTTCTCCAGAGACTCAGGGCGGCTTACAATGCGTTAAGCAATAGCCTTCATACTTTGTATATTTATACAAAGTCAGCTTATTGCCCCCACAATCTGGGTCCTCATTTCACCTACCTTAGAAAGGATGGAAGGCTGAGTCAACCTCGAGCCAGTTGAGATTTGAACTTGCAGTAATTGCAGGCAGCTGGATATTAATGTTTTGGTCATGATGTATTATTTATCTTACACTGATATTCTATGACATTTTGTATCATGGAGGGCATTACTATTTTCCCTGCATTCAAATAAAAGCAATGAATTACGATGCACAAGTTTTGTTTTTCAACTCTCATAAGCACCGGGGTGAATGGACTACGTGAAGTAGAGTCCAAAATATGTAAAGACATCAGGTTACCTTACTCTATACATCAAAACATGCCACTTATATGGACTAGAAAACAATAAATATTTATAACACCCATACTTGACTGGAATAACACTCTGTGGTATAGCTACTAAATCTGGGTTTCATGCAAAAGTCTATATCGGGGCGGTAAGGGGTATATTTTCTTGTTTCTTTATATTAACATCTTGTGGTCCTCCGGATTTTTGCAACCCAAATTTGGAAAGCCTCATAATCCTGAATATTTTAATTCCATTAAATGAAAAAAGTTTTTAGTTAAATCTTAAAAAGGCTTGATACTTTTCTCTGTATCAGTGGCATTCCAAATTGTATTAGTAAAGCGAGTATAGTTGAAACTTTTTTTAAAAGCGTATTTCGTTTGTAACGGACAGAAAACCCAATCCGATGCCCTCCAAATGTGCTTTCTTCAAAAGGCAACTGGACTTTGTTCAGAACGGAGGAAACTTCTTGGATTAGAAGCGAAACGTTTTCAGGGGGAAAAAAAAGTAAGTTCAGTTGCCTTTCGAAAAAGCACCTTTGGGGCAACCGTGACCGATGACTGAGAGAATCTCCATTCAGCTCCAAACGTGAGGTAGGTAACAAAACGTCTCCCGAATCAGCGCGGTGAGGGATATA
Source organism: Ptyas mucosa (assembly GCA_012654045.1). Lineage (NCBI taxonomy): Eukaryota > Metazoa > Chordata > Lepidosauria > Squamata > Colubridae > Ptyas > Ptyas mucosa. The sequence continues at coordinate 11,558,518 of WNWU01000016.1, forward strand.
GAAGCCATCATTACGATACAACTGGAGGCATCAGGGGGGCTTTTTAGGGGGGAGTGGAAGTATCTAGTCCTACGGAAAGACTATATTTTTTTAAAAAGTAGGAGACGAAACTAGCAAGCCTCGGAATTCCACGATCCAGTACCTGCTTTTGGCCTAGAGCAGAGGTCTTCAAGCTTGGCCGCTTTAAGATTTGTGGACTTCAACTCCCAGAATTCTCCAGCCAGCTATGCTGGCTGGAGAATTCTGGGAGTTGAAGTCCACAAGTCTTAAAGCGGTCAAGCTTGAAGACCTCTGGCCTAGAGCGTAAATAGCAATTGAACCCCGCGCAATTACACTTACACATCAATCCCCGCACGCGATAACACGCCGTGTCCGTTACAGCTTTTGATTTTTTTTTCGTAACGCCGGTTCTCCAATGGAGAATACGTACGTCATAAAAAGTCGACGGCGCGGGTTTGATAGGAAGGAGGGAGAGAAGCGCCCACTAATTGGCGGAAATGTTGCCATGACAAAGCGTAGGGACGCCGCTCTCGAGCGAGGGAAACGGACCGGTTTGGGACGCTTTGCCTTCTACGTCGGTTATCGGTCCGGCTTTAAAGGAAAGGAGTTCGAAGATTGCGAGGTGGAAAGGAAATCGAGGGGGGGGTGGGGTTCTCCTTCGGGCTTTTTCAATGGCGGTCGTGCGATCCCGTCCTGAGCTTTATCGTTGGCGTCGTTTCAATCAGCCAGCATCGCGGCAAAAGGTAAAAAAAAAAAAAAACAAGGACGTAGACCTGGTCCGCTGCTTACTGCTGTGCCGGCTATTCGATGGTCCCATTTTTTGGATAATGTTAAAACCTGCCTTTATTTCATGTAACTGAGCAGCAAGGAAGTGCGTGTGCAGGTAGTCCTCGACTTACGACCACAATGGAGCCCCCCCCCAAAAATTCTGTTAAGTGAAAGATTTGTTAAATGAGTTTATTTATATATTTATTGGTTCGATTTATATGCCGCCCTTCTCCGGAGACTCAGGGCAGCTTACAATGCGTCAAAGAGCCTGAGTGGCATAGGAGGCTAATGCCTCCAACTAAGGGCAGCGTTTAACATCCAGCTGCCTGCAATTGTTGCAAGTTCAATTCTCACCAGGCTCAAGGTCGACTCAGCCTTCCATCCTTTCTAAGGTGGGTAAAATGAGGACTCGGTTGTGGGGGCAATAAGCTGACTTTGTATAAAAATATACAAAAGTATGAAGGCTATTGCTTAACGCATTGTAAGCCGCCCTGAGCCTCCGGAGAAGGGCGGCATATAAATAAAAATTTAAAAAAAAAGCAATAGCCTTCCTACTTTTGTATATACCTGCTTAGTAGGGCTTTTGGCCCCCCCCAAGCGGTGTTCTTTTTTATACAAAGTCAGCTTATTGCCCCCACAATCTGGGTCCTCATTTTACCTGCCTCGAAAGGATGGAAGGCTGAGTCAACCTTGAGCCTGGTGAGATTCGAACTTGCAGTAATTGCAGGCAGCTGGTGTTACTTAACAGCACTTTAATCTGCTGCGCCACCAAGGCTCTTGTTTTGCCCCATTTTACGACATTTCGTGTCACAGCGGTTAAGTGAATCCATTTGCTTGTAGGTATTGGTAGTTATCCAGTATCTTATTGCACATTCTTTTTGTTCGTTCTCTGACTCATTATGTATGCCTGGAATTCTTCCTGCCAATGCTGTATATGGAAATAAATGTAGAGCGCTATCTGCTCTTTTCCCACAACCAAATATTTTCTAAGGCAGGATACTTTTTATTATGGGCGTTTTGACTATAAGTGAAAAAAAACATCTGGAGCTCTTAGTACATTATACACATATATATATATAGCACAGAATGAAGACTCTCATTATTCAGTAAAGTTGAAGAGACCCCATTAATCAATCCAAAGGGATCGCATGACCTTGGGGCACAGCAACCATCATAAATATGAAATAGTTGGCAATTTTGATCAAATTTATGTATTATTTATTTATTTATTAGTTCAATTTATATGCCGCCTTTCTCCAGAGATTCAGGGCGGCTTACAATGCATTAAAAAAAAACATCATAAAAACATTTAAAAATTAAAACATTAAAACCCATTCACACCATTCATGGCCGGATCTCACAAGATCGTAACAGCGAGATCAATGGCCCCAGGCCTGCCGGAAAAGCCAGGTCTTCACTGCTTTTCGGAAGGCCAATAGGGTGGGGGTGGTCCAGACCTCAGGAGGTAACTGGTTCCAGAGAGCTGGGGCGGCCACAGAGAAGGCCCTCCCCCGCGGGCCCACCAGCTGGCATTGTTTAGCTGATGGGACCCGGAGGAGACCAACTCTGTGGGATCTTACCGGTTGCTGGGAGCTATGTGGTAGAAGGCGGTCTCGAAGATAACCTGGCCCTGAGCCATGTAGGGTGATCATGGGTCAACTGAAAAACAGTCCTATAACACTTTTTACAGCACCATTGTAACTTTGAACAGTCACTAAACAAACTGTTGTAAGTCGAGGACTACCTGTACTCAGAGCATACAGAACTCGTTGCCACAGGTTATGGTGAGGGCCAACTGAAATTGGACCAATTCATGGAAACTCAGAGTACCAATGGGTATCTATCAGGATAGATGTAATGAGAAGTAGCAGTTGCTGGGCAGCAGCAGATTTCTAGTTTCGCAGGAGCTTCCTTAATCATCTGGTTCTTGCTATGCAAAACTGGGCTCTTTTTCTTATTCAAAGGGCACTGTTGCACTGTGATAAAATTCAGTGTCTTATTACAGAAAAGATAACATCTACTTCAAGTCTAGCTCAACTAATGTGAACGCATTGATGTGGTTTTCTTGGAGAAATACAGAAGCAGTTTTTGAGTTTTTTGTGCAGCCAGCATCTGAGTTGCTTTTTTGACTTCTCAGTCTATCCTACAGCCCTAAAATGTCTCAGTGGTTTCCCATCTAAAAAATAATTAGATCTGACCCTATGTAACTTTTTGAGATCAAAGCCAGCTTTGCACTGCCATGTAAGTGGGCCTTCTTACAGAAGTTATGAATAACCACTAGAGCCCAATGAAAGAAAACAGAATAAAACATTTTTCTATGCACACCTAAGTATGTGTACTTCAATCGCTCCTTTAAATGTGCTTGGAGTAATAACTAATATTTTGTCTCATTTATTTTGAGAATATTTGTTGTAAAACTTGAGTTAATGTAAATCAAAGACATGCCTACTGAATAGCATTATATAAATATAGTAAATAAAAATATACTAACTAGTTTCATTAAAGTTTTACAAAATGGGATAAAAGCATTCTTATATAAAAGCATTCATAGAGATTTCTTAATTTTACTCTAATTTGATCTTTAACTGGAAATTAAAATATTTGATTCTTTAATTCCCAGCCAAAGTTTGATGCTGACAGTATAGAGCACTGGATAAAGGTAAGGAAAAATAAATTAATGCTCAGTCTCAAATATCTGGGGAAAAATACTTCTTACTGAGTGGGAAGAAATCTTGAGTTCCCTAGTAAAGATTCATTTAATTCAATGAGACTCGTTTTCTGAATAATTATGAATGATACTGGACTGTTAATTGCAGAGATGTTAAAGTCTATTACAATTATTATTAGAAGAAAATAAACGCATGTCAATTTAATTATGTTGAGAAATGTGTATAAATCTATAAATCTACTGAGGTTATAAATGTGTATAAAGATATACTTTACTGATTACTGATAGAACCATAATGGTTAAGGATTGGACTAGGACAGTCCAAATTCATGCCCTCTCTTAGTAATGGAAATTTTGAGCCAGTGACTCTTCCAGCCCAATCTACTTCAAAGTGTTGCTGTTATAAGGATAAAATGAAGGGGAGCCCTTTTGTAAACTGCCCTGAATTCTTGGAAGAAGGGGTGTGTGTGTGTGTGTGTGTGTGTGTGTGTACACATCTATGTAGTAGGACAGATAACTTAAATTCTAGCATTTTAGTGGATGCTATCTTAAGTATTAATATGCTTCTCAGTTTCAAAAAAATTATATGTGGCTAACAATTTTAATATAAAATAATGTATCAATAAAGGAGATACCCTTCAATACATATAAGGACCAATCAAAATCAAAAAGATAAAGCCAGCAGAATAAATACCATGTGCTTCCAACCTTATTGCCAATCAAAATATCTTCTCTTGTGTTAGACAAAATAAGTCGATCTTAATAACATTTCTATTATTTATTTTTTTAAATTCAGCGGGTGGAACAAGCCTCCGAATTTGCTGTTTCTGAAGCTTTTTCATTAAAAAGGGCATCCTATTCTCATGGACTTCATGGTCCAGTGCTGGATTTGGAGACAACAGAGCAGCTGTTAGATCATGATGAAGCATATGTAGAAGGTATTACCTAAACATTTTGTTGTGGACTCCAGCTGATGCAGAATAATTATGTTTTTTTTTACTGTATTGTAGAAAAAGAACAATAGATTACCCATCCCTAGAAAAGTATGTATCTCTTCTCCCATCCCCCTATTACAATTTTGTAATTTTATGGGAGATGGGAGTTGGAACATTCCATTATACCAAGAGATTGTGAAAATACCTGATTTATGTATGATGGTGGGCGGTAATTTAAATTTAAATTTATAGAGAAATTTGACGAAGCATGGCTCAGTTTTTCAAAGTGCTGATTACTGTACATGTAATTGAGGATAGCTTTAAATGGAGACCATATGTTTTTAAATATCTATGATCGTTTTAACTAATGAGATTCATACTTTCCCAATTCCTCCTAGGCTTATGAGCTTTCAAATATAAGACCAACTATAAATAATACCAAGAAATTTTTAACAAATCAGAATAAAAATCTTGGCTAAAACTCCTTGGGACTAATACTGCAGAAGCCAGTTTAATTTGCCTCTGAGCAGAGTTTAGGTTTGGGGTGTAAAACTCCTTTTCATATTTTAAACTTTTGCTTTAGTTGGGAATTCTGAATCTAGTAATATTTTTATTGCTTTCATCAATGCAGCTCAAGAGTTGCTTAATGACTGGATGAATTCAAAATTGAAATTGGAACTGGCAAGTGATGAAGACAACGATGTTCAAAATTCAGCCCCTAACTCTGTTCCTTTACAAGATCCTGTTGCTGGCTTTCAGAAATATAAAAAATTTGATGGTGAGACTGATTTTAAATTTATTTTAAGTATTTACATAATAGCAAAACCTCTCCTGGTACACTATTATACTGGTAAAATTCACACGAAACAATTAAATTAATTAAAATTGAATTAAATTAAAACATCATTGTATCTAATAATAAAAATAGTTAATAAAGTCCATTCTGAGAAAATTGCATTGTTGTGGCATAACTAAACCCAAAAAGTATCCTTTTCCAGAAAGACAGGACTGTCACAGAAGAACCCTTCTCCCTTTTGTTCTGTTCCTTATAGACCAGTGATGGCTAACCTTTTTGCCATCTCGTGCCAAAAGCGGGGGGAGTGCGGGGTGGCCGCGCACGTGCGTGCCCACACCCATAATTCTATGCACCCTGCCCCCTGCGCAAGCACACGAGATCCCCCCATGGTCCCCCCACTTTTGGCATGTGATGGCATGGTGAGCCCAGTAGGCCTGTTTTTTGCCCTCCCCAGGCTCCAGAGGCTTTCTAGGAGCCTGGGGAGGGTGAAAACAGCCTCCCCCCCTGCCCCGGAGGCCCTCCAGAGGCCAGAAACAGCCCATTTGCCAACTTCCGGTGGGCCCAGAAGGCCCGAAAATCAGCTGGTCAGCATGCACATACGTGCTGGACCTGAGCTAGGGCAACACTTGCGTGCCCACCAATATGGCTCTGCGTGCCACCTGTGGCACGCGTGCCATAGATTCGCCATCACGGTTATAGACTATCTTACAAAGAGAGATTAAAATATTTTTAAGAAAATGATGTAACAAACACTACTTTGATTTGTATCCAGTTTTTCCACCCACAGGACAATCAAGGAAAGTAACTATTAAAAAAATAACCACTCGTGTTTTCAAAGGCTTTGTACATGTATTTTCCACTCTTATTTTAACATTCTTAAGCTGAAAAATCATGCTACTGGAAAGTGATACTTTGCTATTGAATTTCAGAGTTCAAAACTCAGTGTAATTGGGCTGCGTATGGAGAGATTTTAAGGATAGAAATAGGCGTATTTCATCTCACAGAGGCTTATGATTTTCACTAGGGTTTCACCATTTCTAAATATAAATGTCAGGCCTGGAAGCCTAGGAATGCTTAGCCCCGGAGTCTTCTTTAGTTGGGGGTGTTACTTGGAACACTGACAATAAATGCCTTCATAAAACAAACATTTGTAGCTCATTTTTGAGCTGGGGTGTTCTGGGAAGCAAAAAGAGGACCTTGGGGATGGCACAACTCCTGGTTCAGGACAGAAAGTTTAAAGGTACCATTTTACATTCAATTTCAATATGATTTATGTATTCTAGATTTCTATGGTTATTTGGAGCAAGAAGTGGAAGGCACGACGGTACAAGATTTTTTACAGCATCTATTGCAAAGCGAAATTGTAAACAGTGGTATACTGGAAGGTCTTAAAACTAAAGCCGTCAGAGAGAAAAAGGAACCCAGAGACTTACGAATTAACATGGAACTAAGGCATAAGCAGGTAAAAATATAATATTTATGGAAAACCTTCTAAAATTCACTTTATATTTCTTCATACATTTCTTAAGTCTTTATATTGTTTAAATTAATCCCATAGAGGAGGGAAAGAAGTATAATCTAAAAATAATAAATTGAAAGTATAATGGCTATATATACACACACCCTATTTCTCAAGGCTGCAGTGGATACAGAGCAAATGTCGCAAATCTGAACAAGCTGGCCAGGACACCTGCATTCATGGATAAGTTTTGCAGTTTTTGCCAGGGCCAAGGCCTCAGGTATGGCAGTGTATTGGGCCCTATTACTCAAGTGTCGGAAGACAGATCATCAGTTCTAAGCATTTTGAGTCTCACTAGTTCTTCTTTCACCAACATTTGAGGCTGTTGCTTTCAGATCTATCCAGGGTGATGGGCCAGAGGAAATGTAATGTTCCAAAAGCCCATCCAGTAATTCTCTGTTTACACAGTCCCACAGGAAAGGAAAAACGCAGGGAGCAAGGCACTGAAAAGAAAACTGAATAGAAAGGGCATTTACTTCAAAGCATTAGAGAAAAATAGACAAAAAAGTAAAGTGAGGATAAAACTTATGTGCAGGGACTTCAGGCGTACACCCTTCACAATGAGGAAGGCCTCCCATATCAAATCGAGAAGCAAGGGGAAAAAACATGAGACGCATATGAAGTTCATTCTGCACTGGGGATAGATGGAGATAGGAATAACCGTTGAATGGTGCCTTCACATGGATTAGCATACAGTGAAATCTTTCTCAGGGAAGAAGTTGTTCGGTGAAGCAGCTGATTCAATCTTTGTGCAAAACGAAGAAATCATTCACCGTAGCTCAGAAAAGAATCTATCCTGACCTTTCAGGTTAAAGATCATAGCCAACTTTTTTTTTTCAGGCAGAAGCCCAACCCATGTTTCCAGGTCCAGCAACAGAAAGGCACACCCAATAGAAAAGGCAGAGAAGGCAGGAACCAAGGAAATACCTGAGACTGTTTTGTCTTCACCTGCAAGGTGGTGGGCAACAAATAATTTTAATGTCCTGTAATATTCCTGTATGGACATGTGGATGTTAGAGCTAATTTAATGAGAATATACAGTTCACAAGAATCCCCTATCTCTAAGAATGAACAAAAACCATTTTAAGATGAATAATACATTTAATAAACTTTAGAAATATATAAAATATATCTGCATAAGAACACTGATGCAGGGGTCTCCAACCTTGGCAATTTTAAGCCTGGTAGACTTCAACTCCCAGAATTCCCCAGCCAACTGGGGAATTGAAGTCCACCAGGCTTAAAGTTGCCAAGGTTGGAGACCCCTGCTCTGGTGTATTTTCTGTTTACAAGATGCTAAAGGAAAATGTATTTTGAACCTCAGGCTGCTAAACAAATTCATCAGGCACTGAACCTCCAGAATGGAGAAATTAAGGTCTATACCAGAAGCCAACACAGTGGCTTATACTTCCAGCCTCAATAGAGCTAACAGAAGCCTAATACATATTTTGATCTGAACTTTTTACTGATAGAAGAGTCAACTCTTTCCTGCATAAATCCCTCACCTAGTGATTAGAAGTTATTTGGCAATCAGGTTCAATGACTGGCCTGTGCTTTAACACTTCTTTTTGTACTTGTTTTCCAGGTAAAAGAAAATCGCTTGAAACGGCAGAAGGAGCTTGAACTTTTAAAACAAGAAAAAGCCCTGAAAAAGTTAGCAATGTCAGAGGCTCAAAAGCAATTGCAAGAGGAGACAAAGAGGAAAGCTCTGAAAGCCAAAAAAGAAGAAGAAGCAATCCAAAAACAAATGGTAATACTGCGGAAGGAGTTGGGAGAAAAAAGACATCTTATGGAAGAAGCACGGAAAATGTAAGCTTTGGAGAAAAATCAGTTCATTCTAGAGCCTAAAACAGAATCCGAACAACCTTAATAGAGCAACTATATACAACAGATTAGATTAGATTAGATTAGATTAGATTAGATTAGATTAGATTAG
>WNWU01000016.1:11567149-11594936 GCA_012654045.1 Ptyas mucosa
AGATTAGATTAGATTAGATTAGATTAGATTAGATTAGATTAGATTAGATTAGATTTCTTTATTGGCCAAGTGTGATTGGACACACAAGGAATTTGTCGTTGGTCCATATGCTCTCAGTGTACATAAAAAGAGAAGATGCATTTGTCAAGAATCATAAGGTACAACACAATGATAGTCATAGGGTACAATAAGCAATCGAATCATACTAGGAAACAATATAAATCATAAAGATACAGCAACAAGTTACAGTCATACAGTGATAAGTGGGAGGAGATGGGTGATAGGAACGAGGGGAAGATTAATAGTAATAGTAATGCAATAGTTTGATAGTGTTGAGGGAATTATTTGTTTAGCAGAGTGATGGCGTCATTTTTAGATGAAAGATCATCTAAAAATCATTGTGAGTTCTGACGAGTGAGGGAACATATAAATGTAAGACAACTTAGAACCTCATCTCCAAAGATGCTGTGGAGATTGATTAACTTCCAAGTGTAATTAAATTTATTTGAGATTTGTAGACATAGAAGAAACTACTAAATCTTCTTTTCCAAATCATCTCTATATGCTTTTCAAAACCACTGACGAAGTAGGTACCATGTTATATGAACTGTAAAAATTAAATCAGAAATCAAACTATTTTTCATGTGTATCCCTATTTGATTTCAATTGTTTCTTCAAATTGTTAGCTTCTACAGTAGCGTATGACATTAAGAGGACTGAAAATCACTATAGGTACCTCTTTAGGAAACTATGGGAGCCTATTAAGGCAATTTTCCTTTTATGCCCCTATATAATTCTTCTTTAGGAATTATTTAAGGGCATATTGTATAATACTAGCTTACGTAATGGAGAACATTGCAGTAACTATCCGGTAAATGTATTACAACATTCCTGTAAAACTTGCTCTGTTCAGATAAAAGTACATCAAATAAGGATTGCTAACTAATAACAAATTGATTAACATGCTCCTCTTTCTCTACTACTTTTCTCTAACCTCTCATAAGGTTATGAGTCTTCTGGGTGCGTTTCAAGGTGTTGGTTATCACCTTTAAAGCGCTCCATGGCATAGGGCCTAGTTATCTGCGAGACCGCCTACTGCCACAAATGACCTCCCACCGACCCGTGCGCTCCCACAGAGAGGGCCTCCTCAGGGTGCCATCAGCCAAACAATGTAGGCTGGTGACCCCCAGGGGGAGAGCCTTCTCTGTGGGGGCACCTACCCTCTGGAACCAGCTGCCCCCTGAGATAAGGAGAACTCAAGACCTCAGTACCTTCCGCCGTGCCCTTAAAACCTACTTTTTCCAACAAGCCAGGCTGGCTTAGGAAGTAATTTTAGACGTTTTTTAAATTGGTTTGTTATTTTTAAAATTGGAGCCAAATTTATATGTATTTTTAATTCTTAATATTTGTATTGTATGTTTTTAATTCTGGCTGTTCACCGCCCTGAGTCCTCAGGGAGAAGGGCGGTATATAAATTGAAAAATAAATAAATAAATAAATAAACTGTCCTATTTTAGGGAAAGAAAGAGACACAATTTAAAAAAAATCCAGACTCTGATAGAAGTTGGCCTGCCTCCTGCTGAGCTTACCTATCTGAATTGTGACAATGAAGAACAAAAGGAAGAGGAACAGGCCAAAAAGCAGGAACTGCTGAGCAAAGTCAAGACTGCTGATCAGAAGGTGAGGACATTCATGATCTTGTCTTCAGCGCTTTGAGACGGATTGTTGCTTTAGCTAGAATTCTTAACAGTTTTCGCTAAACAAAGATGCTCAAGGTGTCATTTATGTTAAAATGAACGGGGGATAAATGTATAGATTTGAGGTTGAAAGGATATAGAAGGTTAGGAGAGCAGATGGATGCCAAAAACTGGAACCTGCTATGAAAACTGCTTCATGACTAAGCTTAAACCTGAGGATACAGCACAATGTTATGTCAGCCCAGATTTTCTTATGAATTTCTTTTTTTTCTTCTTTAAAGCAAGAAAACCAAGTGAGTCATTTTTACACTTGCTAAAATGCAATATATTTGAGTATGATCTGGTGTTGTAAACACTTGCTAAAGTGTTTATGCCACTTAAGCATGGACTTGAAAACAACAACAAAATAGTAAATGGGAAACAACAGTCTGCATGTGCTATATGGCATCTACTTATATTTATTAGCCACATAGAAGTTACTAATCAATAGTCATGCATATCGATTGTTGTATATTTGCTATTCGAAGAGTTATAACTGTCCTTCTTTAACTTATTTTGATTCACTTAAATATAAGTTCTCACTAGTTGGTATTTTATACGCATGTCTTAAGTGGCCATTGTATAAAAGTGTGTGTATGTGTGTATGTAATATTTGTTTAAACAATTTTTCCTTTTCATAAAACATGGAGCTATATGAGTGATCTGTTAAAATAAATAAGCGAGTTTTAGGTCAAAGGTCAAAAGAAGTGCTAGAAGTCATCTCTTCTAGCACTTGGTGAGTAAAAATCTGACAAAAGTTTATGCAAGGACATTGGGCTCTCATGAGAATGATGACATTTGAGACATTAAAAAAATATTTAATTTGAAAGGATTTGGGGATGATTTGGGGATGAGCGCTTTCTACTTCTTTATGTCTACATTTTAAAAATGCCAATTTCTACTTTTTCAGTATTGGCAATATTATAGAAAACATAGAAAAAGAAAGTAGTAGAAAATAAATGAAACACAAAAGAGAAAAGAAAATCTAGATTGCACTAATACGATTTGCTATACTTCTCAATACCTTTCAAATCTTGTTTTTCATACATAAATATTTTATATATTTCTTTTTCATGATATCAACTTCATCCTCCCCTGGCTTTCTCAAGTCTGCTTCTCAACCTTCATATATTTGTTTTACATATATCAGTCCTCATGCTCTCTACATAACCTATCCAGTATATTTCTTTCATACTTTTCTGTTCATTCAGACATATCTAACATTCATTCCATATACACGTATAGTAACAAATCATTACAATTTATGAAGGGAGGTACAGTTGTCAGTGAACATTGAAGGCATTTAGTGCAGTACTCCAATATTTTACGTTATCAGAAATGTAAATATGATACAATGGAACATGGTTACTTGATTCTCAATGTAGTGCCTACGGAAGTATTTCTCTGCCTGGTACAAGTTTATTCTGGATCTCAGAATTAAAATGGGAAAAGCAAGAGCCCTTGCAGACTGGAAGTGCCAGCTGAAGATTTTGCGAGCCTGGAGGGATTATTCATGGTCTCACAAACTGGAGAAGGAGACTCAAAAAATGGAAAATCAGCTTCGGGATCAAAATAGGTAGCAATATTAACACAATTCCTTCCTGTGAAGTTGAAAGTTACTCTTTAAGTTTGGTTTAATTATTTTGATTTTTGTTTGTTTATTGGAGTGCTTTTAAAAAAGAAAATATAACTGAATAGAAATTACGATGGTATATTTTCAAACTTTTCACCAGGACTATTGCATTTCACTCTTTTATGAAGAAGCCATCAACATTACTATTCATTAACATATAATTAGCGCCACTGGTGTGCAAGATGTTTTTTGAATACTGTGCCACTTATATAAACTCAAGGACAATTCAGCTGGTAGATTTAATACTATGATTAGTCAAGTTTTTCAAAGTTTCCCATCCACCCCCCTTTCCCCAATCTTTATTTCTTGACTCTTGCAAACATGAAAATTATCCTATAATTTTGATGAGTAACTGGTCCTTGATGAATTTATTATTATTTCATTGAGTTCTAAGAAATTACATTAGGAATCCATTAACCCAATGCAGGGAAAGTAAAGTACATTTGATCTGTCCCAATCAGCAGGTTGCATCATGGCCACAATCATTATTGAATAAAAACTCGTTAGAAAAAATATTTCAATAGGCTTGTGTAAGGCCTAATGATTTTCCTTAGAAATATGCTGATATGGCTCTTACTAATAGCAATTATTTTATGCTTGACCCATATTATTGGAAATAAAATGGAAACTACAACAAGCAGAACAATATATTTATCAAAATAAGAAGTCTACAAGAGAAATAAATACACTATACTTTTTTTTGTCTGAGAGCTGCATTTTGTTTTAATTTCCTTTGAGGACTGCAACAGCCATGGTTGCTGATATCAGGATATTTGGAGGACTGAAAGTTTTAGTCTACTTAGGTGGAGGTAGAGAACAAATGGATGCAAGATTTAAGGCATCCATTTTATCGCTTAAGCTCCAAAAGAACTTTATTATGTAAACAAGTCAGTTTTGTCTACTGGAGGGGATCTGGGGTCTGCAAATAGGATACTAGAGGGCCACATCTAGTAATGCATGCTCAACTCTTTTATAAATAAATAATAGTCAAACAGTTCTACCAGGGATTCTAAACTAATGTTAAAAAATATCTTAATTTAGGAAAAACCGGCTGGCTATAGAGTTTAACCGGAAATGCATTTTGCGTCATTTCTTTGCTGAATGGCAATGCTGGAGCCGATTAGAGATGGAAAAGAGAGAGCTAGAAGCGAAAAAAGAAAAAATGAGGAGAAAAATGGCAAAGCTCTTGGAAGAAGTATCACTGGGGCAACCAATGTCTGATTTCTCAAGACCTACCAATAAAATCCTTGAGACAGAAGTTACCCAAGATAAACCTGCAAGTGATACAGAGATAAACCATATAAAGGTTAACCAGCTGACTGAAGTACCGTTTGTTCAGAATAATCCCACAATTGCAAAACCCGAAAGAGAAAATTCCTGCTCTCCAGGAACAAGTAAAAAACGCAATCTCCATTCACCAAGTCAACCAAAATGCCCATGGCAAATCACCAGAAAACATGCTGCTTTGAATCTTCAGGACCATGCCAGGTTTGGAAATGAAACCAAGCATTCCCTGCAGCATCTTGATCTATCAAAACAAAAGAAATCTTCCGCTATTTTGGGTCCCCTGGAACAGCAACGTCTGATTGAAGAACAGCAACAGCAGCTTCAAAAGCAGCAAGAGCTGATCCATAAACTTCAGGGCTTTCAGAGGCTACACACTGAAGAAGAGGTTGAGCAAACTACAACTGCTACCACGGCACTTAACATTGACACACCAAAAATTAAGGAAGAAAAACAAGTGAGAGAAAATCAGTCAGATTACAAGAATACTAAACCTGTAAGGTATAATAATAATATTACCGGGATTTTGTTATCTACTAGCTAAAAGAATGTGGTTGGAGCAGCACACTTCAGAGTAGCACTGTGATGTTTTTAATTGTAATTAATAGCTCAGTATCAAATATGATACAGGTTCAATACTCACTATTATTTGACCAATTTTAATAATTTATTTCCATTGCTTTAATAAAACTTCAATAGTAGTAGTAGTAGTAATAATAATAATTATTATTATAATTGAGTAGTCTAAGGAACTTTCAGTCCGAAATAATTTCAGGCAAACAATAAAAATGAGCAGAGGAAAACTGTATTTTTATTTAGTTGCATGTGGTTTGCTGCCTTACAGAAAATCAAAGGAGGGTGTTTGTAATTTTTATTCCTACCAGTCAAATGCATGGCTAAGAAATAAGATGTCTGCTGTCATGCAAAGGACACTTTTTCTTATGATTAATAAAAAGGGGCAATGGGGAATAACTAGATTAACAAAATCATACACTATGAAGTTTACAAGGGATTTTTGTAACAGAATCAGAGACCAATTATCTTAAAATGACTTGATTTTTAACTTTTGTAACATAGTTTATTTAAACTGTAATGATTTATTTAGGAAAAAAATTGAAAAAGAAATATTGTGCATACTATAAAGGTTTCAATAAAAAAGGAGGCTACAAAGTATAGTGGGGAAACGGTCAATGAATTCATATATAGTCATGTAGGACTGAGTAGAATCGTGAAACAAAAAACAAAAGTTAGGACAAAAGTCCTGATATGGTATCTTTAATAGGTTGGATAATAACTTTCTGCATGTATAGACAGTATTGCTGTAGTCATTCTAGTTATTTTGAGTTGAATTTCTAGCCTCATACATTGTAGTAGAAGATAGAGATCTAATAAGCGATCGGGTCCAACGTTCTGCTAAAAATAACAAACTACTGAATCATCCACAACAGATTCAGCCTCCAGAGTGGCCAAGTCCAGTTAACCATGGGTAGAACTGCTTCACTTTTTACAATTTTTACTGTTGGAAAGTTTTTCTTAATATATATAGTAGACTGAATGCTTTATTTTAATTTCAACTGGATGGTCCTTGTCCTTCCCTTACTTTTAACGAAAAGCGGCTCTTTCATGATATGACAATCTTTAAGAAATGTATAGGCCATATCCCCTCCTCAGACGTCTCCATAGCAAGCTAAAGAGTCACAGGTTCTCTAATGACCCTCATAAGACTTAGTATCTGGATCCTTTCCAGGATAGGATCAGAAAACCAAGCCTTATAAGGGTCACTTTACTTATTTCAATCATTCCAAAGTCATTTTGAATCTGATGCTTTGGCTATAGTCTACATCAGAGGTCTTCAAACCTGGCTGCTTTAAGACTTGTGGACTTCAACTCCCAGAATTCTCCAGCCAGCTATGCTGCCAAGTTTGAAGATCTCTGGTCTACATTATTCACAGAACATTTTTTCTATTTGAAGTATTTGTTTTGTAGAATCTTTATTCCATGCCCAAGACCTTTCTGTTCAATTGTCACTTTTTTTCTTTCCTCTCTCCTGTATTTTGGTTTATTTAGGTCAGAAGTTCAGCAGCCAGTCACTCATAAGAGAAGGACTTTGAAAGCATTAGTAACACCACATCCCTTGCTTAGAGGTATGTACCTAAACTTCTAGAGTCTTTCCTTTCTTATAAAAAGCTGTAGTAAAATATATGACTGTTATAATACAAATACGCATACTATATAATAGCACAGGAACAGTCATGAAACGTTTAATAAATATAGCTGAAGGGCTGATTTTTTTAATTGGCCTTCTTGGCAAACTTTTTCAACTGCTATGTGTGAATTATCTCAAATCCTAAATTTTGTGGTTTTCTTTGAATTAAAAATTAAAGTGTTCTTTTTTTCCTGGACACCTTGTTGAATAAAATTTTAACTGGGCAGGGTGAGGTCACTAGCATTGTGACAGTATAATATAATTCATACACTTTATCTGACCACTGACAAATAATGCCAGTGTATTTCAATCAGTCTCAGAAAGATTAAAACAACTACGGCAAGAAATAATTGTAAGTATACATATTTCTTCCTGAACTATACACACAAATGAGTGTAAATATTTTAATTATGGCTTTCAGAATCATATTGCAATACATGTAGTGTGCATTGTAATCAATAATTTGTTTTTCTTAATGTGCTATATTGTAAGTCTAAGTACCCTTTATTGTTCATATCAAATTAGTTATTAGTTATTAATAGTCTATACCACATAAGATTAGAGGAAAAGTATTCTAATGGTTAGTTATGAAGAATGGCATAGACTTGTCCAACTTCTTTAACTGGTAAGTAAGTTGCCTTAAAATACATGCAGTCTTTAACAATCATTCGTTTAGTGACCTGTGGAAGGGAGTGGGGGAATAGAGAGAGGGAGAGGGAGAGAGAGAGAACATATTGAGCTAGTTTGATATGGATCAATCAGAAACAAAATTTAAAGAAAACTCTGCATTCTTCAACTTTCAATTTTAATTTATACTCATCATTGTACGCCATCTCCTGAATGTTTAGCTATGGAAGAGAGAGCAGTTCAGCGAGCAGAACGAAGGAAACAATTGGAAGAAGCAAAAAAAAAGCGAGAAGACGAAAAGCTGGCAAGTAAAACTAGTTTCTGACTTAAATATCCAGCAGGTAGACAAAAAAAAGACCAATATAATGTTTAAAATACAAACATGAAATTTTATTTATTAGCCTTTTATTTTTTAATCAAGTTTCTGTGGCCCTCCATTTAGCCAAGGAAATTAGGCAGTGAATATAAATAAATTACAAACCATTTAAAACCAAAATAAAACCACATCCAAGTTGAGGCACCCATAAAAATTTCAGTCTCACTCTATAAACTGTATACACTTGCCAGAGCTTTAATAAATTAATACCCTGGCCCCTGAAGTTGGTTTGCCTTAATAACATGAAAATAACATTTTATACTGAAGATAAGTTTTATAAATGAGGAGAGCAAGCAAAAGAGCATGTTAGGGGAGAAAGGCACTTCATCTTTTTCTTCTTCGCAGCATAGAAACCAAACTATGGTTTGGTTTCCAAACTTTTCTGAGAAGACGGATACAATAGAATGTGTATCAGATGCATCTAAAATCCCTCTATTTTTCTTCAATAAAACAGCAAACAATTATGCAACCCACTAGTTTAGTTTTAAAAAAATTAAACTTTTTACCTAACTAGACTTTATCTCCAACTAACAGGTTATAATGGTGGTTACTTGTTTTTAATATTTACATTTTACAAGTGAAACCTGCTTTGAAATGTGTAGGTTTCCTGACTAATTACTGCTGGTAAACCTATTCTCTCTCCACATTACTGAAAAGGATTCTGAATAAAATTATTTTTACCACTTTTATCTGTAAAACACATATCATTATTTAGATATATATCTGCTTTGGAACGTCTGTGTTTCTTTGGGACAGGGATTTAAATGTGATTTAGCTTGTCTTGTTCTATACAATCCTAAGGCTGAGATGCAAGCCAAAGAAGAAGAACGTGAAAGACAAGAAGCAGCAGAAAAAGAGGCTAAATTAGAGAAGAGGCGAGAAGAGAAGAGATTGCAGCAAATGGTGAGTGGAAGATTGTGCTACCAACTATCTCACAGATCTATTAGTGATAAAACACTAGTTTAAACTGGCTTTTCAATATGATTTTGTAATGGCACCATTACAATTCAAGCAGTATCAAAGCTGCTCAGGGAAAAAAAAATACTTTCACCATTTCATAAAAATTATTTAACATCCCTATATCAAAGCCATATGAATTGCTGTAACATAAAGTAATACCACAACAGTCCTGTGTTCTAGAATTAAGCCAGCCTGGCATTTTTGCTTAAATGATTCAAAGCTTCTGAATGAGATTGTGTTCAAACAGTTGGTGGCAGATTGGGAGGAATATTTAAATTGTATGCCCTCAAATGAACCTCCTAATGTATGAATGAGTGACTTTCTTGCCCCTGACATTTGATGCCCTTGCTCTTTCAATCTTGTCCTGTCTAGGGGAAAAGGACAAAGCAAGTGAAAACTGCTGGTAATGCTAGTTGACTTCCCCCCCCCTTTTTTTTTTGAAGTCTTAGAGCTGACAAGGGTAAATAGTAGATAGAGAAAGCAACAACAGAGGCAGAAATAAGGCCTGGAAGATCTGAAGCTCAAAATGATAATGCCTGACGTTTTGCAACTTCCCAAACATGAAACTGCAATGGTCATTCTGTATGTATAGTCACACAGACTAGTCACCCTAATCACAAAAAGATGGCCTATTCAAAATGATGCAGATTGGCATGAAGGAAATGCTTTTGGTAATGACGTTTGGAGCCATGTAGATGACCGCAACAATATCTCAATTTCCTGCAGTTCAGAAAGAAATCAACAACTGAGCACATGAGTTTTACTTGTTTGCCCAAGAAATAGTACTATTTTTAATGAACTGGTCGAATTTTCTAAACTCTGCTTTTCTGATTTCTTAATTACAGAAAGAACTGGAAAAACAGAGAAGGCTAGAGAGAGAACAGCAACTTTTATCCAAAGCTGAAGATCATTACATTAAGGTTCTGCTCAAACAGGGGTTAAAGGCCTGGAAGAGACTTACAGAGCAATCTGAAGAAAACATGGTGGTAAGAACTAGACTAAAACTGGCCATCTTGAAAAAGATAGTTTCATGTGCTGAAGATGATATTTTCCAGTGTGTGAAGTGTTGGTGAGTGAAAAGGTTTTTTTCATCAAATCAGGTTTCTGTGTTGTGATGATAATGCATGGACTAACACAGCAAGAAGGAACCATCCTCTAAGCCTAGTTTATACAGCCTTGATGGAAAAAGCTTTAAAAAATTCTGTGGATCCAACAAAATATCTGAAGACAAGTTTAAAAGAAAGGGGAAAATATAATAGCAATCCAGAATGAGTGTTATAATTAGCATCCCCAAATGTTCTGGCCCAAAAGACAAATGTCAGACTGTGACAGCATTTGCAGAAATGCCTTGTATAGCAGGAGCAATTTTTTCCAAAATTGGTGCTATGGAGCTCATTTACATTTAAGTTAATGTTTAAATTAACAATATATTTTGAGCGGCTTTTAAAATATCTGAACTACCCACAAATCAAGTATACATATGAATGCCCTAAGTCTAGGCATATTTCCAGCTAAAATAAGTGAAGATGCAATTGTGTTGTCAGACTATAAAGTTGAAATGGAGAAAAAAGAATGTGCTTGCTCTGGGAATCTAAAAGGGGCCTGGTCAGTGATGTCTCAATGACACCACCTTAGTTACAGGACGCCCTTGCATCCATTTATACCAGTAACCATGTCTTTTCTTGATCTGTGAATTTAGATGGCCCAAAATCATCACTGTACTACGTTGCAGCAGAAATGTCTTCTTGCCTGGCTTCATCATATGCAAGAAATCCATTCAAGAAAAGTAGCTCAAGCTGATGGTCTCCATTGCTCTCAATTGCTTAGAAGGTCTTTCAGGAGTTGGATAAAGGTGAGCAAGAGGGAGGGTACATATATATTTAAAAAAATAATTGTAGGCATTTTCTAAAAGATTCTAATCTAATCTAGACTGGAGACTAGGAGTTTGAAGTAATGAAGAGGGAGGGAGCATAAAGCATATTTTTGTGTGTGTATCACACCACATGCTGAATTGTAGATTCAGATTTGTGCATTGTGAGGGTTTGTCCTTTGACACATGCAGTAGAATATTTTGTTTCTTTCACCTACTTCTGTTGCTATGTTGTTGTGTAAAATGTAAACATACAGTAATTGAGTGACATTTTTCCCTTCGTTGGACTTCTTTCAGTATAAGGATTACACACTTGCTCTGGAAGAAAGTGCAAGCAAAGTGCATGAAACTACCCTAAAGAAGAAGTTATTTGGCTCTTGGTTTGATCTGGTAAATGAGGAGAAAAGTATATTGTGGGCGAAACAAAAAACCGCAGATCAATACTTTAATAGGTAAAAATGAATATACCAAAGGCATTTTTATTTAGATTGTATTTATTGCAAGAATTCTACAGTATGTTCCTTGTTCTTTAGGTTCCTTTGGAATCATCTGAACATTGTGTGTGTGCATGCATTCATTTTTTATGCTTCTTTGTTCTGGAAAACAAGATGCAAATCATGCTTCTAGGACAGTGATGGCTAACCTTTTTTCCGTCGCATGCCAAAAGGGGGGAATGCGGGGCGGTCGTGCGTGTGTGTGCCCACACTCATAATTCATTGCATCCCACGCATGTGCGCATGACCCCACCTGTGCTCTCTCCACTTTTGGCACACAATGGCATAGTAGGCCTGTTTTTCACCCTCCCCAGGTGCCCGAGGCTTTCTTGGAGCCTGGGGAGGGTGAAAACAGCCTTCTCCATCCCCCCCGGAGGCCAGAAAAGGCCCGTTTCCTGGCTTCCGGTAGGACCGGAAGGCCCGAAAATCAACTGGCCAGCACATGCATGTGCGCTGGAGCTGAGCTAGGGCAACACTCGTGTGCCCACTGATATGGCTCCTGTGCCACCTGTGGCACGCGTGCCATAGGTTCGCCATCACGTTCTAGAATATGTAATTTAGATGCAACTTATATGTTAAACGTATTTTTGTGTACAAAAATACCTATATAACTATATAACTATACCACTAAACAGAATGAACCATACCAGATAGAAAATCTGGTTCTTCCCTTCTTCTAGCAATGTGCTTGGGCTGTAGGCTGTTATTGCTTACTGTTCAGCCCATCTTTCGCTCTTCAGAAAGCTAGTATTCCTAACAATACAATACTATTCAAAGTATAGTATTTACTGTACTTTGCTGTACTTTACTGAATTCAATGCTTTTTTAGAAGTTTAACTTCTACATAACACAATGTAGAAGTGCGGCTCTAGCATATGTCTATCCTCTTGTTATTTGGTGCAGACGCTGAGAATCACCAGCCATTGAATAAATTTGGCAAACCCAGTACCAGGCGGGGGGGAAATTAAGTCTTAATAAATTTAATTTCAATTCATTTTATCTATCAACACTTCATTTGAAAACTTCATATTCATTTATCATCATAGGGAAAAAAATTCTAAGCAACAGTCTTTATGTAAGACTTAAAAACTAAATAAAGTTCCCTTAGAGTCGTACATAACACTTACTGTCTTTCATGGGAACATCTATGGTCCTTTCTTTGCAACAGAATAAATGTAGTTCTGTGTTAGTTCAGAAATATTAAAGACAGAATAAATGTAGTTCATGCCACTATTGCTTTCTGGGGTATTTTTAAATTTCTGAACTAATCCTGAACTATGGTAATTCTGTTTTTTAAAATTTCTGAACTGATCTCCAGCTTTAAATTATCTGGATGTCTCAGGTTATTCAAGAAAAGGCCAGGCAGATACTGTCATTCACTGACATGTGTAAAAATTACAGGTAAATAGAGTTTATCCAAATAAAAATGTAGATATTCAAAATCTACTGTATTTAACTTTTTCTTGTAAAGTACTGAGATTTATCAACATTTGTTTTGCATTATTTATAAGGCCTATTTCTGTTTGAAGATAGTATGTTTAATGTTTGACTAAGTATGTGTCTAATGATAGATGTTTTTACTAATATATGGGCTTTGCTCTATGCTAAACAGAACAGCCTTATTTTAGACTGAATAAAATCAGAATCTTACTATTCATGGGGAAAATTATATTACAAAATATAGACAGGACTCCAAATCCTTTTCTTGTAATATGTTGAATTAAAAAGGAAGAGGACTGTGGGATTTTTCAGACCAAACCACAGAGAATACTAAATGTATGTCTCAGTCTATTTGTGTGTAACACTTAGTTTTTAAAAACCACAAATAAAAGTTATAAATGGAAAAGAAGCATCTATGCATAAAGGTCTTTTGGAAGGCAGTGCGATTGATTAGTGATAAAGTGAGTTGAGAGACTCACATCCTCACGTAGCCACAAAACTCATTCTCTGTTTAATTTACTTCACAGGGATAGAAAGGTGTGGGATTAATATATTTTTGGAAGAAAACGTGAAATGCAACCTAATAATTAAAAACTATTAGCAATATATTCCACTTGTTAAGAATGATGAACAATGTAAGAAGAAAAGTTTTCTGATGATATTTATTTAAATACCTGTTTTTCTAGAGCAAATTCAGTTCATATCTCTTTTCCCTGTGAGATATAATACAGAATGCTGGATTACATAGGTCCTTGACCAATATTCAGTTCGCTTTCATGAAAATGAAACCACTGTTATGTTTGAGATACCGTTTCAGATATAAAATCTTGGCAACTAGTTCTCTACATAGATAGGGAAAAACTTTCAGTATCTTTTATAATAATTATAAATATTGAGATACTGTGGTTTCTGAGCATGAATAGAGCAGGGGTGTCAAATTCAAGTTGTCATAGCTGTGTCATGTGACGTATCGGGACTTTCTCCCCCTCTTCGCTAAACCGGGCATGGGCGTGGCCAGCATGTGATGCATCTGGCCTGTGGGCCAGGAGTTTGATAGCCCCGGTCTAGAGACTAGTGACATTTAGCATCTCTTTTCTCTATGGAAATTCCCTATCCAACAAGATGACTTGTTCCTAAAAAATAAGGAGGAAATAGTACATTGTTTCATAATCATCTCTGCCTCAACATAATAGCATATTTTAAAGCTGTTTATTCAGTATGGGGCAAGTATGAGAATAATTTTTTAAAATAAACATACGCATGCCTTCTTACAATTCTTCTATCGTTTTCCCTATCATTTTTGTGATACAGGAGAATGATACTACTTGCATTCAGAGCCTGGCAACAGTACCCAGATCAGATGAAAGAGGAAAGAAAAAAAGAAGAAAGACTAGAAAAGTTAAGAAAGAGAGTATCTGAAATTTTGCCAGATTTCCAAGCATGACAAAAGGAGGACAAGTGAAACTTGGAAGGGGGAAAAAGTCCATGTGGCAAATTTCCTCTTGAGACTGTTTCTGTAGCACCATTTCAGTAAACTCATTCCTGTTTGCCTTTTTCCTTCTATCAACAATGTGGCAGTATCTTTGGTTTGCAAGGGAAACACTACTGAATGTCTGCTTTGCAATCAGAATTGACCTTAAAAACAGAACTTGTCTATTGCTGTTCAGCTGTTAAGAGCTCACGGTGTGAACATAGTGATGGTCCTTACTATCTGCATACACCCACATCAAGGCATTTTGTTATCTATCTCAAACAGCTGTAATATAAATGCAAAAGCAACCAGTTAATCAATCAAGCTACCCTTGGTGTTTACCCTAATTGCTGTGAGACAATCAGTTTCCACAATGTTGGAATACACTTCTATGCTCTGTAGACAACTAAGGTAATCCATACAAATGCTTTTCACTGTTGTTGTAAATATAAATACAGTAATAACTATTGTTTTGACATTCATGACACACAAAATCAACTGCCTAGAAGGGTCATTGTTATACCTATTTTGAAAAGTGCAGTAGTCAATCCCAGATTTGAGGCACATGGTAAAGTTCTGTATGCTATATTTACACATTTGTAAGTCAGTCACTTTTAAAGGAAGATTTGTTTCTCACATTCATATGCATCCTCCTTCAGTCACCTGAAGCCCTGGAATTTACCAGTTGTCAGTCTCTCCTTGGCTACAAAATTCTGCTGCTGCTGCTTCACATATTCTGAATTTCTAAACTGTTAACACTTCAACTTCCAGATGGAATTTTCATTCTACAGCTGATAATTTTTGGCTGAAAACTAAATTAGAAACATGAAGGTCAAATCACCCTAGTAACAGTTATAACTACAAAAAGTTATAATAGAAAAACAGCAAAGTAATAAATTATCTCTAAAGCTGGATTAGTAATTTTTATTAAGAAAAATGTTAAAGTGATAATACAAGAATTCTGGCCAGGAACTTTGCTTTCAAATGTGGAATTTCTTTAGTTTTGGAAGCTAGTTTTGGCTTCCTTTGTGCCATGGGCAAGTCACTGATCTCTTTGCAAAATGTAGCCCAGTTTGCCCTTGGTTATTAATTATATATCAGTATGATACTCCATTGTGGCAAACCAATCATTATTGGTTTATGCGGTCACTAAGAGTTCACATTAGCTTGATGGTTCACAAACAATCCATTTATAAGACCTCTAAATCTAAAGAGCCATTTGCTGGTCATCCACAAGTTTGCTTTGCCTCAAAAAATATTGATTCTTTAAGGACAAATAAGGACAGCTTTAAATGCTATTCTTCCATTTGTAGTTCAAATGTATTCATCTATTATTAGAAATCACACACAGAATAAATTTATATAAGTTTTTTTCTACAGTTTATAGGAAAGTTTATTCTGGGGAAGTTTATAGAAATTCCCTATTCAGTACCCTAATTTTTTATCAAATAACGTTTAACTGCATAGATAGTAATCATACTTTTTATTTCTAGCTTCAAAAATTCTGAGTATAAAACATTAAATTCCCTCCATTCCCTGCAACCTATTAGCAATTAGGTTTATCAGTATACATATAAAACTTAACCCATCTTCCCCCTCACCCTCATATTTAAAAAACATAAAAGAACAAATGAAAAAGAAAGCCAATATGGTTTATTGAATCACTATTTTTAATGATGAGATTGTACTATAGCTTTATTCACTTGAGTAATATAATTTAAACATTTAATGTATTAATAGCAAACATTAAGGTTATAAAAATAAATATTCCACTATGCAATCAAATTTATAGATAAAATATTTCAAAATTAAATAGTTCAGATAGAAACAATTTTGTAATATACATCGCATATTCCAACTGGCGGGGGGGGAATCTAAGAATTGTAAACCAACAAGAAAGAAAATGTCCTGTTAATGTTCTCTACTGTACAGTAAGATGGAAAAACAGATTTTGAAAAAGACAGATTTTGAAAAAGATAGTTATTTATATATATGGGGAAAAAACTTTGATACTATCCTGCAAGGGCAAAATACATTCATGATTTGATTAAAATCAGAGAACATTTAAGTCATTAGATTGTTAGGCAGGTATTTCTTGCTTTAGAAAGCATTCTTATCTCAAATTATTTTAAAGACTAATTTGGTAGTCTTTACCAAAATAAAAAGCACCATTAAAATAGTATATGTGTGAAAAGCTGTTTATCCACTGAGCTATGATATATATTACTAAAGTCAGAAATATGGCAATGGAACAATAATTGCATAAATGCAAAGGAGCTTCTGCTTTCTAATGAGCTCATAGCAAAACTTTCATATTACTAACATTTGATCTTGATCAATGAAAGCAACACAGGAAGCCTGCTCCTTCAAAGTTCACCATAACCTCTAGACTGGAATTGACTGAGTAACACAGAAGATATTTTAAATAGAAAATGCTGTAATACAATCTTAAGTGTTTCAGAATTGTAGAATTCCAAAGGCTAGTTGGTATTTATCAAATGTAGGCACTGCTCATCTCGGTACCTAAGTGACTATAGTTTCACTCGATTATATTCTACTTCACTGCAATACGCAATAAGTGCTTAGAAGTCACTGTCAGTTAGCTTAATTGTAGCTACATTGAATTGTCTTTACATTACATGGCAACTCTTTCTTCAAAAAATTGTGCTTTATATTTCTGACATTCAGGAGACAGGTCCTTTCAACTTTCCCAAGAAAAGCTAAAAAGTTGGGGATTGTGGATTTTTAACACATTCCGTTGTTCCTTGCAACATTCCTTCATACTACAAGATATTGTCAATGAGTAGCCTTTCCAGATTGTGTTCTGACAGCAATATTTTACACCTTTGGGGTTCTGTGAGGGTCAGGCATGGAGGCAACTTTGCCCATTTTAATGTTTTGGAGGGGGAGGGAACCCTCTTAAGCATTATCAGTAACAATTTCTTCAAGTATAGCTATCTACACTATCTAAAACATATTTCTGGTTGTTATAAATATGTATATTTTACCATTTCAAGCCAATATTAAAAAAAGAGAAGCTGGAATTATATGTGTGTTTTAAAAATTTAAGGATTTTGTTTCTTGTTACTGGCTAGCTACTTAGAAGATTACCAGGTTTTTATTAGACTTTAGCATGTACATAACATAATCCTATAACGGTGTTAATATCATCTTTAGAATATTTCTGTTGAAATGTGTGTGTGCGTGCATGTATAATATATATGATTCATATATATACTCTGTATGTGTGTGTGAATTTTGCGAATTTTAGCAAATGCCAACAACTGCAAAAAAAATAATCTAGCATATGTTCATCTTTATAACCGAGAAAAAGAACTGGAGCTACATTTTCTACAGTCCCTAGTTTGCCAAACAACAGTTTTTCTTAGTATAATTGGACCTTTTTTCACAATTTGATTGCATTGTAGTTCTACAAATCATACTTGTATGATTTAAAATGTTTAAAATTCAGTTTGATGGATTTTTTATAAGGCCCTCAAACAAGAAACCACACTTAGGCTGATGATCCATAATCAGCTGCGATTATAATCACATGCAATTTGCAATATTCATTTTCAATCAAAAGTAGTTGTTGATTTTACATGTTTTTTGAATGTGGATGTTTTAAGGGCTTTTACTAGCTACTTCATTTATTTATTTAATATATGAGAGCTTAGAGTTTGATGTTCTTGTAAGATATCAGGCTAGAAACAGGAGACTGTGACTTCTAATCTTGCCTTAGGCACAAAGCCTGCTGGCTGACCTGGGCTAATCACTATCACAGCCCTGGAAAGGAGGCAATGGCC
The DNA here is from genome assembly GCA_012654045.1 of Ptyas mucosa. Classification (NCBI taxonomy): domain Eukaryota; kingdom Metazoa; phylum Chordata; class Lepidosauria; order Squamata; family Colubridae; genus Ptyas; species Ptyas mucosa. Next base: position 11,585,053 of record WNWU01000016.1, read on the forward strand.
CCTGAAAAAACTTTGCCCAGGAAATTACAGGGACTTGTCTAGGCAGTCTTCAAGAATCAGACACAAATGAATGAAGGGAAAAAAACATATATGCCCTCTGACTCTCAGCAAGTCTGGGCAGTTCATATAAATGTATGAACCACTAAAATTCATGCAGAAATAGCTTTTGCAATTCTGATCTTACATTGTTCATTATGACCCATTTTAAGGCGAGGGGTAAGTATATTAATTAAAAGCAATCGTATTCTCAAAGTAAGCAAGTAATGAAAAAAATACTATATCAGCTACGCAAATCACAGCTTTAAAAAAAGCCCATCCTATAGGCTCTTCCTTTTTTTGGTAAAAGCATAAAAATGAGGGAAGTTCCCTTTTTAATTCCTTATATCCATTAACGAAATTCAGGGTTTATAACAATAAAGTTTTTTAAAAACTCAAGTGTTTTCGCTACAATATGTCATGATTAAATGACACTGAGAACCTTCTCCACTATCCAGTTAATAACTTGTTGTATCAGAGAAATGCATAAAATTAAGTATGCAGCCTGTTAAATTTGGGGTATGAAAGATAGGAATTCCAAATAGAAAAATCAGAACCCGAAAATAGCATGTCAGGATTATTCCTATAACCAACCTGCTTCTCCACAAAAAAAAAAAAAAACTAGGATGAAGGAGAGATTCAACCTAGAAATAAGGAGAAATTTTCTGACAATGAGAACAATCAACCAATGGAATAGCTTGCCTTCGGAAGTTGTGGGAGCTTCATTACTGGAAGCTTTCAAGAAGAGACTGGACTGCCATCTTTCAGAAATGGTGTAGGTCTCCAGCTTGGGCAGTGGGTTGGACTAGATGACCTACAAGGTCCCTTCCAACTCTGTTATACTGTATCTAATTCATAATTGACAAATTGGAAAGTTGTGGTGTGAAACTCTTCTGCTCCCAGTTGAATACCTTTGCCCTCACAATAAATGCTCCTCTTTAGAGACAAATTTCTTGTATCTTTCCTGGGAGATGTAGGGGACTCCCTACATATAAAGAAACAATGTATTAAAGGAAACTCATTTTAACCTTATGACTGTACCTCTCTCAAATTGTATGACTTCCCAGCATAATACTCTGACCACCTGATTCATATATCCATATATGCCACAGAATGAGGGGGGGAGGGGGAGAAAGTATGAACTGCCTTCAAGGAAATGCTACAACCTCAAGGTCACCTCAACCTCAACAGTCTCTGCTTCTTTCACTTGTGGTGGTTGTTTTTATATTTCCGTTTCCTCACCTGACACTAATAGTTATCAAGTGAAGAATAGAAGCAATCCCAATCATACCAAGGTCTTCCTACAAAACATTTGGCATGTGCATGTTTTTGAGAAAGTGGTATTGCAGTTTGTTATATGGCTTTAAAAGGATCTTCGTGCACCAGTCTTCATTTGCAAGAGATGAGAGCTATTTGCCCAGAATGCCTTTTGATACATGATAAAGTTAATAGTTAAAAATTCCTTCATACGACATCCTCAGCACTCTGCTGCAGATCAGATGAGTGCAAGGTGAAAAACTGGATCCAATTGGACAGAAAACCTTGATTATATTGGCCCGTGTCAACCATCATACCCCATAACAACCTCCTTCCAGTATTCTCCCGTAATGCAATGCGAGCTTCCCTCTCAGTCATGTTACAGCTGATATTCAAGAGCTGAAGAAGAAGGATGTAGCTCATACCAGAAGTTACAATGGCACAATACCATACACAGGTGAATGTCAGGGCTGAACTAAATGAGGAACAGAAAGGCATGATTAATACAAAAGTTCATGAACAAAAATAATTTCCCATTGCTAATTTGGAGCATTCTCCTATTTCTGGTAAACTACAGTAACAAGTAAACCATGTGTGTAATTTTAAAGCATTGAATCCTAATTTGTTAGATTAAATATAGGAATAGAATGGATATTCTTATTCTAACAACATACAAGATGGAATTATTTGTGGTGACTCTGCCACCAAATCACTTCTCCCCCTGGTGATGTGTTTGTTTCCCTTTTTAAAATATATTATTATTATTTATTATTATTTATTAAACTTTTATACCGCCCTTCTCCTAGCGGACTCAGGGCGGTGAACAGCCATATAAAAAACATAATACAAAAGTTAAAATCATTTTAAAAATAATTTAAATACAATTTGGCCCATGATTTAAAACATGTCAATTAAAATCAATCAATATCAAACGTGAAAACCAATAAAGGATCAGACCAGCCCGGCTAACTGAAAGAAATAGGTTTTTAGGGCCCGACGAAAAGTCCGGTGGTCTGGGATCACTCGTCTCTCTGGGGGTAATCATTCCATAGGGTGGGTGCCACCACAGAGAGGGCTCTCCCCCCGGGGGTCGCCAGCCGACATTGTCTGGCTGACGGCACCCTGAGGAGGCCCTCTCTGTGGGAGCGAACTGGCCGGTGGGAGGCAATTGATGGCAGAAGGCAGTCCCGTAAGTACCCTGGCCTTATATAAAGCTGATCTAGAAGGATACTTCAGTCCTTCGGTATGTGCCTGTTACCTTTCTAGATGCCCTATCAATGTTATTGCCTGTTACTTTATGTGAATATCATTTTACTCTTTTTAGCACACATGTCTATGACTATTTTAGAGAGGAAAGATAGAATTAAAATGACTGCAAATAGATGGTTTAACTTTTTTCTCCAGAAATAACTTAAATAAACTCAAGATTTTAACCCAATACAGATTATTAAAAAAAGTAAGCCAATGTGGGAGCACACACCATGTAAGTGAAGCTAGAGAATTATACTCTTTTCAATTAAAAAAGACAAGAAAGAACAAAGTATGAGAACTCTTCGCTAGCAGTCAAAAAGAGCCCAGGACATTTGAGAAGATGGAAATTTCTTCCACAAAAGAGTGTGTAACATTAAGCTCCCAATGCATCACATTGGAAAGCAATTACATTTTCCTTATGAACGTGCAAAATTTCTCATGTAAACGAGCAAATAAAACTATTCCATAGACTAAAAAAACCATAGAATTCCCACAGTTTTCTTCTAGAGATTATCTTGACTTGATCCTATCAAGTTAGTGAGCATTTCTCTCACCTGTATTCTCCATAGACACCAGGACAATAGAACAGAGCACTGAGGGTGTTTTTTCCTCTACAAATGGTATCCAAAGTCAAAGAAATCCCATATATTGAAGTAAGCAGAAAAAGGAAGAGGGCAAGGACAAAAGCTTGATGGTTCTGTTCTCCAACACAGTTGTTAATCCTCCAAGAAACAAAGGAGAAATATGATATTGTAGTAACATGATTTAGAAAAAGGTAGAATCCAAAGTGCCCATTAAATACTTGTCTTCATTTTTTAAAAAATCTGAAATAACTCCCTATTCACACCTTACAAAGTAAACACAACTACTTTGTGATTTGGATGAAAGAAAAGGTACAGGTGTCAAATCAGAAAAGGAAGCAGATATGGGGAGGGGTGTTCAAGAGACACTTGTATAAATATAACTCAGGAACAGCTGAGCTTATATTAAGCTGTATTGCTTAAGAGGAGTTGCTAAAAAAAAATTTCATTGCTGAAATAGGAACAATCTCAACCAGAATTGTTTATGATCTATATTCCAAAAGATTATATGCCCCAAACGTGCATAAATTCTATTCATATGCTTCAAAGACTATGTGGTTGCTATTTAACAAATGCCTTGCACTAATCTTTATAAAACGAACTTGGGTAAGAATTGTCCAACTTAGCTGCACACCATTCACTGTCTGCTTACCTTAATCTGCTCTTCTGTTCACCTCTGCCAAATTCCATGTCAGTTTTTTTTTATAAGGACATCATTCCAAATCTTTGATAAGCCTTATATCCATGGAGGCAATTTAAATGTGCAGATAACTCTGCTTTTCCACCCTACAGAATATGTGAAGCTCTGAAAGAAATCATTCTGGTTTCTTTCATGCGAGTTGGAAAATTAGTGACAATGCTCTGCGGTGGTAAAGCTCATACTCCATTAAACAGGGGGCTATAATAGACGATATCCAAAGTCCCTTCAACTCTTACATCCTGATAATATGATTTACCTGCAGAAAACCCTGTATTTCACTTCTGCCGCCTCTGGTTAGTAATGGGAACACTGATATTTATAATTTGAACAGAAATTCCCCAACTAACGGTGAACAAAAGGCAGCCCAAAGATAAAGGCTTAGGAACCCAGTCTGTTCAACAGAGATAACAAGTCAATGGAACCACTCACATACAGATAACACCAAGGGAGAACAATATTTCAGAGAGAACTACAGCTTGCTGGCAATAGAAGCGTTAGGAAAAAACATCAAGGCCAACTAAGGAACATACCAGACACAGTGATGATCCAGTCTCTTCACACACCTGCCACATATTCGGCAGTGTCCAGCTCGAGCTGGTTTAACCAAGTGGCATTTGGTGCACCAGTCCTTTGAGCCCTGACCTGACTCTGCTTCCAATGTTCTGGAGTAGCTCTCAGTGTTAGTGTGTACAGCAACAGCCGAGGCAGGTGTTCTGCAAAGCCCATTGGAGTTTCCCAGGCCATTCTTATTGAACATGTTATTACTGCAACTGTCTTGGTGAAGTGCTTTGTCACTGTTCATTTGGCTGAAAAGGTAACCAGGATCTTTCTTGGCTCGATGTAGGGCTACAAGCATCAGGATTAACCCACAAGTAAGAAGAGCCACCTGACTGTATTCCACATGGCCCCGGGGAACCACTTCCTGGAGAAATACATAGTACATGTAACCTAGGGAGAATAGGCCCAAGCTTAAGAAGAAGAGAGTCTGACCTTTCTTCCTATGTGTGAGATAGTAATACCATAGTACTAGTATAGGAAGCGATATGAGGATGACGAGTGCCAAAAGGAAGTGCAAAGCTGCTATGTGAAGGAAAAAAGGAAGCAAGACGATTGGCGGAAGGAGGCTGATATCGATCTTTATAGCCCCTCGAATCCACGGAAAACGGAAACGATCTGTGAAGGTTTCTGTGATTCTCTCCAATATTCCGGGAGGTAAAGATTTGCAAGTCATCCATCTGTTAGGAAAAAGTACAGATTCTGCTCATATTAAACCAAACAGAACAAGAAATACATTTCTGCTAGTTTCTGTCACATTAACTTGCACCGCATCAGAATTTACAGGGAGAAAATCTTTAGATTCTACTTTTACAGGAGATAAGCAGACTTTTCTAAGGACATGTTCATATGAGAAAAAGCAGTAGCACCTTTGGACGATCACCAGCTCCAGACAAGTTTCTGTACTTTACATCCCACACAAGGGAAGCAGAATCATAATCCAGCAAAAAACATGTCACATTTCAAAACTTCCACCCTACTGTCTGCTAACTGCAGACTGGACCGCAATTCCCATCACTTTCAAATCTAGCAGTGATGAATACTGTAATCCAACACACTTGGGGGGCAGTGATTCAGGGAACACCAATCCATGCTATCAGCAAAAATACAACAGTTGGTGGGAAGTTCGTCTTCTACTTTTACATTTTAACCTATGCAAGGCAATAGCATCACTAACCAACAAGGCTATTTGCACAGAAAGAAGGGACCTGGGGACACAATTAGTCAGAAAGGCATCAGTATGGGAAGACAGAATCTTTTTTTTATCCACCTGGACTACCAGGTAGTAGTACCAGGTAAAGTTGGTAGAGTTATCAAGGATGCAGCTGTAGAGATGGTCAACAGTATTAAGTTTCTGAGGATACAGATAAGTAACAATCTGAACTGGTCTCTTCACACATCATCATTAGTGAAGCGTGAAAACCAGCGTCTGCATTTCCTCTGTTGGATGAGAAGAGCACATCTTTCTCCTCCTGTCCTAGCTACTTTTTACAGAGGTATGATTGAGAGTGTTTTAACAAACTGCATCACTGTTTGGTTTGCTGGCAGCAATGCCTCAGATAGAAAGCCCATTCAGAGAGTGGTAAGGACAGCAGAGAAGATTATAGGAAGCTCGCTTCCTGGCATTCAAGATACACTGCTTATAAGCACTATGTGCTTAGAGCTCAAAGCATTGTTAGAGGCCCCACACAGCCACTTCATGGTCTGTTTCTGTTGCTCCCCTCTGGGAATAGGTTTCAAAGTATTTCTAACAGGATTACCAAATTCTGTAACAGCTTTGTTAAACTCACAAGATTAATTTCTCTTACCATGTACACGTATACATCTGAATTAGACAATGTTGTTTCTCCGTCATATATGTGGGTATATGCATAATTTTTATTTATTTATTTATTTTGCGTGTTTATGTAGTGTATATTAGAGGTGGGGACCCTCTGAGAGCTGTATGCAACGAAATTTCATTTTAATGTATGCTGATTGGTGTACATTCAAGTGACAATAAAGTTATTTATAGACTTATTAAGTTTATCAACCATGTGGGTGGGACCGACAATCTATCCTAACAGGTACCATATACTAAACCACATGAAAATCCAGAATACCCATCAGAGGTGGGTTTTAGCAGGTTCTGACCAGTTCTGGAGAACCAGTAGTGGAAATTTTGAATAGTTCGGAGAACCCGTAGTAAAAATTTTGACTGGCCCCACCCCCATCTATTCTCTGCCTCCCAAGTCCCAGCTGATCAGGAGGAAATCAGGATTTTGCAATAACCTTCCCCTGGAGTGGAGATGGAATGGAGATTTTACAGTATCCTTCCCCTGCAGTGGGGTGGGAATGGAGATTTTACAATATCGTTCCCCTGTCACGCCTATCAAACCACACCCAGAGAACCGGTAGTAAAAAAAAATTAAACCCACCATTGCTAACCATCAAGGCCAGTGACATGCCCACAGCCACGAATCTCCTCGCCTCCTCCCTAACGAAGTCCCAAGCTTGAGGAAATCTTCAGAAAGAGCCCCCGCCCCCACCCCCCCTTTACCTTTCACAGCACTCGTCGAGGTCCTCGCACTCGCAGAGACACGCCGCTAGGTGGCTCCTTTGGCCCTTCCGATCGAGATACTCGCAGCAACAGAGCGTTTCTTCCACCTCCTGGGCTCTCGCTCGTTTCCCTGCCCGTTTGACCATGTCTCAGCCACGTACGGTAGCAACCACCCCGGGACTTTGCTCCCACCACGGTCCGCATCGGAAAAAGGAGCGTGAGAGAGGTTGGGTGGGTGCGTGGGTGAGTAGACACACCAGCTTTCCGATCAGACCGAGGACCGTTCAACGCTTTATACAACTCTGGGTGAAAGTTAAGTCGCCGAACGCTGAATTTTGAAAAAAAAAGATTCGCCCGGACAAAAGTCGTCGGTAAACGCCCACGGGCGGAAAGACTTTCTCCAGGGTAACTCCACTTATTAGTAACTCCACTGTATTGACCGAGTAACACAGGATCCCTGTAAGGAATGGATCCTTTAGAAAGAGCACAGGATTCCTTATTACAGTTACCAGTATTAATAATAAGTATTAATAATAATTATAATTTAATTATAATAAGTATAAGTTATTACAGTTACCATTAATGAACCACCCTGCCTGTACCACGAGAGCAAACTGTAACCTTCATTGTAAGCGATTCTTGCCGAGTCCGTGACTCCCACGCCCCGCGACCCTCGTGGCGGTTCTGATTTCCAACTCCGTTGAAGGCAAGGAACGAAAGGAAGGAAGGCAGGCTCCCAGCGCCCCCTTTCCTTCGGCCGCCACGATTGGTGGGATTCTCCACACGCTCCGCCTTGTTCTATTTTAAGCACTCCTGCTTTCTAGGCACGACCCCTCCCTTCTTGCAGTTCTCCCCTAAGTGTCCTCACGGCAACCTGAAGCTTCCGGCTTCTTTACAACGCCGGTCTTGTCTTCTGTTTTGTTGTTTCCCCTTTGTGACATCACGGAGATCGGCCCACAGCCGGGAGGATGGCGAAGGCGTGGTTTACCTTCATCCCTGTTAGTGCCGAGGCTTGCCTTGGAGCGTAGACCCAAAGGTGCTTCTTCAGGAGGCAACTGGACTGTCCCTTTTTGTTTGTTTGTTTGTTTGAAGACGTTTCGCTTCTCAACCTAGAAGCTTCATCAGCGGTGACAGGATAATGGGGAATGGAAGGATTATATATTTCCAATAATGGATGGAAACTGAGCAAGGAGAGATTCAACCTAGAAACGAGGAGGAACTTTCTGACAGGGAGAACAATCAACCAGTGGGACAGAAGTTGTGGGAGCTTCATCACTTGAGACTTTCAAGAAAAGATTGGACTGCCATTTGTCAGAAATGGTGTAGGGTCTCCTACTTGAGTGGGGGATGGGGGTGGGGTTGGACTAGATGACCTATAAGGTCCCTTCCAACTCTGTTAATCTGTATCTGATTATCCTGTCAGAGCTGAAGAACCTTGGATGAGAAGCGAAACGTCTTCAAGAAAAAAACAAGAAAGTCCAGTTGCCTCCTGAAAAAGCACCTTTGGGACAACCATGACCTGGATGGCTGAGAATCTCTACAGACTGTGAGTGTAGTCTTTAGAGAACTAGTCCACAATATACATGGTGAAGAGTCCATTGACTATAAATACAGAGAGCAGAGATCATTTAAGCAACACATACTAGATTACAGTACTATCGCCAGCTACTTTTTGGTCTCGCATTCAGATCCAACCCATGTACGGTAGTTAAATATGTGTTGTCAGGAGCTAAAATACGTTGAATTGATGCACAATTTGGATCTTATTACTTTCATGCCCCAAAAGTTTTTGCTCCTGAGTTTCACCTACCAATCAATTAGGACTGCTTATTTTGGCTGTCTTGCATTTCTCCCCCCATCAAATGAGTTAGGTTCATCGATTGATGGTTAAATTACTTCAGCAAATTTATGATACCATGCCGTAATTACAAGGAGGATATTGGACAGATCGATTACATCTGCGGCAGGCAAAAACTTTTCAGGTCTATTTTCCTAGTGGCAGGCAAAAAAGAAACAATTTTAAGGAAGAACACAATGCCATAAAAAAGAAACCTATTTTTGTAGTCAAAACATACATTTATTCTCCGTTCTTAATATTCACGCATAAAGGCAAAGCTAATGGTATGTCTGTACTTTGCCTATTTCCTGCCACTAAGATGCACTAAAACAGAAAAATCAATTTCATCTTAAAACAGTTCAAATTATAAACTAGTGATGGTTTTTAGCCATGCCTTTGATAATGTAGGTGGATGAGTCAGATCTCATTTCCTATTTTATGAATCCTTTCAAAAGAATTAAAAGGCCTTAATTTACCTTTTTAAAAAAAATGTAATTACAGGTTAGTTGAACAATCATTATGTTTTTTACAGGTAGTTCTTGGTAAGCCACAGTTGAGACCAGAATTTCGGTGGCTAAGCAAGGCAACTGTTAAGTGAGGCAGGCCCGAATTTGTGATCGTTTTTGCCATGGTTGTTAAAGTGAATTACTGCAGTTAAGTGAATCATGCAATAAGCAAATCTGGCTTCCCTCATTGACTTTGCTAGATGTTGAAGACATCTAGGAAGGTTGTAAATGGCCATCACATAACACCAGGATGCTACAACTGTTGTAAATACATAAGATAAAGTTAAGGTTTCTGCTGTCCAATCGTGTCCAACTCTGGGGGCTTAGGGTTAGTGGCAGTAGAAGAAATGCAAGTGATATAGAGTTTTTTTCCACCTGTTTGTAGTACAAGACAGCTATTTAATACTGGTGGGTGGAAGATAGAAACTTTTTGCCTAGGTCCATGATACAAAGTAACAATTACATTAAAAGATTCAGAATTAACTAGCTCAATAATGTTTCTCTCTTTACCAAGTAGAGACTTCGTTTTCTAATTGCTTTTGGACTAGAATGGAATGGAATGGAATGGAATGGAATGGAATGGAATGGAATGGAATGGAATGGAATGGAATGGAATGGAATG